>JAWRVZ010000108.1:2027500-2345546 GCA_037043235.1 Rhodeus uyekii | reverse complement strand
GGATTCTTTTGCGAGTTATTCGTAAACGGTTTGACGAATCAACTTTCTTTATATATCGTTTTGTCCACATTGTCTCGAGATGATGTGGTTCAATTTTCGTGCAAATCGGACTAACGGCCTAGGAGGAGTTCGACAAAGTAGGTTTTTCAAAAAAATCAAAATGGCGGGAAAATTTTCATGACGGAAAATGACGTCATAGGGTGCAATCGAATCGTCTTGAGCCAAGGAATCAGTGGACAAAAGAATTTTGTTTCTAGGACATACGGTTCAAAAGTTATTTACGTAAACGTGAGTGCAACTTTGGACAGTTGGTGGCGCTAGAGAGATTGAGTTAGAGACTTCAATTTTGCTATGGTCAATGATTGGACTCTCCTTTATGAGTGTGCCAACTTTTTTTCATTTTCCCGCTTACGGTTCTATGGGCTGTCATAGACTTCAATGGCAGAAGAAGAATAATAATAACAAGCAGCAATGACGGGGCCAAGCACAAACAGGGCATTGACGTGGCCGGCAGCATAAGAGCAATTGAAGTAATCAACAACTAAATGCATTTTAATATGATTTTAGGCTAAATGGCTGAAAAATCATTAATACAGACACTGTAATTTGAATGAAAAGTTTAGCGCTTTGGACCAATAGTTGGCGCTGTGTCCAAATTGTTAGAATTGGGTCCGAGTAATGTGACAATGAAATCTGCAAAGTTTGGTGTTATTTGGACAAAACATTACTGACTTAAAGCATTAAAGTCATTTTGTCATCACTACCTCAAATTTGTAATTGCGGTATACGAAAACGGTTTTGTCTATCGACACGAAATCCATAACTTTTTGTCAGCACAGTCGGAAGATGATACGATTCGATTTTGGTGAAAATCGGACAAATGGTCTAGGAGGAGTTTGAAAAAGTAGGTTTTTGAATGAAACAACATGGCGGATATGAAATTTAGGCAAACTATGTCAAATTTGGTATCTGTGTTCTCGGTGTGACCCAAGGAACATATTAAGATCATTTGTTTTAAAATAGCTTAATGTAATCAAAAGTTATTAGCATTTTTGTAAATTTTGTTATAACTTTTGACCACAAGGTGGCGCTACCCCGAAACTTCTGGTGTAGAGTCAAATCAAGGTCCCAAAGCCACATACTAAGTTTCGTAATGATATGCCAATGCGTTTGTTAAATATAACATTTTATGACAAATTTCAAAATGGCCGACGCCCAAAATGGCCGATATAAGAAAATTTGGTATCGCACGACTCAGCATGATGCCCTGAATCTAAAGAGAGCAGTTTTATGATTTTTGGCCAAAGTGTTCAGAAGTTATAAGCAAAAAAGTCAATTTTTTATATCTCCTGACCACTAGGGGGCAGTGCGCCAAAACTCTGCAGGTAGCCTCAGATTATGACTACTATGACACACACCAATTTTCGTCTGAATACGCAAATGCGTTGCGGAGATATAGCCTCAAGTTCATTTTTGCGGCAAATTCGTCGAACTCTTTCGCAAGTTTATCAAAAACGGAATGACCAATCAACTTGATTTCCATAACTTTTTGTCTCCATAGTCTGGAGATGACGTGGTTCAATTTTTGTGAGAATCGGACAAACGGCCTAGGAGGAGTTTGACAAAGTAAGTTTTTCATAAAACTCAAAATTGCGGAAAAATTTTCATGACGGAAAATGACGTCATAGGGTGCAATCGAATCGGCTTGAGCCAAGGAATCAGTGGACAAAGGAATTTTGTTTCTAGCCCTTATGGTTCAAGAGTTATTAGCATAAATGTAAGTGTAAATTTGGACAGTTGGTGGCGCTAGAGGGATTGATTTAGAGGCTCCAAAATTGGTGTGGTCAATGATTGGACTGTCCTCTATGAGTGTGCCAAATTTCATCATTTTCCCGCATACGGTTCTATGGGCTGCCATTGACTTGTGGGTGGAAGAAGAAGAAGAAGCGGAAGAATAATAATAATAAGAAATAGCTGCAAGCAGCAATGACGGGGCCAAGCACAAACAGGGCAATGATGTGGCTGGCAGCATCAGACCAATTAAAGTAAATGCATTTTAAAATGATTTTAGGCTAAATGGCTGAAAAATCATTAATACAGATACTGTAATTTGATTTAATAGTTTATCGCTTTGGACCAATAGATGGCGCTGTGTCCAAATTGTTAGAATGTGGTCCGAGTAATGTCACAATTAAATGTGCAAAGTTTGGTGTTTTTGGACAAAACATTACTGATAAAGAGCATTAAAGTCATTTTGTCATCACTACCTCAAATTTGTAATTGCGGTATACGAAAACGGTTTTGTCTATCGACACGAAATCCATAACTTTTTGTCAGCACAGTCTGAAGATGATAAGATTTGATTTTGGTGAAAATCGGACAAACGGTCTGGGAGTAGTTAGAAAAAGTAGGTTTTTGAAGTAAACAAAATGGCGGACAGGAAATTTAGGCAAACTATGTCAAATTTGGTATCCGTGTTCTCGGCGTGACCCAAGGAACATATTAAGATCATTTGTTTTAAAATAGCTTAATGTAATCAAAAGTTATTAGCATTTTTGTAAATTTTGTTATAACTTTTGACCACAAGGTGGCGCTGCCCCGAAACTTTTGGTGTAGGTTCAAATCAAGGTCCCAAAGACACATACGGAGTTTCGTAATGATACGCCAATGCGTTTGTAAAATATAGCATTTTACGACAAATTTCAAAATGGCCGACACCCAAAATGGCTGATGTGAGAAAATTTGGTATCGCCTGACTCAGCATGATGCCCTGAATCTAAAGAGACAAGTTTTATGATTTTTGAACAAAGTGTTCAGAAGTTATAAGCAAAAAAGTCGATTTTTTATATCTGCTGACCACTAGGGGGCAGTGCGCCAAAACTCTGCACGTAGCCTCAAATCATGACTACTATGACACACACCAAGATTGGTCAGAATACGCAAATGCGTTGCGGAGATATAGCCTCAAGTTCATTTTTGCGGTAAATTCGTTGAATTCTTTCACAAGTTATTCTTAAACGGTTTGACCAATCAACTTTATTCTCATAACTTTTTGTCTATATAGTCTGGAGATGATGTGGTTCAATTTTGGTGAGAATCGGACAAACGGCCTAGGAGGAGTTCGACAAAGTAGGTTTTACATAAAATTCAAAATTGCGGACAAATTATCATGACAGAAAATGACGTCATAGAGTGCAATCGAATCAGCTTGAGCCAAGGAATCAGTGGACAAAAGAATTTTGTTTCTAGCCCTTATGGTTCAAGAGTTATTAGCATAAATGTAAGTGCAACTTTGGACAGTTGGTGGCGCTAGAGGGATTGAGTTAGAGACTCCAAAGTTGGTATGGTCAATGATTGGACTGTCCTTTATGAGTGTGCCAAATTTCATCATTTTCCTGCATACGGTTCTATGGGCTGCCATTGACTTGTGTTGGAAGAAGAAGCGGAAGAATAATAAGAACGAGAACGATTACAATAGGTGCCTCCGCACCTTCGGTGCTTGGCCCCTAATAATAACAAGCAGCCATGACGGGGCCAAGCACAAAGAAGGCATTAAATGTCATGCCGACATGGCTGGCAGCATCAGACTAACGGCAGGAAGCATCTAAAGACATTTCAATATGACTTCAGTCTAAATGGCTGAAAAATCATCAATACGGTCTTTAGTAATTCGATTTAACGGTTTATCACGTTTGACCAACAGGCAGCGCTGTAACCAAACTGATGTGTCAAATCACGTGGTTTATCCAGATTGAGGTGACAATGACACATGCAAAGTTTGGTGTCAATAGGGTAAAGCATTGCTGACATCCAGCTTTAAAGTCATGTGTTTAAGCATAGCATTTCATGACAAAATTCTAAATAGCTGACACTGAAAATTGCCGATATGGGAAAATTTGGTATCGCAGGACTCGGCATGATAAACTGAATCTAAAGACAGCAGTTTCATGATTTTTGGACAAAGCGTTTAGGAGTTATAATCAAAAATGTCAGTATTTTATATCTCCTGACCACTAGGGGGCAGAGCGCCAAAACTCTGCAGGTAGCCTCAGATCATGATTGACATGACACACAGAAAGTTTGGTCAGAATACGCTAATGCGTTGCGGAGATATAGCCTCGCTTTATTTGGTGGCCATTTGGTCAAATTCGTTCGCAATTTTATCGAAACCTCTTTGACGAATCAACTTTATTTTAATAACTTTTTGTCAGCATGGTCTGAAGATGTTATGATTCAATTTTGGTGAAAATTGGACAAACGGTGTGGGAGGAGTTCGAAAAAGTAGGTTTTTAAAGAAAAACAATATGGCGGACAGGAAGTTTGGCCGACAATGACAAATTTGGTATCTGTGTTCTTGGTTTGACCCAAGGAACGTATAAAGACAACTTATTTTACCATAGGTTAACGTGTTCAAAAGTTATTAGCATTTTTGTAAATTTGTTTGTAACTTTTGACCACAAGGTGGCGCTGCCTCGAATTTTTTTTTGTTGTATCAGGCCCAGATGCCGAAGACACATATCGAGTTTCGTAATGATACGCCAATGTGTTTGTTAAATATAGCAATTTATGACAAAATTCAAAATGGCCGACCCTCAAAATGGCCGATATGGGAAAATTTTGTATCGCACGACTCGGCATGACGCCCTGAATCTAACGAGACCAGTTTTATGATTTTTGACCAAAGTGTGCAGAAGTTATAAGCAAAAAAGTCAATTTTTTATATCTCCTGACCACTAGGGGGCAGTGCACCAAAACTCTGCAGGTAGCCTCAGATTATGACTACTATGACACACACCAATTTTGGTCTGAATATGCAAATGCGTTGCGGAGATATAGCCTCAAGTTCATTTTTGCGGCAAATTCGTCGAACTCTTTCGCAAGTTTATCAAAAACGGAATGACCAATCAACTTGATTTCCATAACTTTTTGTCTCCATAGTCTGGAGATGATGTGGTTCAATTTTTGTGAGAATCGGACAAACGGCCTAGGAGGAGTTCGACAAAGTAGGTTTTTCATAAAACTCAAAATTGCGGAAAAATTTTCATGACGGAAAATGACGTCATAGGGTGCAATCGAATCGGCTTGACCCAAGGAATCAGTGGACAAAGGAATTTTGTTTCTAGCCCTTATGGTTCAAGAGTTATTAGCATAAATGTAAGTGTAACTTTGGACAGTTGGTGGCGCTAGAGGGATTGAGGTAGAGACTCCAAAATTGGTGTGGTCAATGATTGGACTGTCCTCTATGTGTGTGCCAAATTTCATCATTTTCCTGCATATGGTTCTATGGGCTGCCATTGACTTCTGGGTGGAAGAAGAAGAAGAAGAATAATAATAATAAGAACGAGAACGATTACAATAGGTGCCTCCGCACCTTCGGTGCTTGGCCCCTAAATATAGCTGCAAGCAGCAATGACGGGGCCAAGCACAAACAGGGCATTGACGTGGCCGGCAGCATAAGAGCAATTGAAGTAATCAACAACTAAATGCATTTTAATATGATTTTAGGCTAAATGGCTGAAAAATCATTAATACAGACACTGTAATTTGAATGAAAAGTTTATCGCTTTGGACCAATAGTTGGCGCTGTGTCCAAATTGTTAGAATTGGGTCCGAGTAATGTGACAATGAAATCTGCAAAGTTTGGTGTTATTTGGACAAAACATTACTGACTTAAAGCATTAAAGTCATTTTGTCATCACTACCTCAAATTTGTAATTGCGGTATACGAAAACGGTTTTGTCTATCGACACGAAATCCATAACTTTTTGTCAGCACAGTCTGAAGATGATACGATTCGATTTTGGTGAAAATCGGACAAACGGTCTGGGAGGAGTTTGAAAAAGTAGGTTTTTGAATGAAACAACATGGCGGATATGAAATTTAGGCAAACTATGTCAAATTTGGTATCTGTGTTCTCGGTGTGACCCAAGGAACATATTAAGATCATTTGTTTTAAAATAGCTTAATGTAATCAAAAGTTATTAGCATTTTTGGAAATTGTGTTATAACTTTTGACCACAAGGTGGCGCTGCCCCGAAACTTTTGGTGTAGGTTCAAATCAAGGTCCCAAAGACACATACTGAGTTTCGTAATGATACGCCAATGCGTTTGTAAAATATAGCATTTTACGACAAATTTCAAAATGGCCAACGCCCAAAATGGCCGATATAAGAAAATTTGGTATCGGACGACTCAGCATGATGCCCTGAATCTAAAGAGACCAGTTTTATGATTTTTGACCAAAGTGTTCAGAAGTTATAAGCAAAAAAGTCAATTTTTTATATCTCCTGACCACTAGGGGGCAGTGCACCAAAACTCTGCAGGTAGCCTCAGATTATGACTACTATGACACACACCAATTTTGGTCTGAATATGCAAATGCGTTGCGGAGATATAGCCTCAAGTTCATTTTTGCGGCAAATTCGTCGAACTCTTTCGCAAGTTTATCAAAAACGGAATGACCAATCAACTTGATTTCCATAACTTTTTGTCTCCATAGTCTGGAGATGATGTGGTTCAATTTTTGTGAGAATCGGACAAACGGCCTAGGAGGAGTTCGACAAAGTAGGTTTTTCATAAAACTCAAAATTGCGGAAAAATTTTCATGACGGAAAATGACGTCATAGGGTGCAATCGAATCGGCTTGACCCAAGGAATCAGTGGACAAAGGAATTTTGTTTCTAGCCCTTATGGTTCAAGAGTTATTAGCATAAATGTAAGTGTAACTTTGGACAGTTGGTGGCGCTAGAGGGATTGAGGTAGAGACTCCAAAATTGGTGTGGTCAATGATTGGACTGTCCTCTATGTGTGTGCCAAATTTCATCATTTTCCTGCATATGGTTCTATGGGCTGCCATTGACTTCTGGGTGGAAGAAGAAGAAGAAGAATAATAATAATAAGAACGAGAACGATTACAATAGGTGCCTCCGCACCTTCGGTGCTTGGCCCCTAATAATAAGAACGAGAACGATTACAATAGGTGCCTCCGCACCTTCGGTGCTTGGCCCCTAACAAGCAGCAATGACGGGGCCAAGCACAAACAGGGCATTGACGTGGCCGGCAGCATAAGAGCAATTGAAGTAATCAACAACTAAATGCATTTTAATATGATTTTAGGCTAAATGGCTGAAAAATCATTAATACAGACACTGTAATTTGAATGAAAAGTTTAGCGCTTTGGACCAATAGTTGGCGCTGTGTCCAAATTGTTAGAATTGGGTCAGAGTAATGTGACAATGAAATCTGCAAAGTTTGGTGTTATTTGGACAAAACATTACTGACTTAAAGCATTAAAGTCATTTTGTCATCACTACCTCAAATTTGTAATTGCGGTATACGAAAACGGTTTCGTCTATCGACACGAAATCCATAACTTTTTGTCAGCACAGTCTGAAGATGATACGATTCGATTTTGGTGAAAATCGGACAAACGGTCTAGGAGGAGTTTGAAAAAGTAGGTTTTTGAATGAAACAACATGGCGGATATGAAATTTGGGCAAACTATGTCAAATTTGGTATCTGTGTTCTCGGTGTGACCCAAGGAACATATTAAGATCATTTGTTTTAAAATAGCTTAATGTAATCAAAAGTTATTAGCATTTTAGGAAATTGTGTTATAACTTTTGACCACAAGGTGGCGCTGCCCCGAAACTTTTGGTGTAGGTTCAAATCAAGGTCCCAAAGACACATACTGAGTTTCGTAATGATACGCCAATGCATTTGTAAAATATAGCATTTTACGACAAATTTCAAAATGGCCGACGCCCAAAATGGCCGATATAAGAAAATTTGGTATCGCACGACTCAGCATGATGCCCTGAATCTAAAGAGACCAGTTTCATGATTTTTGACCAAAGTGTTCAGAAGTTATAAGCAAAAAAGTCAATTTTTTATATCTCCTGACCACTAGGGGGCAGTGCGCCAAAACTCTGCAGGTAGCCTCAGATTATGACTACTATGACACACACCAATTTTGGTCTGAATACGCAAATGCGTTGCGGAGATATAGCCTCAAGTTCATTTTTGCGGCAAATTCGTCGAACTCTTTCGCAAGTTTATCAAAAATGGAATAACCAATCAACTTGATTTCCATAACTTTTTGTCTCCATAGTCTGGAGATGATGTGGTTCAATTTTTGTGAGAATCAGACAAACGGCCTAGGAGGAGTTCGACAAAGTAGGTTTTTCATAAAATTCAAAATTGCGGAAAAATTTTCATGACGGAAAATGACGTCATAGGGTGCAATCGAATCGGCTTGAGCCAAGGAATCAGTGGACAAAGGAATTTTGTTTCTAGCCCTTACGGTTCAAGAGTTATTAGCATAAATATAAGTGTAACTTTAGACAGTTGGTGGCGCTAGAGGGATTGAGGTAGAGACTCCAAAATTGGTGTGGTCAATGATTGGACTGTCCTCTATGTGTGTGCCAAATTTCATCATTTTCCCACTTACGGTTCTATGGGCTGCCATTGACTTCTGGGTGGAAGAAGAATAATAATAAGAACGAGAACGATTACAATAGGTGCCTCCGCACCTTCGGTGCTTGGCCCCTAAATATAGCTGCAAGCAGCAATGACGGGGCCAAGCACAAACAGGGCATTGACGTGGCCGGCAGCATAAGAGCAATTGAAGTAATCAACAACTAAATGCATTTTAATATGATTTTAGGCTAAATGGCTGAAAAATCATTAATACAGACACTGTAATTTGAATGAAAAGTTTAGCGCTTTGGACCAATAGTTGGCGCTGTGTCCAAATTGTTAGAATTGGGTCCGAGTAATGTGACAATGAAATCTGCAAAGTTTGGTGTTATTTGGACAAAACATTACTGACTTAAAGCATTAAAGTCATTTTGTCATCACTATCTCAAATCTGTAATTGCGGTATACGAAAACGGTTTTGTCTATCGACACGAAATCCATCCATTTTGTCAGCACAGTCTGAAGATGATACGATTCGATTTTGGTGAAAATCGGACAAACGGTCTAGGAGGAGTTTGAAAAAGTAGGTTTTTGAATGAAACAACATGGCGGATATGAAATTTAGGCAAACTATGTCAAATTTGGTATCTGTGTTCTCGGTGTGACCCAAGGAACATATTAAGATCATTTGTTTTAAAATAGCTTAATGTAATCAAAAGTTATTCGCATTTTAGGAAATTGTGTTATAACTTTTGACCACAAGGTGGCGCTGCCCCGAAACTTTTGGTGTAGGTTCAAATCAAGGTCCCAAAGACACATACTGAGTTTCGTAATGATACGCCAATGCGTTTGTAAAATATAGCATTTTACGACAAATTTCAAAATGGCCGACGCCCAAAATGGCCGATATAAGAAAATTTGGTATCGCACGACTCAGCATGATGCCCTGAATCTAAAGAGACCAGTTTTATGATTTTTGACCAAAGTGTTCAGAAGTTATAAGCAAAAGAGTCAATTTTTTATACCTCCTGACCACTAGGGGGCAGTGCGCCAAAACTCTGCAGGTAGCCTCAGATTATGACTACTATGACACACACCAATTTTGGTCTGAATATGCCAATGCGTTGCGGAGATATAGCCTCAAGTTCATTTTTGCGGCAAATTCGTCGAACTCTTTCGCAAGTTTATCAAAAACGGAATGACCAATCAACTTGATTTCCATAACTTTTTGTCTGCATAGTCTGGAGATGATGTGGTTCAATTTTTGTGAGAATCGGACAAACGGCCTAGGAGGAGTTCGACAAAGTAGGTTTTTCATAAAACTCAAAATTGCGGAAAAATTTTCATGACGGAAAATGACGTCATAGGGTGCAATCGAATCGGCTTGAGCCAAGGAATCAGTGGACAAAGGAATTTTGTTTCTAGCCCTTATGGTTCAAGAGTTATTAGCATAAATGTAAGTGTAACTTTGGACAGTTGGTGGCGCTAGAGGGATTGAGGTAAAGACTCCAAAATTGGTGTGGTCAATAATTGGACTGTCCTCTATGTGTGTGCCAAATTTCATCATTTTCCCGCATTCGGTTCTATGGGCTGCCATTGACTTGTGGGTGGAAGAAGAAGAAGCGGAAGAATAATAATAATAAGAACGAGAACGGATACAATAGGTGCCTCCGCACCTTCGGTGCTTGGCCCCTAAATATAGCTGCAAGCAGCAATGACGGGGCCAAGCACAAACACGGCATTGACGTGGCTGGCAGCATCAGACCAATTAAAGTAAATGCATTTTAAAATGATTTTAGGCTAAATGGCTGAAAAATCATGGATACAGACACTGTAATTTGATTTTTTTAGTTTATCGCTTTTGACCAATAGTTGGCGCTGTGTCCAAATTGTTAGAATGTGGTCACAATGAAATCTGCAAAGTTTGGTGTTATTTGGACAAAACATTACTGACATAGAGCATTAAAGTCATTTTGTCATCACTACCTCAAATTTGTAATTGCGGTAGACGAAAACGGTTTTGTCTATCGACACGAAATCCATAACTTTTTGTCAGCACAGTCGGAAGATGATACGATTCGATTTTGGTGAAAATCGGACAAACGGTCTGGGAGGAGTTTGAAAAAGTAGGTTTTTGAATGAAACAACATGGCGGATATGAAATTTAGGCAAACTATGTCAAATTTGGTATCTGTGTTCTCGGTGTGACCCAAGGAACATATTAAGATCATTTGTTTTAAAATAGCTTAATGTAATCAAAAGTTATTAGCATTTTTGGAAATTGTGTTATAACTTTTGACCACAAGGTGGTGCTGCCCCGAAACTTTTGGTGTAGGTTCAAATCAAGGTCCCAAAGACACATACTGAGATTCGTAATGATACGCCAATGCGTTTGTAAAATATAGCATTTTACGACAAAAATCAAAATGGCCAACACCCAAAATGTCCGATATGAGAAAATTTGGTATCGCATGACTCAGCATGATGCCCTGAATCTAAAGAGACCAGTTTTATGATTTTTGAACAAAGTTTTCAGAAGTTATAAGCAAAAAAATCACTTTTTTATATCTCCTGACCACTAGGGGGCAGTGCGCCAAAACTCTGCAGGTAGCCTCAGATCATGACTACTATGACACCCACCAATTTTGGTCAGAATACGCAAATGCGTTGCGGAGATATAGCCTCAAGTTCATTTTTGCGGCAAATTTGTCGAACTCTTTCGCAAATTATTCGTAAACGGTTTGACCAATCAACTTGATTCTCATAACTTTTTGTCTAGATAGTCTGGAGATGATGTGGTTCAATTTTCGTAAAAATCGGACAAAGATCCTAGGAGGAGTTCGACAAAGTAGGTTTTTCATAAAATTCAAAATTGCGGAGAAATTTTCATGACGGAAAATGACGTCATAGGGTGCAATCGAATCGTCTTGAGCCAAGGAATCAGTGTACAAAGGAATTTTGTTTCTAGCCCTTATGGTTCAAGAGTTATTAGAATAAATGTAAGTGTAACTTTGGACAGTTGGTGGCGCTAGAGGGATGGAGTTAGAGACTCCAAAATTGGTGTGGTAAATGAGTGGACTGTCCTTTATGAGTGTGCCAAATTTCATCATTTTCCCACTTACGGTTCTATGGGCTGCCATTGACTTCTGGGTGGAAGAAGAATAATAATAATAAGAACGAGAACGATTACAATGACCGGTATACGAAAACGGTTTTGTCTATCGACACGAAATCCATAACTTTTTGTCAACTCAGTCTGAAGATGATACGATTCAATTTTGGTGAAAATCGGACAAACGGTCTGGGAGGAGTTTGAAAAAGTAGGTTTTTGAATAAAACAACATGGCGGATATGAAATTTAGGCAAACTATGTCAAATTTGGTATCTGTGTTCTCGGTGTGACCCAAGGAACATATTAAGATCATTTGTTTTAAAATAGCTTAATGTAATCAAAAGTTATTAGCATTTTAGGAAATTGTGTTATAACTTTTGACCACAAGGTGGCGCTGCCCCGAAACTTTTGGTGTAGGTTCAAATCAAGGTCCCAAAGACACATACTGAGTTTCGTAATGATACGCCAATGCGTTTGTTAAATATAACATTTTATGCAAATTTCAAAATGGCCGACGCCCAAAATGGCCGATATAAGAAAATTTGGTATCGCACGACTCAGCATGATGCCCTGAATCTAAAGAGAGCAGTTTTATGATTTTTGACCAAAGTGTTCAGAAGTTATAAGCAAAAAAGTCAATTTTTTATATCTCCTGACCACTAGGGGGCAGTGCGCCAAAACTCTGCAGGTAGCCTCAGATTATGACTACTATGACACACACCAATTTTGGTCTGAATACGTAAATGCGTTGCGGAGATATAGCCTCAAGTTCATTTTTGCGGCAAATTCGTCAAACTCTTTCGCAAGTTTATCGAAAACGGAATGACCAATCAACTTGATTCTCATAACTTTTTGTCTCCATAGTCTGGAGATGATGTGGTTCAATTTTTGTGAGAATCAGACAAACGGCCTAGGAGGAGTTCGACAAAGTAGGTTTTTCATAAAATTCAAAATTGCGGGAAAAATTTCATGACGGAAAATGACGTCATAGGGTGCAATCGAATCGGCTTGAGCCAAGGAATCAGTGGACAAAGGAATTTTGTTTCTAGCCCTTATGGTTCAAGAGTTATTAGCATAAATGTAAGTGTAACTTTGGGCAGTTGGTGGCGCTAGAGGGATTGAGGTAAAGACTCCAAAATGGGTGTGGTCAATGATTGGACTGTCCTCTATGTGTGTGCCAAATTTCATCATTTTCCTGCATACGGTTCTATGGGCTGCCATTGACTTGTGTTGGAAGAAGAAGAAGAATAAATATAGCTGCAAGCAGCCATGACGGGGCCAAGCACAAGTTGGACATTAAATGTCATGCCGACATGGCTGGCAGCATCAGACCAACGGCAGTAAGCAACTAAAGACATTTCAATATGACTTCAGTCTAAATGGCTGAAAAATCATCAATACGGTCTTTAGTAATTCGATTTAACGGTTTATCATGATCGACCAACAGGCAGCGCTGTAACCAAATTGATGTGTCAAATTTATGTGGTATATCCAGAGTGAGGTGACACATGCAAAGTTTGGTGTCAATAGGGTAAAGCATTGCTGACATACAGCTTTAAAGTCATGTGTTTGTTAAGCAAAGCATTTCATGACAAAATTCTAAATAGCCATTCTGAAAATGGCTGATATGGGAAAATTTGGTATCGCAGGACTCGGCATGATGCACTGAATCTAAAGACAGCAGTTTCATGATTTTTGGACAAAGCATTCAGGAGATATAATCAAAAATGTCAGTATTTTATATCTCCTGACCACTAGGGGGCAGAGCGCCAAAACTCTGCAGGTAGCCTCAGACCATGATTGACATGACACACAGAAAGTTTGGTCAGAATACGCTAATGCGTTGCGGAGATATAGCCTCGCTTTATTTGGTGGCCATTTGGTCAAATTCGTTCGCAATTTTATCGAAACCTGTTTGACGAATCAACTTTATTTTAATAACTTTTTGTCAGCATGGTCTGAAGATGTTATGATTCAATTTTGGTGAAAATTGGACAAACGGTGTGGGAGGAGTTCGAAAAAGTAGGTTTTTTAAAGAAAAACAACATGGCGGACAGGAAGTTTGGCCGACTATGACAAATTTGGTATCTGTGTTCTCGGTTTGACCCAAGGAACGTATAAAGACAACTTATTTTACCATAGATTAACGTATTCAAAAGTTATTAGCATTTTTGTAAATTTGTTTATAACTTTTGACCACAAGGTGGCGCTGCCTCGAAACTTTTTGTCTTGTATCAGGCCCTGGTGCCGAAGACACATCTCGAGTTTCGTAACGATACGCCAATGTGTTTGTTAAATATAGCAATTTATGACAATATTCAAAATGGCCGACGCTCAAAATGGCCGATATTGGAAAATTTGGTATCGCACGACTCGGCATGATGCACTGAATCTAACGAGACCAGTTTTATGATTTTTGGCCAAAGCGTTCAGAAGTTATAAGCAAATAATTCACTTTTTCATATCTCCAGACCACTAGGAGGCGCTGCACCAAAACTCTGCACATAGCCTCAGATCATGACTGCCGTAACACACACCAAGTTTGGTCAGAATACGCTAATGCGTTGCGGAGATATAGCCTCGCTTTCATTTCTGCGGCCATTTTGTCTTATTCTTTCGCAAGTTATTCGTAAACGGTTTGACAAATCAAATTTCTTTTAATAACTTTATGTCAGAATGGTCTGGAGATGATGTGGTTCAATTTTCGTGAAAATCGGACGAACGGCCTAGGAGGAGTTCGAAAAAGTTGGTTTTTCGTAAAATTCAAAATGGCGGGAAAATTTCCATGACGGAAAATGACGTCATAGGGTGCAATCGAATCGTCTTGAGCCAAGGAATCAGTGGACGAAAGAATTTTGTTTCTAGGACATACGGTTCAAAAATTATTTACGTAAACGTGAGTTCAACTTTGGACAGTTGGTGGCGCTAGAGACATTGAGTTAGAGACTTCAAATTAGCTATGGTCAATGATTGGCTTGTCCTCTTTCAGTGTGCCAAATTTCATCATTTTCCCGCAAACGGTTCTATGGGCTGCCATTGACTTCCATGGCGGAAGAAGTAAGAATAATAATAAATATAGCTGCAAGCAGCAATGACGGGGCCAAGCACAAACAGGGCATTGACGTGGCCGGCAGCATAAGAGCAATTGAAGTAATCAACAACTAAATGCATTTTAATATGATTTTAGGCTAAATGGCTGAAAAATCATTAATACAGACACTGTAATTTGAATGAAAAGTTTATCGCTTTGGACCAATAGTTGGCGCTGTGTCCAAATTGTTAGAATTGGGTCCGAGTAATGTGACAATGAAATCTGCAAAGTTTGGTGTTATTTGGACAAAACATTACTGACTTAAAGCATTAAAGTCATTTTGTCATCACTACCTCAAATTTGTAATTGCGGTATACGAAAACGGTTTTGTCTATCGACACGAAATCCATAACTTTTTGTCAGCACAGTCTGAAGATGATACGATTCGATTTTGGTGAAAATCGGACAAACGGTCTGGGAGGAGTTTGAAAAAGTAGGTTTTTGAATGAAACAACATGGCGGATATGAAATTTAGGCAAACTATGTCAAATTTGGTATCTGTGTTCTCGGTGTGACCCAAGGAACATATTAAGATCATTTGTTTTAAAATAGCTTAATGTAATCAAAAGTTATTAGCATTTTTGGAAATTGTGTTATAACTTTTGACCACAAGGTGGCGCTGCCCCGAAACTTTTGGTGTAGGTTCAAATCAAGGTCCCAAAGACACATACTGAGTTTCGTAATGATACGCCAATGCGTTTGTAAAATATAGCATTTTACGACAAATTTCAAAATGGCCGACGCCCAAAATGGCCGATATAAGAAAATTTGGTTTCGCACGACTCAGCATGATGCCCTGAATCTAAATAGACCAGTTTTATGATTTTTGACCAAAGTGTTCAGAAGTTATAAGCAAAAAAGTCAATTTTTTATATCTCCTGACCACTAGGGGGCAGTGCGCCAAAACTCTGCAGGTAGCCTCAGATTATGACTACTATGACACACACCAATTTTGGTCTGAATACGCAAATGCGTTGCGGAGATATAGCCTCAAGTTCATTTTTGCGGCAAATTCGTCAAACTCTTTCGCAAGTTTATCAAAAACGGAATGACCAATCAACTTGATTCTCATAACTTTTTGTCTCCATAGTCTGGAGATGATGTGGTTCAATTTTTGTGAGAATCGGCCAAACGGCCTAGGAGGAGTTCGACAAAGTAGGTTTTTCATAAAATTCAAAATTGCGGAAAAATTTTCATGACGGAAAATGACGTCATAGGGTGCAATCGAATCGGCTTGAGCCAAGGAATCAGTGGACAAAGGAATTTTGTTTCTAGCCCTTATGGTTCAAGAGTTATTAGCATAAATGTAAGTGTAACTTTGGACAGTTGGTGGCGCTAGAGGGATTGAGGTAGAGACTCCAAAATTGGTGTGGTCAATGATTGGACTGTCCTCTATGTGTGTGCCAAATTTCATCATTTTCCTGCATACGGTTCTATGGGCTGCCATTGACTTCTGGGTGGAAGAAGAATAATAATAAGAACGAGAACGATTACAATAGGTGCCTCCGCACCTTCGGTGCTTGGCCCCTAATAAAGAACCGGAACAGAAACAATAGGTGCCTTCGCACCTTCGGTGCTTGGCCCCTAAATATAGCTGCAAGCAGCCATGACGGGGCCAAGCACAAAGAAGGCATTAAATGTCATGACGACATGGCTGGCAGCATCAGACCAACGGCAGGAAGCATCTAAAGACATTTCAATATGACTTCAGTCTAAATGGCTGAAAAATCATCAATACGGTCTTTAGTAATTCGATTTAACGGTTTATCACGTTTGACCAACAGGCAGCGCTGTAACCAAACTGATATGTCAAATCACGTGGTTTATCCAGAGTGAGGTGACAATGACACATGCAAAGTTTGGTGTCAATAGGGTAAAGCATTGCTGACATCCAGCTTTAAAGTCATGTGTTTGTTAAGCATAGCATTGCATGACAAAATTCTAAATAGCTGACGCTGAAAATGGCCGATATGGGAAAATTTGGTATCGCAGGACTCGGCATGATGCACTGAATCTAAAGAGAGCAGTTTCATGATTTTTGGACAAAGCATTCAGGAGTTATAATCAAAAATGTCAGTTTTTCATATCTCCTGACCACTAGGGGGCAGAGCGCCAAAACTCTGCAGGTAGCCTCAGACCATGATTGACATGACACACAGAAAGTTTGGTCAGAATACGCTAATGCGTTTCAGAGATATAGTCTCGCTTTATTTGGTGGCAATTTGGTCAAATTCGTTCGCAATTTTATCGAAACCTGTTTGACGAATCAACTTTATTTTAATAACTTTTTGTCAGCATGGTCTGAAGATGTTATGATTCAATTTTGGTGAAAATTGGACAAACGGTGTGGGAGGAGTTCGAAAAAGTAGGTTTTTAAAGAAAAACAACATGGCGGACAGGAAGTTTGGCCGACTATGACCAATTTGGTATCTGTGTTCTCGGTTTGACCCAAGGAACGTATAAAGTCAACTTATTTTACCATAGGTTAACGTGTTCAAAAGTTATTAGCATTTTTGTAAATTTGTTTATAACTTTTGACCACAAGGTGGCGCTGCCTCGAAATTTTTTGTGTTGTATCAGGCCCAGATGCCGAAGACACATATAGAGTTTCGTAACGATACGCCAATGTGTTTGTTAAATATAGCAATTTATGACAAAATTCAAAATGGCCGACCCTCAAAATGGCCGATATGGGAAAATTTTGTATCGCACGACTCGGCATGATGCCCTGAATCTAACGAGACCAGTTTTATGATTTTTGGTCGAAGCGTTCAGAAGTTATAAGCAAATAATTCACTTTTTCATATCTCCAGACCACTAGGGGGCAGAGCGCCAAATCTTTGCAGGTAGCCTCAGACCATCATTGCCATAACACACACCAAGTTTGGTCAGAATACGCTAATGCGTTGCGGAGATAAAGCCTCGCTTTCATTTCTGCGGCCATTTTGTTGAATTCTTTCGCAAGTTATTCGTAAACGGTTTGACAAATCAACTTTCTTTTAATAACTTTTGGTACGCATAGTCTGGAGATGATGTGGTTCAATTTTCGTGAAAATCGGACCAACGGCCTAGGAGGAGTTCGAAAAAGTAGGTTTTTCGTAAAATTCAAAATGGCGGGAAAAATTTCATGACGGAAAATGACGTCATAGGGTGCAATCGAATCGTCTTGAGCCAAGGAATTAGTGGACGAAAGAATTTTGTTTCTAGGACATACGGTTCAAGAGTTATTTACGTAAACGTGAGTGCAACTTTGGACAGTTGGTGGCGCTAGAGACATTGAGTTAGACACTTCAAATTTGCTATGGTCAATGAGTGGCTTGTCCTATATCAGTGTGCCAAATTTTATCATTTTCCCGCAAACGGTTCTATGGGCTGCCATAGACTTCCATGGCGGAAGAAGAAGATGAATAATAATAATAAAGAACCGGAACAATTACAATAGGTGCCTCCGCACCTTCGGTGCTTGGCCCCTAATAATAATAAATATAGCTGCAAGCAGCAATGACGGGGCCAAGCACAAACAGGGCATTGACGTGGCCGGCAGCATAAGAGCAATTGAAGTAATCAACAACTAAATGCATTTTAATATGATTTTAGGCTAAATGGCTGAAAAATCATTAATACAGACACTGTAATTTGAATGAAAAGTTTAGCGCTTTGGACCAATAGTTGGCGCTGTGTCCAAATTGTTAGAATTGGGTCCGAGTAATGTGACAATGAAATCTGCAAAGTTTGGTGTTATTTGGACAAAACATTACTGACTTAAAGCATTAAAGTAATTTTGTCATCACTACCTCAAATTTGTAATTGCGGTATACGAAAACGGTTTTGTCTATCGACACGAAATCCATAACTTTTTGTCAGCACAGTCTGAAGATGATACAATTCGATTTTGGTGAAAATCGGACAAACGGTCTAGGAGGAGTTTGAAAAAGTAGGTTTTTGAATAAAACAACATGGCGGATATGAAATTTAGGCAAACTATGTCAAATTTGGTATCTGTGTTCTCGGTGTGACCCAAGGAACATATTAAGATCATTTGTTTTAAAATAGCTTAATGTAATCAAAAGTTATTAGCATTTTAGGAAATTGTGTTATAACTTTTGACCACAAGGTGGCGCTGCCCCGAAACTTTTGGTGTAGGTTCAAATCAAGGTCCCAAAGACACATACTGAGTTTCGTAATGATACGCCAATGCGTTTGTAAAATATAGCATTTTACGACAAATTTCAAAATGGCCGACGCCCAAAATGGCCGATATAAGAAAATTTGGTATCGCACGACTCAGCATGATGCCCTGAATTTAAAGAGAGCAGTTTTATGATTTTTGACCAAAGTGTTCAGAAGTTATAAGCAAAAAAGTCAATTTTTTATATCTCCTGACCACTAGGGGGCAGTGCGCCAAAACTCTGCAGGTAGCCTCAGATTATGACTACTATGACACACACCAATTTTGGTCTGAATACGCAAATGCGTTGCGGAGATATAGCCTCAAGTTCATTTTTGCGGCAAATTTGTCGAACTCTTTCGCAAGTTTTTCAAAAACGGAATGACCAATCAACTTGATTCTCATAACTTTTTGTCTCCATAGTCTGGAGATGATGTGGTTCAATTTTTGTGAGAATCAGACAAACGGCCTAGGAGGAGTTTGACAAAGTAGGTTTTTCATAAAATTCAAAATTGCGGAAAAATTTTCATGACGGAAAATGACGTCATAGGGTGCAATCGAATCGGCTTGAGCCAAGGAATCAGTGGACAAAGGAATTTTGTTTCTAGCCCTTATGGTTCAAGAGTTATTAGCATAAATGTAAGTGTAACTTTGGACAGTTGGTGGCGCTAGAGGGATTGAGGTAGAGACTCCAAAATTGGTGTGGTCAATGACTGGACTGTCCTCTATGTGTGTGCCAAATTTCATCATTTTCCTGCATACGGTTCTATGGGCTGCCATTGACTTCTGGGTGGAAGAAGAATAATAATAATAATAATAAATATAGCTGCAAGCAGCAATGACGGGGCCAAGCACAAACAGGGCATTGACGTGGCCGGCAGCATAAGAGCAATTGAAGTAATCAACAACTAAATGCATTTTAATATGATTTTAGGATAAATGGCTGAAAAATCATTAATACAGACACTGTAATTTGAATGAAAAGTTCAGCGCTTTGGACCAATAGTTGGCGCTGTGTCCAAATTGTTAGAATTGGGTCCGAGTAATGTGACAATGAAATCTGCAAAGTTTGGTGTTATTTGGACAAAACATTACTGACTTAAAGCATTAAAGTAATTTTGTCATCACTACCTCAAATTTGTAATTGCGGTATACGAAAACGGTTTTGTCTATCGACACGAAATCCATAACTTTTTGTCAGCACAGTCTGAAGATGATACAATTCGATTTTGGTGAAAATCGGACAAACGGTCTAGGAGGAGTTTGAAAAAGTAGGTTTTTGAATAAAACAACATGGCGGATATGAAATTTAGGCAAACTATGTCAAATTTGGTATCTGTGTTCTCGGTGTGACCCAAGGAACATATTAAGATCATTTGTTTTAAAATAGCTTAATGTAATCAAAAGTTATTAGCATTTTAGGAAATTGTGTTATAACTTTTGACCACAAGGTGGCGCTGCCCCGAAACTTTTGGTGTAGGTTCAAATCAAGGTCCCAAAGACACATACTGAGTTTCGTAATGATACGCCAATGCGTTTGTAAAATATAGCATTTTACGACAAATTTCAAAATGGCCGACGCCCAAAATGGCCGATATAAGAAAATTTGGTATCGCACGACTCAGCATGATGCCCTGAATTTAAAGAGAGCAGTTTTATGATTTTTGACCAAAGTGTTCAGAAGTTATAAGCAAAAAAGTCAATTTTTTATATCTCCTGACCACTAGGGGGCAGTGCGCCAAAACTCTGCAGGTAGCCTCAGATTATGACTACTATGACACACACCAATTTTGGTCTGAATACGCAAATGCGTTGCGGAGATATAGCCTCAAGTTCATTTTTGCGGCAAATTCGTCGAACTCTTTCGCAAGTTTTTCAAAAACGGAATGACCAATCAACTTGATTCTCATAACTGTTTGTCTCCATAGTCTGGAGATGATGTGGTTCAATTTTTGTGAGAATCAGACAAACGGCCTAGGAGGAGTTCGAAAAAGTAGGTTTTTTAAAGAAAAACAACATGGCGGACAGGAAGTTTGGCCGACTATGACAAATTTGGTATCTGTGTTCTCGGTTTGACCCAAGGAACGTATAAAGACAACTTATTTTACCATAGATTAACGTATTCAAAAGTTATTAGCATTTTTGTAAATTTGTTTATAACTTTTGACCACAAGGTGGCGCTGCCTCGAAACTTTTTGTCTTGTATCAGGCCCTGGTGCCGAAGACACATCTCGAGTTTCGTAACGATACGCCAATGTGTTTGTTAAATATAGCAATTTATGACAATATTCAAAATGGCCGACGCTCAAAATGGCCGATATTGGAAAATTTGGTATCGCACGACTCGGCATGATGCACTGAATCTAACGAGACCAGTTTTATGATTTTTGGCCAAAGCGTTCAGAAGTTATAAGCAAATAATTCACTTTTTCATATCTCCAGACCACTAGGAGGCGCTGCACCAAAACTCTGCACATAGCCTCAGATCATGACTGCCGTAACACACACCAAGTTTGGTCAGAATACGCTAATGCGTTGCGGAGATATAGCCTCGCTTTCATTTCTGCGGCCATTTTGTCTTATTCTTTCGCAAGTTATTCGTAAACGGTTTGACAAATCAAATTTCTTTTAATAACTTTATGTCAGAATGGTCTGGAGATGATGTGGTTCAATTTTCGTGAAAATCGGACGAACGGCCTAGGAGGAGTTCGAAAAAGTTGGTTTTTCGTAAAATTCAAAATGGCGGGAAAATTTCCATGACGGAAAATGACGTCATAGGGTGCAATCGAATCGTCTTGAGCCAAGGAATCAGTGGACGAAAGAATTTTGTTTCTAGGACATACGGTTCAAAAATTATTTACGTAAACGTGAGTTCAACTTTGGACAGTTGGTGGCGCTAGAGACATTGAGTTAGAGACTTCAAATTAGCTATGGTCAATGATTGGCTTGTCCTCTTTCAGTGTGCCAAATTTCATCATTTTCCCGCAAACGGTTCTATGGGCTGCCATTGACTTCCATGGCGGAAGAAGTAAGAATAATAATAAATATAGCTGCAAGCAGCAATGACGGGGCCAAGCACAAACAGGGCATTGACGTGGCCGGCAGCATAAGAGCAATTGAAGTAATCAACAACTAAATGCATTTTAATATGATTTTAGGCTAAATGGCTGAAAAATCATTAATACAGACACTGTAATTTGAATGAAAAGTTTATCGCTTTGGACCAATAGTTGGCGCTGTGTCCAAATTGTTAGAATTGGGTCCGAGTAATGTGACAATGAAATCTGCAAAGTTTGGTGTTATTTGGACAAAACATTACTGACTTAAAGCATTAAAGTCATTTTGTCATCACTACCTCAAATTTGTAATTGCGGTATACGAAAACGGTTTTGTCTATCGACACGAAATCCATAACTTTTTGTCAGCACAGTCTGAAGATGATACGATTCGATTTTGGTGAAAATCGGACAAACGGTCTGGGAGGAGTTTGAAAAAGTAGGTTTTTGAATGAAACAACATGGCGGATATGAAATTTAGGCAAACTATGTCAAATTTGGTATCTGTGTTCTCGGTGTGACCCAAGGAACATATTAAGATCATTTGTTTTAAAATAGCTTAATGTAATCAAAAGTTATTAGCATTTTTGGAAATTGTGTTATAACTTTTGACCACAAGGTGGCGCTGCCCCGAAACTTTTGGTGTAGGTTCAAATCAAGGTCCCAAAGACACATACTGAGTTTCGTAATGATACGCCAATGCGTTTGTAAAATATAGCATTTTACGACAAATTTCAAAATGGCCGACGCCCAAAATGGCCGATATAAGAAAATTTGGTTTCGCACGACTCAGCATGATGCCCTGAATCTAAATAGACCAGTTTTATGATTTTTGACCAAAGTGTTCAGAAGTTATAAGCAAAAAAGTCAATTTTTTATATCTCCTGACCACTAGGGGGCAGTGCGCCAAAACTCTGCAGGTAGCCTCAGATTATGACTACTATGACACACACCAATTTTGGTCTGAATACGCAAATGCGTTGCGGAGATATAGCCTCAAGTTCATTTTTGCGGCAAATTCGTCAAACTCTTTCGCAAGTTTATCAAAAACGGAATGACCAATCAACTTGATTCTCATAACTTTTTGTCTCCATAGTCTGGAGATGATGTGGTTCAATTTTTGTGAGAATCGGCCAAACGGCCTAGGAGGAGTTCGACAAAGTAGGTTTTTCATAAAATTCAAAATTGCGGAAAAATTTTCATGACGGAAAATGACGTCATAGGGTGCAATCGAATCGGCTTGAGCCAAGGAATCAGTGGACAAAGGAATTTTGTTTCTAGCCCTTATGGTTCAAGAGTTATTAGCATAAATGTAAGTGTAACTTTGGACAGTTGGTGGCGCTAGAGGGATTGAGGTAGAGACTCCAAAATTGGTGTGGTCAATGATTGGACTGTCCTCTATGTGTGTGCCAAATTTCATCATTTTCCTGCATACGGTTCTATGGGCTGCCATTGACTTCTGGGTGGAAGAAGAATAATAATAAGAACGAGAACGATTACAATAGGTGCCTCCGCACCTTCGGTGCTTGGCCCCTAATAAAGAACCGGAACAGAAACAATAGGTGCCTTCGCACCTTCGGTGCTTGGCCCCTAAATATAGCTGCAAGCAGCCATGACGGGGCCAAGCACAAAGAAGGCATTAAATGTCATGACGACATGGCTGGCAGCATCAGACCAACGGCAGGAAGCATCTAAAGACATTTCAATATGACTTCAGTCTAAATGGCTGAAAAATCATCAATACGGTCTTTAGTAATTCGATTTAACGGTTTGACATCCAGCTTTAAAGTCATGTGTTTGTTAAGCATAGCATTGCATGACAAAATTCTAAATAGCTGACGCTGAAAATGGCCGATATGGGAAAATTTGGTATCGCAGGACTCGGCATGATGCACTGAATCTAAAGAGAGCAGTTTCATGATTTTTGGACAAAGCATTCAGGAGTTATAATCAAAAATGTCAGTTTTTCATATCTCCTGACCACTAGGGGGCAGAGCGCCAAAACTCTGCAGGTAGCCTCAGACCATGATTGACATGACACACAGAAAGTTTGGTCAGAATACGCTAATGCGTTTCAGAGATATAGTCTCGCTTTATTTGGTGGCAATTTGGTCAAATTCGTTCGCAATTTTATCGAAACCTGTTTGACGAATCAACTTTATTTTAATAACTTTTTGTCAGCATGGTCTGAAGATGTTATGATTCAATTTTGGTGAAAATTGGACAAACGGTGTGGGAGGAGTTCGAAAAAGTAGGTTTTTAAAGAAAAACAACATGGCGGACAGGAAGTTTGGCCGACTATGACCAATTTGGTATCTGTGTTCTCGGTTTGACCCAAGGAACGTATAAAGACAACTTATTTTACCATAGGTTAACGTGTTCAAAAGTTATTAGCATTTTTGTAAATTTGTTTATAACTTTTGACCACAAGGTGGCGCTGCCTCGAAATTTTTTGTGTTGTATCAGGCCCAGATGCCGAAGACACATATAGAGTTTCGTAACGATACGCCAATGTGTTTGTTAAATATAGCAATTTATGACAAAATTCAAAATGGCCGACCCTCAAAATGGCCGATATGGGAAAATTTTGTATCGCACGACTCGGCATGATGCCCTGAATCTAACGAGACCAGTTTTATGATTTTTGGTCGAAGCGTTCAGAAGTTATAAGCAAATAATTCACTTTTTCATATCTCCAGACCACTAGGGGGCAGAGCGCCAAATCTTTGCAGGTAGCCTCAGACCATCATTGCCATAACACACACCAAGTTTGGTCAGAATACGCTAATGCGTTGCGGAGATAAAGCCTCGCTTTCATTTCTGCGGCCATTTTGTTGAATTCTTTCGCAAGTTATTCGTAAACGGTTTGACAAATCAACTTTCTTTTAATAACTTTTGGTACGCATAGTCTGGAGATGATGTGGTTCAATTTTCGTGAAAATCGGACCAACGGCCTAGGAGGAGTTCGAAAAAGTAGGTTTTTCGTAAAATTCAAAATGGCGGGAAAAATTTCATGACGGAAAATGACGTCATAGGGTGCAATCGAATCGTCTTGAGCCAAGGAATTAGTGGACGAAAGAATTTTGTTTCTAGGACATACGGTTCAAGAGTTATTTACGTAAACGTGAGTGCAACTTTGGACAGTTGGTGGCGCTAGAGACATTGAGTTAGACACTTCAAATTTGCTATGGTCAATGAGTGGCTTGTCCTTTATCAGTGTGCCAAATTTTATCATTTTCCCGCAAACGGTTCTATGGGCTGCCATAGACTTCCATGGCGGAAGAAGAAGATGAATAATAATAATAAAGAACCGGAACAATTACAATAGGTGCCTCCGCACCTTCGGTGCTTGGCCCCTAATAATAATAAATATAGCTGCAAGCAGCAATGACGGGGCCAAGCACAAACAGGGCATTGACCTTCATGGCCGGCAGCATAAGAGCAATTGAAGTAATCAACAACTAAAGCATTAAAGTAATTTTGTCATCACTACCTCAAATTTGTAATTGCGGTATACGAAAACGGTTTTGTCTATCGACACGAAATCCATAACTTTTTGTCAGCACAGTCTGAAGATGATACAATTCGATTTTGGTGAAAATCGGACAAACGGTCTAGGAGGAGTTTGAAAAAGTAGGTTTTTGAATAAAACAACATGGCGGATATGAAATTTAGGCAAACTATGTCAAATTTGGTATCTGTGTTCTCGGTGTGACCCAAGGAACATATTAAGATCATTTGTTTTAAAATAGCTTAATGTAATCAAAAGTTATTAGCATTTTAGGAAATTGTGTTATAACTTTTGACCACAAGGTGGCGCTGCCCCGAAACTTTTGGTGTAGGTTCAAATCAAGGTCCCAAAGACACATACTGAGTTTCGTAATGATACGCCAATGCGTTTGTAAAATATAGCATTTTACGACAAATTTCAAAATGGCCGACGCCCAAAATGGCCGATATAAGAAAATTTGGTATCGCACGACTCAGCATGATGCCCTGAATTTAAAGAGAGCAGTTTTATGATTTTTGACCAAAGTGTTCAGAAGTTATAAGCAAAAAAGTCAATTTTTTATATCTCCTGACCACTAGGGGGCAGTGCGCCAAAACTCTGCAGGTAGCCTCAGATTATGACTACTATGACACACACCAATTTTGGTCTGAATACGCAAATGCGTTGCGGAGATATAGCCTCAAGTTCATTTTTGCGGCAAATTCGTCGAACTCTTTCGCAAGTTTTTCAAAAACGGAATGACCAATCAACTTGATTCTCATAACTTTTTGTCTCCATAGTCTGGAGATGATGTGGTTCAATTTTTGTGAGAATCAGACAAACGGCCTAGGAGGAGTTTGACAAAGTAGGTTTTTCATAAAATTCAAAATTGCGGAAAAATTTTCATGACGGAAAATGACGTCATAGGGTGCAATCGAATCGGCTTGAGCCAAGGAATCAGTGGACAAAGGAATTTTGTTTCTAGCCCTTATGGTTCAAGAGTTATTAGCATAAATGTAAGTGTAACTTTGGACAGTTGGTGGCGCTAGAGGGATTGAGGTAGAGACTCCAAAATTGGTGTGGTCAATGACTGGACTGTCCTCTATGTGTGTGCCAAATTTCATCATTTTCCTGCATACGGTTCTATGGGCTGCCATTGACTTCTGGGTGGAAGAAGAATAATAATAATAATAATAAATATAGCTGCAAGCAGCAATGACGGGGCCAAGCACAAACAGGGCATTGACGTGGCCGGCAGCATAAGAGCAATTGAAGTAATCAACAACTAAATGCATTTTAATATGATTTTAGGCTAAATGGCTGAAAAATCATTAATACAGACACTGTAATTTGAATGAAAAGTTTAGCGCTTTGGACCAATAGTTGGCGCTGTGTCCAAATTGTTAGAATTGGGTCCGAGTAATGTGACAATGAAATCTGCAAAGTTTGGTGTTATTTGGACAAAACATTACTGACTTAAAGCATTAAAGTAATTTTGTCATCACTACCTCAAATTTGTAATTGCGGTATACGAAAACGGTTTTGTCTATCGACACGAAATCCATAACTTTTTGTCAGCACAGTCTGAAGATGATACAATTCGATTTTGGTGAAAATCGGACAAACGGTCTAGGAGGAGTTTGAAAAAGTAGGTTTTTGAATAAAACAACATGGCGGATATGAAATTTAGGCAAACTATGTCAAATTTGGTATCTGTGTTCTCGGTGTGACCCAAGGAACATATTAAGATCATTTGTTTTAAAATAGCTTAATGTAATCAAAAGTTATTAGCATTTTAGGAAATTGTGTTATAACTTTTGACCACAAGGTGGCGCTGCCCCGAAACTTTTGGTGTAGGTTCAAATCAAGGTCCCAAAGACACATACTGAGTTTCGTAATGATACGCCAATGCGTTTGTAAAATATAGCATTTTACGACAAATTTCAAAATGGCCGACGCCCAAAATGGCCGATATAAGAAAATTTGGTATCGCACGACTCAGCATGATGCCCTGAATTTAAAGAGAGCAGTTTTATGATTTTTGACCAAAGTGTTCAGAAGTTATAAGCAAAAAAGTCAATTTTTTATATCTCCTGACCACTAGGGGGCAGTGCGCCAAAACTCTGCAGGTAGCCTCAGATTATGACTACTATGACACACACCAATTTTGGTCTGAATACGCAAATGCGTTGCGGAGATATAGCCTCAAGTTCATTTTTGCGGCAAATTCGTCGAACTCTTTCGCAAGTTTTTCAAAAACGGAATGACCAATCAACTTGATTCTCATAACTTTTTGTCTCCATAGTCTGGAGATGATGTGGTTCAATTTTTGTGAGAATCAGACAAACGGCCTAGGAGGAGTTTGACAAAGTAGGTTTTTCATAAAATTCAAAATTGCGGAAAAATTTTCATGACGGAAAATGACGTCATAGGGTGCAATCGAATCGGCTTGAGCCAAGGAATCAGTGGACAAAGGAATTTTGTTTCTAGCCCTTATGGTTCAAGAGTTATTAGCATAAATGTAAGTGTAACTTTGGACAGTTGGTGGCGCTAGAGGGATTGAGGTAGAGACTCCAAAATTGGTGTGGTCAATGACTGGACTGTCCTCTATGTGTGTGCCAAATTTCATCATTTTCCTGCATACGGTTCTATGGGCTGCCATTGACTTCTGGGTGGAAGAAGAATAATAATAAATATAGCTGCAAGCAGCCATGACGGGGCCAAGCACAAAGAAGGCATTAAATGTCATGCCGACATGGCTGGCAGCATCAGACCAATGGCAGGAAGCATCTAAAGACATTTCAATATGACTTCAGTCTAAATGGCTGAAAAATCATCAATACGGTCTTTAGTAATTCGATTTAACGGTTTATCACGTTTGACCAACAGGCAGCGCTGTAACCAAACTGATGTGTCAAATCACGTGGTTTATCCAGATTGAGGTGACAATGACACATGCATAGTTTGGTGTCAATAGGGTAAAGCATTGCTGACATCCAGCTTTAAAGTCATGTGTTTGTTAAGCATAGCATTTCATGACAAAATTCTAAATAGCTGACACTGAAAATGGCCGATATGGGAAAATTTGGTATCGCAGGACTCGGCATGATGCACTGAATCTAAAGACAGCAGTTTCATGATTTTTGGACAAAGCGTTCAGGAGTTATAATCAAAAATGTCAGTATTTTATATCTCCTGACCACTAGGGGGCAGAGCGCCAAAACTCTGCAGGTAGCCTCAGATCATGATTGACATGACACACAGAAAGTTTGGTCAGAATACGCTAATGCGTTGCGGAGATATAGCCTCGCTTTATTTGGTGGCCATTTGGTCAAATTCGTTCGCAATTTTATCGAAACCTGTTTGACGAATCAACTTTATTTTAATAACTTTTTGTCAGCATGGTCTGAAGATGTTATGATTCAATTTTGGTGAAAATTGGACAAACGGTGTGGGAGGAGTTCGAAAAAGTAGGTTTTTAAAGAAAAACAACATGGCGGACAGGAAGTTTGGCCGACTATGACAAATTTGGTATCTGTGTTCTCGGTTTGACCCAAGGAACGTATAAAGATAACTTATTTTACCATAGGTTAACGTGTTCAAAAGTTATTAGAATTTTTGTAAATTTGTTTATAACTTTTGACCACAAGGTGGCGCTGCCTCGAAACTTTTTGGGTTGTATCAGGCCCAGGTGCCGAAGACACATATCGAGTTTCGTAACGATACGCCAATGTGTTTGTTAAATATAGCAATTTATAACAAAATTCAAAATGGCCGACCCTCAAAATGGCCGATATGGGAAAATTTTGTATCGCACGACTCGGCATGATGCCCTGAATCTAACGAGACCAGTTTTATGATTTTTGGTCGAAGCGTTCAGAAGTTATAAGAAAATATTTCACTTTTTCATATCTCCAGACCACTAGGGGGCAGAGCGCCAAATCTCTGCAGGTAGCCTCAGACCATCATTGCCATAACACACACCAAGTTTGGTCAGAATATGCTAATGCGCTGCAGAGATATAGCCTCACTTTCATTTCTGCGGCCATTTTGTTGAATTCTTTCGCAAGTTATTCGTAAACGGTTTGACGAATCAACTTTCTTTTAATAACTTTTTGTCAGAATGGTCTGGAGATGATGTGGTTCAATTTTCGTGAAAATCGGACAAACGGCCTAGGAGGAGTTCGAAAAAGTAGGTTTTTCGTAAAATTCAAAATGGCGGGAAAATTTTCATGACGGAAAATGACATCATAGGGTGCAATCGAATCGTCTTGAGCCAAGGAATTAGTGGACGAAAGAATTTTGTTTCTAGGACATACGGTTCAAAAGTTATTTTCGTAAACGTGAGTGCAACTTTGGACAGTTGGTGGCGCTAGAGACATTGAGTTAGAGACTTCAAATTTGCTATGGTCAATGATTGGCTTGTCCTCTATCAGTGTGCCAAATTTCATCATTTTCCCGCAAACGGTTCTATGGCCTGCCATAGACTCCAATGGCGGAAGCGGAAGCGGAAGCGGAAGCGGAAGAATAATAATAAGAACCGGAACAAAAACAATAGGTGCCTCCGCACCTTCGGTGCTTGGCCCCTAATAATAACAAGCAGCAATGACGGGGCCAAGCACAAACAGGGCATTGACGTGGCCGGCAGCATAAGAGCAATTGAAGTAATCAACAGCTAAATGCATTTTAATATGATTTTAGGCTAAATGGCTGAAAAATCATTAATACAGACACTGTAATTTGAATGAAAAGTTTAGCGCTTTGGACCAATAGTTGGCGCTGTGTCCAAATTGTTAGAATTGGGTCCGAGTAATGTGACAATGAAATCTGCAAAGTTTGGTGTTATTTGGACAAAACATTACTGACTTAAAGCATTAAAGTAATTTTGTCATCACTACCTCAAATTTGTAATTGCGGTATACGAAAACGGTTTTGTCTATCGACACGAAATCCATAACTTTTTGTCAGCACAGTCTGAAGATGATACAATTCGATTTTGGTGAAAATCGGACAAACGGTCTAGGAGGAGTTTGAAAAAGTAGGTTTTTGAATAAAACAACATGGCGGATATGAAATTTAGGCAAACTATGTCAAATTTGGTATCTGTGTTCTCGGTGTGACCCAAGGAACATATTAAGATCATTTGTTTTAAAATAGCTTAATGTAATCAAAAGTTATTAGCATTTTAGGAAATTGTGTTATAACTTTTGACCACAAGGTGGCGCTGCCCCGAAACTTTTGGTGTAGGTTCAAATCAAGGTCCCAAAGACACATACTGAGTTTCGTAATGATACGCCAATGCGTTTGTAAAATATAGCATTTTACGACAAATTTCAAAATGGCCGACGCCCAAAATGGCCGATATAAGAAAATTTGGTATCGCACGACTCAGCATGATGCCCTGAATTTAAAGAGAGCAGTTTTATGATTTTTGACCAAAGTGTTCAGAAGTTATAAGCAAAAAAGTCAATTTTTTATATCTCCTGACCACTAGGGGGCAGTGCGCCAAAACTCTGCAGGTAGCCTCAGATTATGACTACTATGACACACACCAATTTTGGTCTGAATACGCAAATGCGTTGCGGAGATATAGCCTCAAGTTCATTTTTGCGGCAAATTCGTCGAACTCTTTCGCAAGTTTTTCAAAAACGGAATGACCAATCAACTTGATTCTCATAACTTTTTGTCTCCATAGTCTGGAGATGATGTGGTTCAATTTTTGTGAGAATCAGACAAACGGCCTAGGAGGAGTTTGACAAAGTAGGTTTTTCATAAAATTCAAAATTGCGGAAAAATTTTTATGACGGAAAATGACGTCATAGGGTGCAATCGAATCGGCTTGAGCCAAGGAATCAGTGGACAAAGGAATTTTGTTTCTAGCCCTTATGGTTCAAGAGTTATTAGCATAAATGTAAGTGTAACTTTGGACAGTTGGTGGCGCTAGAGGGATTGAGGTAGAGACTCCAAAATTGGTGTGGTCAATGACTGGACTGTCCTCTATGTGTGTGCCAAATTTCATCATTTTCCTGCATACGGTTCTATGGGCTGCCATTGACTTCTGGGTGGAAGAAGAATAATAATAATAATAACAAGCAGCAATGACGGGGCCAAGCACAAACAGGGCATTGACGTGGCCGGCAGCATAAGAGCAATTGAAGTAATCAACAACTAAATGCATTTTAATATGATTTTAGGCTAAATGGCTGAAAAATCATTAATACAGACACTGTAATTTGAATGAAAAGTTTAGCGCTTTGGACCAATAGTTGGCGCTGTGTCCAAATTGTTAGAATTGGGTCAGAGTAATGTGACAATGAAATCTGCAAAGTTTGGTGTTATTTGGACAAAACATTACTGACTTAAAGCATTAAAGTCATTTTGTCATCACTACCTCAAATTTGTAATTGCGGTATACGAAAACGGTTTCGTCTATCGACACGAAATCCATAACTTTTTGTCAGCACAGTCTGAAGATGATACGATTCGATTTTGGTGAAAATCGGACAAACGGTCTAGGAGGAGTTTGAAAAAGTAGGTTTTTGAATGAAACAACATGGCGGATATGAAATTTGGGCAAACTATGTCAAATTTGGTATCTGTGTTCTCGGTGTGACCCAAGGAACATATTAAGATCATTTGTTTTAAAATAGCTTAATGTAATCAAAAGTTATTAGCATTTTAGGAAATTGTGTTATAACTTTTGACCACAAGGTGGCGCTGCCCCGAAACTTTTGGTGTAGGTTCAAATCAAGGTCCCAAAGACACATACTGAGTTTCGTAATGATACGCCAATGCGTTTGTAAAATATAGCATTTTACGACAAATTTCAAAATGGCCGACGCCCAAAATGGCCGATATAAGAAAATTTGGTATCGCACGACTCAGCATGATGCCCTGAATCTAAAGAGACCAGTTTCATGATTTTTGACCAAAGTGTTCAGAAGTTATAAGCAAAAAAGTCAATTTTTTATATCTCCTGACCACTAGGGGGCAGTGCGCCAAAACTCTGCAGGTAGCCTCAGATTATGACTACTATGACACACACCAATTTTGGTCTGAATACGCAAATGCGTTGCGGAGATATAGCCTCAAGTTCATTTTTGCGGCAAATTCGTCGAACTCTTTCGCAAGTTTATCAAAAATGGAATAACCAATCAACTTGATTTCCATAACTTTTTGTCTCCATAGTCTGGAGATGATGTGGTTCAATTTTTGTGAGAATCAGACAAACGGCCTAGGAGGAGTTCGACAAAGTAGGTTTTTCATAAAATTCAAAATTGCGGAAAAATTTTCATGACGGAAAATGACGTCATAGGGTGCAATCGAATCGGCTTGAGCCAAGGAATCAGTGGACAAAGGAATTTTGTTTCTAGCCCTTACGGTTCAAGAGTTATTAGCATAAATATAAGTGTAACTTTAGACAGTTGGTGGCGCTAGAGGGATTGAGGTAGAGACTCCAAAATTGGTGTGGTCAATGATTGGACTGTCCTCTATGTGTGTGCCAAATTTCATCATTTTCCCACTTACGGTTCTATGGGCTGCCATTGACTTCTGGGTGGAAGAAGAATAATAATAAGAACGAGAACGATTACAATAGGTGCCTCCGCACCTTCGGTGCTTGGCCCCTAAATATAGCTGCAAGCAGCCATGACGGGGCCAAGCACAAAGAAGGCATTAAATGTCATGCCGACATGGCTGGCAGCATCAGACCAATGGCAGGAAGCATCTAAAGACATTTCAATATGACTTCAGTCTAAATGGCTGAAAAATCATCAATACGGTCTTTTGTAATTCGATTTAACGGTTTATCACGTTTGACCAACAGGCAGCGCTGTAACCAAACTGATATGTCAAATCACGTGGTTTATCCAGAGTGAGGTGACAATGACACATGCAAAGTTTGTTGTCAATGGGGTAAAGCATTGCTGACATCCAGCTTTAAAGTCATGTGTTTAAGCATAGCATTTCATGACAAAATTCTAAATAGCTGACGCTGAAAATGGCCGATATGGGAAAATTTGGTATCGCAGGACTCGGCATGATGCATTGAATCTAAAGACAGCAGTTTCATGATTTTTGGACAAAGCATTCAGGAGTTATTATCAAAAATGTCAGTTTTTCATATCTCCTGACCACTAGGGGGCAGAGCGCCAAAACTCTGCAGGTAGCCTCAGACCATGATTGACATGACACACAGAAAGTTTGGTCAGAATACGCTAATGCGTTGCGGAGATATAGCCTCGCTTTATTTGGTGGCCATTTGGTCAAATTCGTTCGCAATTTTATCGAAACCTGTTTGACGAATCAACTTTACTTTAATAACTTTTTGTCAGCATGGTCTGAAGATGTTATGATTCAATTTTGGTGAAAATTGGACAAACGGTGTGGGAGGAGTTCGAAAAAGTAGGTTTTTAAAGAAAAACAACATGGCGGACAGGAAGTTTGGCCGACTATGACAAATTTGGTATCTGTGTTCTCGGTTTGACCCAAGGAACGTATAAAGACAACTTATTTTACCATAGGTTAACTTGTTCAAAAGTTATTAGCATTTTTGTAAATTTGGTTATAACTTTTGACCACAAGGTGGCGCTGCCTCAAAACTTTTTGTGGCGTATCAAGCCTAGGTGCCGAAGACACAAATTGAGTTTCATAACGATACGCCAATGAGTTTGTTAAATACAGCAATTTATGACAATATTCAAAATGGCCGACGCTCAAAATGGCCGATATGGGAAAATTTGGTATCGGACGACTCGGCATGATGCACTGAATCTAACGAGACCAGTTTTATGATTTTTGGCCAAAGCGTTCAGAAGTTATAAGCAAATATTTCACTTTTTCATATCTCCTGACCACTAGGGGGCACAGCACCAAAACTGTGCAGGTAGCCTCATATCATGATTGACGTAACACACACCAAGTTTGGTCAGAATACGCTAATGCGTTGCGGAGATATAGCCTCGCTTTCATTTCTGCGGCCATTTTGTCTTATTCTTTCGCAAGTTATTCGTAAACGGTTTGACAAATCAAATTTCTTTTAATAACTTTATGTCCGCATGGTCTGGAGATGATGTAGTTCAATTTTCGTGAAAATCGGACGAACGGCCTAGGAGGAGTTCGAAAAAGTTGGTTTTTCATAAAATTCAAAATGGCGGGAAAATTTCCATGACGGAAAATGACGTCATAGGGTGCAATCGAATCGTCTTGAGCCAAGGAATCAGTGGACGAAAGAATTTTGTTTCTAGGACATACGGTTCAAAAGTTATTTACGTAAACGTGAGTTCAACTTTGGACAGTTGGTGGCGCTAGAGACATTGAGTTAGAGACTTCAAATTAGCTATGGTCAATGATTGGCTTGTCCTCTTTCAGTGTGCCAAATTTCATAATTTTCCCGCAAACGGTTCTATGGGCTGCCATAGACTTCCATGGCGGAAGAAGTAAGAATAAAATAGGTGCCTTCGCACCTTCGGTGCTTGGCCCCTAATAAGAACGAGAACGATTACAATAGGTGCCTCCGCACCTTCGGTGCTTGGCCCCTAAATATAGCTGCAAGCAGCAATGACGGGGCCAAGCACAAACAGGGCATTGACGTGGCCGGCAGCATAAGAGCAATTGAAGTAATCAACAACTAAATGCATTTTAATATGATTTTAGGCTAAATGGCTGAAAAATCATTAATACAGACACTGTAATTTGATTTAATAGTTTATCGCTTTGGACCAATAGATGGCGCTGTGTCCAAATTGTTAGAATGTGGTCCGAGTAATGTCACAATGAAATGTGCAAAGTTTGGTGTTATTTGGACAAAACATTACTGACTTAAAGCATTAAAGTCATTTTGTCATCACTACCTCAAATTTGTAATTGCGGTATACGAAAACGGTTTTGTCTATCGACACGAAATCCATAACTTTTTGTCAACTCAGTCTGGAGATGATACGATTCAATTTTGGTGAAAATCGGACAAACGGTCTGGGAGGAGTTTGAAAAAGTAGGTTTTTTAGTAAAACAACATGGCGGACATGAAATTTTGCAAACTATTTCAAATTTGGTATCTGTGTTCTCGGCTTCACCCAAGGAACATATTAAGATCATTTGTTTTAAAATAGCTTAATGTAATCAAAAGTTATTTGCATTTTTGGAAATTTTGTTATAACTTTTGACCACAAGGTGGCGCTGCCCCGAAACTTTTGGTGTAGATTCAAATCAAGGTCCCAAAGACACATATTGAGTTTCGTAATGATACGCCAATGCGTTTGTAAAATATAGCATTTTACGACAAATTTCAAAATGGCCGACACCCAAAATGGCCGATATGAGAAAATTTGGTATCGCATGACTCAGCATGATGCCCTGAATCTAAAGAGACCAGTTTTATGATTTTTGAACAAAGTGTTCAGAAGTTATGAGCAAAAAACTCACTTTTTTATATCTCCTGACCACTAGGGGGCAGTGCGCCAAAACTCTGCAGGTAGCCTCAGATCATGACTACTATGAGACACACCAATGTTGGTCTGAATACGCAAATGCGTTAAGGAGATATAGCCTCAATTTCATTTTTGCGGCACATTCGTCAAAATCTTTTGCATGTTTATCAAAAACAGTTTGACCAATCAACTTGATTCTCATAACTTTTTGTCTACATAGTCTGGAGATGATGTGGTTCAATTTTCGTGAAAATCGGACCAACGGTCTAGGAGGAGTTCGAAAAAGTAGGTTTTTAATAAAATTCAAAATTGCGGAAAAATTTTCATGACGGAAAATGACGTCACAGGGTGCAATCGAATCGGCTTGAGCCAAGGAATCAGGGGACAAAGGAATTTTGTTTCTAGCCCTTATGGTTCAAGAGTTATTAGCATAAATGTAAGTGTAACTTTGGACAGTTGGTGGCGCTAGAGGGATGGAGTTAGAGACTCCAAAATTGGTGTGGTAAATGAGTGGACTTTCCTTTATGAGTGTGCCAAATTTCATCATTTTCCTGCATACGGTTCTATGGGCTGCCATTGACTTGTGTTGGAAGAAGAAGAAGAATAATAACAAGCAGCAATGACGGGGCCAAGCACAAACAGGGCAATGACGTGGATGGCAGCAACAGACCAATTAAAGTAAATGCATTTTAAAATAAATTTAGGCTAAATGGCTGAAAAATCATTAATACACATACTGTAATTTGATTTAATAGTTTATCGCTTTGGACCAATAGATGGCGCTGTGTCCAAATTGTTAGAATGTGGTCCGAGTAATGTCACAATTAAATGTGCAAAGTTTGGTGTTATTTGGACAAAACATTACTGACATAGAGCATTAAAGTCATTTTCTCATCACTACCTCAAATTTGTAATTGTGGTATACGAAAACGGTTTTGTCTATTGACACGAAATCCATAACTTTTTGTCAGCACTGTCTGAAGATGATACGATTTGATTTTGGTGAAAATCGGACAAACGGTCTGGGAGGAGTTAGAAAAAGTAGGTTTTTGAAGAAAACAACATGGCGGACAGGAAATTTAGGCAAACTATGTCAAATTTGGTATCTGTGTTCTCGGCGTGACCCAAGGAACATAATAAGATCATTTGTTTTAAAATAGCTTAATGTAATCAAAAGTTATTAGCATTTTTGTAAATTTTGTTATAACTTTTGACCACAAGGTGGCGCTGCCCCGAAACTTTTGGTGTAGATTCAAATCAAGGTCCCAAAGACACATATTGAGTTTCGTAATGACACGCCAATGCGTTTGTAAAATATAGCATTTTACGACAAATTTCAAAATGGCCGACACCCAAAATGGCCGATATGAGAAAATTGGCTATCACATGACTCAGCATGATGCCCTGAATCTAAAGAGACCAGTTTTATGATTTTTGAACAAAGTGTTCAGAAGTTATGAGCAAAAAACTCACTTTTTTATATCTCCTGACCACTAGGGGGCAGTGCGCCAAAACTCTACAGGTAGCCTCAGATTATGACTACTATGACACACAGCAATTTTGGTCTGAATACGCAAATGCGTTGCGGAGATATAGCCTCAATTTCATTTTTGCGGCAAATTTGTCGAAATCTTTTGCATGTTTATCAAAAACGGTTTGACCAATCAACTTGATTCTCATAACTTTTTGTCTCCATAGTCTGGAGATGATGTGGTTCAATTTTCGTGAAAATCGGACCAACGGTCTAAGAGGAGTTCGAAAAAGTTGTTTTTTCATAAAATTCAAAATGGCTGACAAATCGTCATAAAGGAAATGACGTCATAGAGTCCAATCGAATCAGCATGAGCCAAGGAATCAGTGGACAAAGGAATTTTGTTTCTAGCTCTTATTGTTCAAGAGTTATTAGCATAAATGTAAGTGTAACTTTGGACAGTTGGTGGCGCTAGAGGGGTTGAGGTAGAGACTCCAAAATTGGTGTGGTCAATGATTGGACTGTCCTCTATGTGTGTGCCAAATTTCAGGTTCTATGGGCTGCCATTGACTTCTGGGTGGAAGAAGAATAATAATAAATAGCTGCAAGCAGCAATGACGGGGCCAAGCACAAACAGGGCATTGATGTGGCTGGCAGCAAAAGACCAATTGCAGTAAATGCATTTTAAGATGATTTTAGGCTAAATGGCTGAAAAATCATTAATACAGACACTGTAATTTGATTTAATAGTTTATCGCTTTGGACCAATAGATGGCGCTGTGTCCGAATTGTTAGAATGTGGTCCGAGTAATGTCACAATGAAATGTGCAAAGTTTGGTGTTATTTGGACAAAACATTACTGACATAGAGCATTAAAGTCATTTTCTCATCACTACCTCAAATTTGTAATTGTGGTATACGAAAACGGTTTTGTCTATTGACACGAAATCCATAACTTTTTGTCAACACAGTCTGAAGATGATACGATTTGATTTTGGTGAAAATCGGACAAACGGTCTGGGAGGAGTTAGAAAAAGTAGGTTTTTGAAGAAAACAACATGGCAGACAGGAAATTTAGGCAAACTATGTCAAATTTGGTATCTGTGTTCTCGGCGTGACCCAAGGAACATAATAAGATAATTTGTTTTAAAATAGCTTAATGTAATCAAAAGTTATTAGCATTCTTGTAAATTTTGTTATAACTTTTGACCACAAGGTGGCGCTGCCCCGAAACTTTTGGTGTAGATTCAAATCAAGGTCCCAAAGACACATATTGAGTTTCGTAATGATACGCCAATGCGTTTGTAAAATATAGCATTTTACGACAAATTTCAAAATGGCCGACACCCAAAATGGCCGATATGAGAAAATTTGGTATCGCATGACTCAGCATGATGCCCTAAATCTAAAGAGACCAGTTTTATGATTTTTGAACAAAATGTTCAGAAGTTATGAGCAAAAAACTCACTTTTTTATATCTCCTGACCACTAGGGGGCAGTGCGCCAAAACTCTGCACGTAGCCTCAGATCATGACTACTATGACAGACACAAAGTTTGGTCATAATACGCAAATGCGTTGCGGAGATATAGCCTCAAGTTCATTTTTGCGGCAAATTCGTTGAATTCTTTCGCAAGTTATTCGTAAACGGTTTGATCAATCAACTTGATTTCCATAACTTTTTGTCTCCATAGTCTGGAGATGATGTGGTTCAATTTTTGTGAGAATCGGACAAACGGCCTAGGAGGAGTTCGACAAAGTAGGTTTTTCATAAAACTCAAAATTGCGGAAAAATTTTCATGACGGAAAATGACGTCATAGGGTGCAATCGAATCAGCATGAGCCAAGGAATCAGTGGACGAAGGAATTTTGTTTCTAGCTCTTATGGTTCAAGAGTTATTAGCATAAATGTAAGTGTAAATTTGGACAGTTGGTGGCGCTAGAGGGATTGAGGTAGAGACTCCAAAATTGGTGTGGTCAATGATTGGACTGTCCTCTATGAGTGTGCCAAATTTCATCATTTTCCCGCATTCGGTTCTATGGGCTGCCATTGACTTGTGGGTGGAAGAAGAAGCGGAAGAATAATAATAAGAACGAGAACGATTACAATAGGTGCCTCTTTGTCTATCGACACGAAATCCATAACTTTTTGTCAACACAGTCTGAAGATGATACGATTCGATTTTGGTGAAAATCGGACAAACGGTCTAGGAGGAGTTTGAAAAAGTAGGTTTTTGAATGAAACAACATGGCGGATATGAAATTTAGGCAAACTATGTCAAATTTGGTATCTGTGTTCTCGGTGTGACCCAAGGAACATATTAAGATCATTTGTTTTAAAATAGCTTAATGTAATCAAAAGTTATTAGCATTTTTGGAAATTGTGTTATAACTTTTGACCACAAGGTGGCGCTGCCCCGAAACTTTTGGTGTAGGTTCAAATCAAGGTCCCAAAGACACATACTGAGTTTCGTAATGATACGCCAATGCGTTTGTAAAATATAGCATTTTACGACAAATTTCAAAATGGCCGACGCCCAAAATGGCCGATATAAGAAAATTTGGTATCGCACGACTCAGCATGATGCCCTGAATCTAAAGAGACCAGTTTTATGATTTTTGACCAAAGTGTTCAGAAGTTATAAGCAAAAAAGTCAATTTTTTATATCTCCTGACCACTAGGGGGCAGTGCGCCAAAACTCTGCAGGTAGCCTCAGATTATGACTACTATGACACACACCAATTTTGGTCTGAATATGCAAATGCGTTGCGGAGATATAGCCTCAAGTTCATTTTTGCGGCAAATTCGTCGAACTCTTTCGCATGTTTATCAAAAACGGTTTGACCAATCAACTTGATTCTCATAACTTTTTGTCTCCATAGTCTGGAGATGATGTGGTTCAATTTTTGTGAGAATCAGACAAACGGCCTAGGAGGAGTTCGACAAAGTAGGTTTTTCATAAAATTCAAAATTGCGGAAAAAGTTTCATGACGGAAAATGACGTCATAGGGTGCAATCGAATCGGCTTGAGCCAAGGAATCAGTGGACAAAGGAATTTTGTTTCTAGCCCTTATGGTTCAAAAGTTATTAGCATAAATGTAAGTGTAACTTTGGACAGTTGGTGGCGCTAGAGGGATTGAGGTAGAGACTCCAAAATTGGTGTGGTCAATGATTGGACTGTCCTCTATGTGTGTGCCAAATTTCATCATTTTCCTGCATACGGTTCTATGGGCTGCCATTGACTTCTGGGTGGAAGAAGAATAATAATAAGAACGAGAACGATTACAATAGGTGCCTCCGCACCTTCGGTGCTTGGCCCCTAACTAGCAGCCATCACGGGGCCAAGCGCAAGGAGGGCATTAAATGTCATGCCGACATGGCTGGCATCATCAGACCAACAGCAGTAAGCATCTAAAGACATTTCAATATGACTTAAGTCTAAATGGCTGAAAAATCATCAATACGGTCTTTAGTAATTCGATTTAATGGTTTATCACGTTCGAACAACAGGCAGCGCTGTAACCAAATTGTAGTGTCAATTCATGTGGTACATTGAGAGTGTGGTGACATTGACACATGCAAAGTTTGCTTTCAATTGGGTAAACCATTGCTGACAGAGCACTAAAGTCATGTGTTTGTTAAACATAGCATCTTATAAGAAAAATCGAAATGGCAGACGCTCAAAATGGCCGATATGGGAAAATTTGGTATCACAGGACTCGGCATGACCCACTGGATCTAAAGACAGAAGTTTCATGATTTTTAGACAAAGCGTTCAGGAGTTATAATAAAAAATGTCAGTTTTTCATATCTCCTGACCACTAGGGGGCAGAGCGCCAAAACTCTGCAGGTAGCCTCAGACCGTGATTGACATAACACACACCTAGTTTGGTCAGAAAACGCTAATGCGTTGCGGAGATAAAGCCTCAATTTAATTTTTGCGACCATTACGTCGGATTCCTTCGCGAGTTATTCGTAAACGGTTTGACATATCAACTTTCTTTGGATAAATTTTTGTCATGATGGTCTGGAGATGATGTGGTTTAATTTTGGTGAAAATTGGACAAACGGTCTGGGAGGAGTTCGAAAAAGTAGGTTTTTAAAGAAAAACAACATGGTGGACAAGAAGTTTGGCCGACTATGACAAATTTGGTATCTGTGTTCTCGGTTTGACCCAAGGAACGTATAAAGATAATTTGTTTTACCATAGGTTAACACACTCAAAAGTTATTAGCATATTTGTAAATTTGGTTATAATTTTTGACCACAAGGGGGTGCTGCTTCGAAACTTTTTGAGTCGTATCAAGGTTAGGTGCCGAAGACACATATTGAGTTTCGTAACGATACGCCAATATCTTTTTTAAATATAGCAATTTATGACAATATTCAAAATGGCCGACGCTAAAAATGGCCGATATGGGAAAATTTGGTATCGCACGACTCGGCATGACCCACTGGATCTAAAGAGACCAGTTTCATGATTTTTGGCCAAAGGGTTCAGAAGTTATAAGCAAAAAAGTCAGTTTTTCATAACTCCTGACCACTAGGGGGCACAGCGCCAAAACTCTTCAGGTAGCCTCAGACCATGATTGACATAACACACACCTAGTTTGGTCAGAAAAGGCTAATGCATTGCGGAGATAAAGCCTCAATTTCATTTTGGCGACTTTTACCTCAGATTCTTTTGCGAGTTATTCGTAAACGGTTTGACGAATCAACTTTCTTTATATATCGTTTTGTCCACATTGTCTGGAAATGATGTGGTTCAATTTTCGTGAAAATCGGACGAACGGCCTAGGAGGAGTTCGAAAGAGTAGGTTTTTCAAAAAATTCAAAATGGCGGGAAAATTTTCATGACGGAAAATGACGTCATAGGGTGCAATCGAATCGTCTTGAGCCAAGGAATCAGTGGACAAAAGAATTTTGTTTCTAGGACATACGGTTCAAAAGTTATTTACGTAAACTTGAGTGCAACTTTGGACAGTTGGTGGCGCTTTAGAGATTGAGTTAGAGACTTCAATTTTGCTATGGTCAATGATTGGACTGTCCTTTATGAGTGTGCCAACTTTTTTTCATTTTCCCGCTTACGGTTCTATGGGCTGTCATAGACTTCAATGGCAGAAGAAAAAGAATAATAATAATAATAATGACGGGGCCAAGCACAAACAGGGCATTGACGTGGCCGGCAGCATAAGAGCAATTGAAGTAATCAACAACTAAATGCATTTTAATATGATTTTAGGCTAAATGGCTGAAAAATCATTAATACAGACACTGTAATTTGAATGAAAAGTTTAGCGCTTTGGACCAATAGTTGGCGCTGTGTCCAAATTGTTAGAATTGGGTCCGAGTAATGTGACAATGAAATCTGCAAAGTTTGGTGTTATTTGGACAAAACATTACTGACTTAAAGCATTAAAGTAATTTTGTCATCACTACCTCAAATTTGTAATTGCGGTATACGAAAACGGTTTTGTCTATCGACACGAAATCCATAACTTTTTGTCAGCACAGTCTGAAGATGATACGATTCGATTTTGGTGAAAATCGGACAAACGGTCTAGGAGGAGTTTGAAAAAGTAGGTTTTTGAATGAAACAACATGGCGGATAAGAAATTTAGGCAAACTATGTCAAATTTGGTATCTGTGTTCTCGGTGTGACCCAAGGAACATATTAAGATCATTTGTTTTAAAATAGCTTAATGTAATCAAAAGTTATTAGCATTTTTGTAAATTGTGTTATAACTTTTGACCACAAGGTGGCGCTGCCCCGAAACTTTTGGTGTAGAGTCAAATCAAGGTCCCAAAGCCATATACTAAGTTTCGTAATGATATGCCAATGCGTTTGTAAAATATAACATTTTATGACAAATTTCAAAATGGCCGACGCCCAAAATGGCCGATATAAGAAAATTTGGTATCGCACGACTCAGCATGATGCCCTGAATCTAAAGAGAGCAGTTTTATGATTTTTGACCAAAGTGTTCAGAAGTTATAAGCAAAAAACTCATTTTTTTATATCTCCTGACCACTAGGGGGCAGTGCGCCAAAACTCTGCAGGTTGCCTCAAATCATGACTACTATGACACACACCAATTTTGGTCTGAATACGCAAATGCGTTGCGGAGATATAGCCTCAAGTTCATTTTTGCGGCAAATTCGTCAAACTCTTTCGCAAGTTTATCAAAAACGGAATGACCAATCAACTTGATTCTCATAACTGTTTGTCTCCATAGTCTGGAGATGATGTGGTTCAATTTTTGTGAGAATCAGACAAACGGCCTAGGAGGAGTTCGACAAAGTAGGTTTTTCATAAAATTCAAAATTGCGGAAAAACTTTCATGACGGAAAATGACGTCATATGGTGCAATCGAATCGTCTTGAGCCAAGGAATCAGTGGACAAAAGAATTTTGTTTCTAGGACATACGGTTCAAAAGTTATTATTGTAAACGTGAGTGCAACTTTGGACAGTTGGTGGCGCTAGAGGGATTGAGTTAGAGACTCCAAAATTGGTATGGTCAGTGATTGGACTGTCCTCTATGTGTGTGCCAAATTTCATCATTTTCCCACTTACGCAAAGTTTGGTGTTATTTGGACAAAACATTACTGACTTAAAGCATTAAAGTCATTTTGTCATCACTACCTCAAATTTGTAATTGCGGTATACGAAAACGGTTTTGTCTATCGACACGAAATCCATAACTTTTTGTCAGCACAGTCTGAAGATGATACGATTCGATTTTGGTGAAAATCGGACAAACGGTCTAGGAGGAGTTTGAAAAAGTAGGTTTTTGAATGAAACAACATGGCGGATATGAAATTTAGGCAAACTATGTCAAATTTGGTATCTGTGTTCTCGGTGTGACCCAAGGAACATATTAAGATCATTTGTTTTAAAATAGCTTAATGTAATCAAAAGTTATTAGCATTTTAGGAAATTGTTTTATAACTTTTGACCACAAGGTGGCGCTGCCCCGAAACTTTTGGTGTAGGTTCAAATCAAGGTCCCAAAGACACATACTGAGTTTCGTAATGATACGCCAATGCGTTTGTAAAATATAGCATTTTAAGACAAATTTCAAAATGGCCGACGCCCAAAATGGCCGATATAAGAAAATTTGGTATCGCACGACTCAGCATGATGCCCTGAATCTAAATAGACCAGTTTTATGATTTTTGACCAAAGTGTTCAGAAGTTATAAGCAAAAAAGTCAATTTTTTATATCTCCTGACCACTAGGGGGCAGTGCGCCAAAACTCTGCAGGTAGCCTCAGATTATGACTACTATGACACACACCAATTTTGGTCTGAATACGCAAATGCGTTGCGGAGATATAGCCTCAAGTTCATTTTTGCGGCAAATTCGTCAAACTCTTTCGCAAGTTTATCAAAAACGGAATGACCAATCAACTTGATTCTCATAACTTTTTGTCTCCATAGTCTGGAGATGATGTGGTTCAATTTTTGTGAGAATCGGCCAAACGGCCTAGGAGGAGTTCGACAAAGTAGGTTTTTCATAAAATTCAAAATTGCGGAAAAATTTTCATGACGGAAAATGACGTCATAGGGTGCAATCGAATCGGCTTGAGCCAAGGAATCAGTGGACAAAGGAATTTTGTTTCTAGCCCTTATGGTTCAAGAGTTATTAGCATAAATGTAAGTGTAACTTTGGACAGTTGGTGGCGCTAGAGGGATGGAGTTAGAGACTCCAAAATTGGTGTGGTCAATGAGTGGACTGTCCTCTATGAGTGTGCCAAATTTCATCATTTTCCTGCATACGGTTCTATGGGCTGCCATTGACTTGTGTTGGAAGAAGAAGAAGAATAATAATAAATATAGCTGCAAGCAGCAATGACGGGGCCAAGCACAAACAGGGCATTAAATGGCATGCTGACGTGGCTGGCAGCAAAAGACCAATGGCAGTAATAAACTAAATGCATTTTAAAAGATTTTAGGCTAAATGGCTGAAAAATCATTAATACAGACACTGTATTTTGATTTAAAAGTTTATCACTTTGGACCAATAGTTGGCTCTGTGTCCAAATTGTCATAAAGTGTTATAAAGTGTTAGTATTAAAGAGTTATAAAGAGTTATAAAGTGTTAGTATTAATGTGTTATTAAGCATTAGTCATTTTGTCATCACTACCTCAAATTTGTAATTGCGGTATACGAAAACGGTTTTGTCTATCGACACGAAATCCATAACTTTTTGTCAGCACAGTCTGAAGATGATACGATTCAATTTTGGTGAAAATCGGACAAACGGTCTGGGAGGAGTTCGAAAAAGTAGGTTTTTGAATGAAACAACATGGCGGACAGGAAGTTTAGGCTAAATATATCAAATTTGGTATCTGTGTTCTCGGCATGACCCAAGGAACATATTGAGACAATTTGTTTTAAAATAGCTAAATGTAATCAAAAGTTATTAGCATTTTTGTAAATGTTGTTATAACTTTTGACCAAAAGGTGGCGCTGCCCCAAAACCTTTGGTGTAGAGTCAAATCAAGGTCCCAAAGCCACATACTAAGTTTCGTAATGATATGCCAATGCGTTTGTTAAATATAACATTTTATGACAAATTTCAAAATGGCCGACGCCCAAAATGGCCGATATAAGAAAATTTGGTATCGCATGACTCAGCATGATGCCCTGAATCTAAAGAGACCAGTTTTATGATTTTTGACCAAAGTGTTCAGAAGTTATAAGCAAAAAAGTCAATTTTTTATATCTCCTGACCACTAGGGGGCAGTGCGCCAAAACTCTGCAGGTAGCCTCAGATTATGACTACTATGACACACACCAATTTTGGTCTGAATACGCAAATGCGTTGCGGAGATATAGCCTCAAGTTCATTTTTGCGGCAAATTCGTCGAACTCTTTCGCATGTTTATCAAAAACGGTTTGACCAATCATCTTGATTCTCATAACTTTTTGTCTCCTTAGTCTGGAGATGATGTGGTTCAATTTTTGTGAAAATCAGACAAACGGCCTAGGAGGAGTTCGACAAAGTAGGTTTTTCATAAAATTCAAAATTGCGGAAAAATTTTCATGACGGAAAATGACGTCATAGTGTGCAATCGAATCGGCTTGAGCCAAGGAATCAGTGGACAAAGGAATTTTGTTTCTAGCCCTTATGGTTCAAGAGTTATTAGCATAAATGTAAGTGTAACTTTGGACAGTTGGTGGCGCTAGAGGGATTGAGGTAGAGACTCCAAAATTGGTGTGGTCAATGACTGGACTGTCCTCTATGTGTGTGCCAAATTTCATCATTTTCCTGCATACGGTTCTATGGGCTGCCATTGACTTCTGGGTGGAAGAAGAATAATAATAATAAATATAGCTGCAAGCAGCAATGACGGGGCCAAGCACAAACAGGGCATTAAATGGCATGCTGACGTGGCTGGCAGCAAAAGACCAATGGCAGTAATAAACTAAATGCATTTTAAAAGATTTTAGGCTAAATGGCTGAAAAATCATTAATACAGACACTGTATTTTGATTTAAAAGTTAATCACTTTGGACCAATAGTTGGCTCTGTGTCCAAATTGTCATAAAGTGTTATAAAGTGTTAGTATTAAAGAGTTATAAAGAGTTATAAAGTGTTAGTATTAATGTGTTATTAAGCATTAGTCATTTTGTCATCACTACCTCAAATTTGTAATTGCGGTATACGAAAACGGTTTTGTCTATCGACACGAAATCCATAACTTTTTGTCAGCACAGTCTGAAGATGATACGATTCAATTTTGGTGAAAATCGGACAAACGGTCTGGGAGGAGTTCGAAAAAGTAGGTTTTTGAATGAAACAACATGGCGGACAGGAAGTTTAGGCTAAATATATCAAATTTGGTATCTGTGTTCTCGGCATGACCCAAGGAACATATTGAGACAATTTGTTTTAAAATAGCTAAATGTAATCAAAAGTTATTAGCATTTTTGTAAATGTTGTTATAACTTTTGACCAAAAGGTGGCGCTGCCCCAAAACTTTTGGTGTAGAGTCAAATCAAGGTCCCAAAGCCACATACTAAGTTTCGTAATGATATGCCAATGCGTTTGTTAAATATAACATTTTATGACAAATTTCAAAATGGCCGACGCCCAAAATGGCCGATATAAGAAAATTTGGTATCGCACGACTCAGCATGATGCCCTGAATTTAAAGAGAGCAGTTTTATGATTTTTGACCAAAGTGTTCAGAAGTTATAAGCAAAAAAGTCAATTTTTTATATCTCCTGACCACTAGGGGGCAGTGCGCCAAAACTCTGCAGGTAGCCTCAGATTATGACTACTATGACACACACCAATTTTGGTCTGAATACGCAAATGCGTTGCGGAGATATAGCCTCAAGTTCATTTTTGCGGCAAATTCGTCGAACTCTTTCGCAAGTTTTTCAAAAACGGAATGACCAATCAACTTGATTCTCATAACTTTTTGTCTCCATAGTCTGGAGATGATGTGGTTCAATTTTTGTGAGAATCAGACAAACGGCCTAGGAGAAGTTTGACAAAGTAGGTTTTTCATAAAATTCAAAATTGTGGAAAAATTTTCATGACGGAAAATGACGTCATAGGGTGCAATCGAATCGGCTTGAGCCAAGGAATCAGTGGACAAAGGAATTTTGTTTCTAGCCCTTATGGTTCAAGAGTTATTAGCATAAATGTAAGTGTAACTTTGGACAGTTGGTGGCGCTAGAGGGATTGAGGTAGAGACTCCAAAATTGGTGTGGTCAATGATTGGACTGTCCTCTATGAGTGTGCCAAATTTCATCATTTTCCCACTTACGGTTCTATGGGCTGCCATTGACTTCTGGGTGGAAGAATAATAATAATAATAATAATAAGAACGAGAACGATTACAATAGGTGCCTCCGCACCTTCGGTGCTTGGCCCCTAACAAGCAGCAATGACGGGGCCAAGCACAAACAGGGCATTAAATGGCATGCTGACGTGGCTGGCAGCAAAAGACCAATGGCAGTAATAAACTAAATGCATTTTAAAAGATTTTAGGCTAAATGGCTGAAAAATCATTAATACAGACACTGTATTTTGATTTAAAAGTTTATCACTTTGGACCAATAGTTGGCTCTGTGTCCAAATTGTCATAAAGTGTTATAAAGTTTTAGTATTAAAGAGTTATAAAGAGTTATAAAGTGTTAGTATTAATGTGTTATTAAGCATTAGTCATTTTGTCATCACTACCTCAAATTTGTAATTGCGGTATACGAAAACGGTTTTGTCTATCGACACGAAATCCATAACTTTTTGTCAGCACAGTCTGAAGATGATACGATTCAATTTTGGTGAAAATCGGACAAACGGTCTGGGAGGAGTTCGAAAAAGTAGGTTTTTGAATGAAACAACATGGCGGACAGGAAGTTTAGGCTAAATATATCAAATTTGGTATCTGTGTTCTCGGCATGACCCAAGGAACATATTGAGACAATTTGTTTTAAAATAGCTTAATGTAATCAAAAGTTATTAGCATTTTTGTAAATGTTGTTATAACTTTTGACCACAAGGTGGCGCTGCCCCAAAACTTTTGGTGTAGAGTCAAATCAAGGTCCCAAAGCCACATACTAAGTTTCGTAATGATATGCCAATGCGTTTGTTAAATATAACATTTTATGACAAATTTCAAAATGGCCGACGCCCAAAATGGCCGATATAAGAAAATGTGGTATCGCATGACTCAGCATGATGCCCTGAATCTAAAGAGAGCAGTTTTATGATTTTTGACCAAAGTGTTCAGAAGTTATAAGCAAAAAAGTCAATTTTTTATATCTCCTGACCACTAGGGGGCAGTGCGCCAAAACTCTGCAGGTAGCCTCATATTATGACTACTATGACACACACCAATTTTGGTCTGAATACGCAAATGCGTTGCGGAGATATAGCCTCAAGTTCATTTTTGCGGCAAATTCGTCGAACTCTTTCGCAAGTTTATCAAAAACGGAATGACCAATCAACTTGATTCTCATAAGTTTTTGTCTCCATAGTCTGGAGATGATGTGGTTAAATTTTTGTGAGAATCAGACAAACGGCCTAGGAGGAGTTCGACAAAGTAGGTTTTTCATAAAATTCAAAATTGCGGAAAAATTTTCATGACGGAAAATGACGTCATAGGGTGCAATCGAATCGGCTTGAGCCAAGGAATCAGTGGACAAAGGAATTTTGTTTCTAGCCCTTATGGTTCAAGAGTTATTAGCATAAATGTAAGTGTAACTTTGGACAGTTGGTGGCGCTAGAGGGATTGAGGTAGAGACTCCAAAATTGGTGTGGTCAATGATTGGACTGTCCTCTATGAGTGTGCCAAATTTCATCATTTTCCCACTTACGGTTCTATGGGCTGCCATTGACTTCTGGGTGGAAGAAGAATAATAATAACAAGCAGCAATGACGGGGCCAAGCACAAACAGGGCATTGACGTGGCCGGCAGCATAAGAGCAATTGAAGTAATCAACAACTAAATGCATTTTAATATGATTTTAGGCTAAATGGCTGAAAAATCATTAATACAGACACTGTAATTTGATTTAATAGTTTATCGCTTTGGACCAATAGATGGCGCTGTGTCCAAATTGTTAGAATGTGGTCCGAGTAATGTCACAATGAAATGTGCAAAGTTTGGTGTTATTTGGACAAAACATTACTGACATAGAGCATTAAAGTCATTTTTTCATCACTACCTCAAATTTGTAATTGCGGTATACGAAAACGGTTTTGTCTATTGACACGAAATCCATAACTTTTTGTCAACACAGTCTGAAGATGATACGATTTGATTTTGGTGAAAATCGGACAAACGGTCTGGGAGGAGTTAGAAAAAGTAGGTTTTTGAATGAAAACAACATGGCGGACAGGAAATTTAGGCAAACTATGTCAAATTTGGTATCTGTGTTCTCGGCGTGACCCAAGGAACATAATAAGATCATTTGTTTTAAAATAGCTTAATGTAATCAAAAGTTATTAGCATTTTTGTAAATTTTGTTATAACTTTTGACCACAAGGTGGCGCTGCCCCGAAACTTTTGGTGTAGATTCAAATCAAGGTCCCAAAGACACATATTGAGTTTCGTAATGATACGCCAATGCGTTTGTAAAATATAGCATTTTACGACAAATTTCAAAATGGCCGACACCCAAAATGGCCGATATGAGAAAATTTGGTATCGCATGACTCAGCATGATGCCCTGAATCTAAAGAGACCAGTTTTATGATTTTTGAACAAAGTGTTCAGAAGTTAAGAGCAAAAAACTCACTTTTTTATATCTCCTGACCACTAGGGGGCAGTGCGCCAAAACTCTGCAGGTAGCCTCAGATCATGACTACTATGACACACACCAATTTTGGTCTGAATACGCAAATGCGTTGCGGAGATATAGCCTCAAGTTCATTTTTGCGGCAAATTCGTCGAACTCTTTCGCAAGTTTATCAAAAACGGAATGACCAATCAACTTGATTCTCATAACTTTTTGTCTTCATAGTCTGGAGATGATGTGGTTCAATTTTCGTGAAAATCGGACCAATGGCCTAGGAGGAGTTCGAAAAAGTTTGTTTTTCATAAAATTCAAAATTGCGGAAAAATTTTCATGACGGAAAATGACGTCATAGGGTGCAATCGAATCGGCTTGAGCCAAGGAATCAGTGGACAAAGGAATTTTGTTTCTAGCCCTTATGGTTCAAGAGTTATTAGCATAAATGTAAGTGTAACTTTGGACAGTTGGTGGCGCTAGAGGGATTGAGGTAGAGACTCCAAAATTGGTGTGGTCAATGATTGGACTGTGTTCTATGTGTGTGCCAAATTTCATCATTTTCCCACTTACGGTTCTATGGGCTGCCATTGACTTCTGGGTGGAAGAAGAATAATAATAATAAGAACGAGAACGATTACAATAGGTGCCTCCGCACCTTCGGTGCTTGGCCCCTAACAAGCAGCAATGACGGGGCCAAGCACAAACAGGGCATTGACGTGGCTGGCAGCATCAGACCAATTGCAGTAAATGCATTTTAAAATGATTTTAGGGTAAATGGCTGAAAATCATAAATATAGTCACAAAAATTTGATTGAAAAGTTTATCGCTTTTGACCAATAGATGGCGCTGTGTCCAAATTTTTATAAAGTATTAAAGTGTTATTAAGTGTTAGTATTAAAGAGTTATAAAATGTTATTATTAATGTGTTGTAAAGCATTAAAGTCATGTTGTCATCACTACCTCAAATATGTAAGTTCGGTATACGAGAACGGTTTTGTCTATCAACACGAAATCCATAACTTTTTGTCAACTCAGTCTGAAGATGATACGATTCAATTTTGGTGAAAATCGGACAAACGGTCTGGGAGGAGTTCGAAAAAGTAGGTTTTTGAAGAAAACAACATGGCGGACAGGAAATTTAGGCAAACTATGTCAAATTTGGTATCTGTGTTCTCGGTGTGACCCAAGGAACATGTTAAGATCATTTGTTTTAAAATAGCTTAATGTAATCAAAAGTTATTAGCATTTTTGGAAATTGTGTTATAACTTTTGACCACAAGGTGGCGCTGCCCCGAAACTTTTGGTGTAGGTTCAAATCAAGGTCCCAAAGACACATACTGAGTTTCGTAATGATACGCCAATGCGTTTGTAAAATATAGCATTTTACGACAAATTTCAAAATGGCCGACGCCCAAAATGGCCGATATAAGAAAATTTGGTATCACACGACTCAGCATGATGCCCTGAATCTAAAGAGACCAGTTTTATGATTTTTGACCAAAGTGTTCAGAAGTTATAAGCAAAAAAGTCACTTTTTTATATCTCCTGACCACTAGGGGGCAGTGCGCCAAAACTCTGCAGGTAGCCTCAGATCATGACTACTATGACACACACCAATTTTGGTCTGAATACGCAAATGCGTTGCGGAGATATAGCCTCAAGTTCATTTTTGCGGCAAATTCGTCGAACTCTTTCGCATGTTTATCAAAAACTGTTTGACCAATCAACTTGATTCTCATAACTTTTTGTCTCCATAGTCTGAAGATGATGTGGTTCAATTTTTGTGAGAATCAGACAAACGGCCTAGGAGGAGTTCGACAAAGTAGGTTTTTCATAAAATTCAAAATTGCGGAAAAATTTTAATGACGGAAAATGACGTCATGGGGTGCAATCGAATCGGCTTGAGCCAAAGAATCAGTGGACAAAGGAATGTTGTTTCTAGCCCTTATGGTTCAAGAGTTATTAGCATAAATGTAAGTGTAACTTTGGACAGTTGGTGGCGCTAGAGGGATTGAGGTAGAGACTCCAAAATTGGTGTGGTCAATGATTGGACTGTCCTCTATGTGTGTGCCAAATTTCATCATTTTCCTGCATACGGTTCTATGGGCTGCCATTGACTTCTGGGTGGAAGAAGAATAATAATAATAATAAATATAGCTGCAAGCAGCAATGACGGGGCCAAGCACAAACAGGGCATTGACGTGGCCGGCAGCATAAGAGCAATTGAAGTAATCAACAACTAAATGCATTTTAATATGATTTTAGGCTAAATGGCTGAAAAATCATTAATACAGACACTGTAATTTGATTTAATAGTTTATCGCTTTGGACCAATAGATGGCGCTGTGTCCAAATTGTTAGAATGTGGTCCGAGTAATGTCACAATGAAATGTGCAAAGTTTGATGTTATTTGGACAAAACATTACTGACATAGAGCATTAAAGTCATTTTGTCATCACTACCTCAAATTTGTAATTGCGGTATACAAAAACGGTTTTGTCTATCGACACGAAATCCATAACTTTTTGTCAGCACAGTCGGAAGATGATACGATTCGATTTTGGTGAAAATCGGACAAACGGTCTGGGAGGAGTTTGAAAAAGTAGGTTTTTGAATGAAACAACATGGCGGATATGAAATTTAGGCAAACTATGTCAAATTTGGTATCTGTGTTCTCGGTGTGACCCAAGGAACATATTAAGATCATTTGTTTTAAAATAGCTTAATGTAATCAAAAGTTATTAGCATTTTTGGAAATTGTGTTATAACTTTTGACCACAAGGTGGCGCTGCCCCGAAACTTTTGGTGTAGATTCAAATCAAGGTCCCAAAGACACATATTGAGTTTTGTAATGATACGCCAATGTGTTTGTAAAATATAGCATTTTACGACAAATTTCAAAATGGCCGACACCCAAAATGGCCGATATGAGAAAATTTGGTATCGCATGACTCAGCATGATGCCCTGAATCTAAAGAGACCAGTTTTATGATTTTTGACCAAAGTGTTCAGAAGTTATAAGCAAAAAAGTCACTTTTTTATATCTCCTGACCACTAGGGGGCAGTGCGCCAAAACTCTGCAGGTAGCCTCAGATCATGACTACTATGACACACACCAATTTTGGTCTGAATACGCAAATGCGTTGCGGAGATATAGCCTCAAGTTCATTTTTGCGGCAAATTCGTCGAACTCTTTCGCATGTTTATCAAAAACGGTTTGACCAATCAACTTGATTCTCATAACTTTTTGTCTCCATAGTCTGGAGATGATGTGGTTCAATTTTTGTGAAAATCAGACAAACGGCCTAGGAGGAGTTCGACAAAGTAGGTTTTTCATAAAATTCAAAATTGCGGAAAAATTTTCATGACGGAAAATGACGTCATAGGGTGCAATCGAATCAGCTTGAGCCAAGGAATCAGTGGACAAAGGAATTTTGTTTCTAGCCCTTATGGTTCAAGAGTTATTAGCATAAATGTAAGTGTAACTTTGGACAGTTGGTGGCGCTAGAGGGATGGAGTTAGAGACTCCAAAATTGGTGTGGTCAATGATTGGACTGTCCTCTATGTGTGTGCCAAATTTCATCATTTTCCCACTTACGGTTCTATGGGCTGCCATTGACTTCTGGGTGGAAGAAGAATAATAATAAGAACGAGAACGATTACAATAGGTGCCTCCGCACCTTCGGTGCTTGGCCCCTAATAAGAACGAGAACGATTACAATAGGTGCCTCCGCACCTTCGGTGCTTGGCCCCTAACTAGCAGCCATCACGGGGCCAAGCACAAAGAGGGCATTAAATGTCATGCCGATATGGCTGGCAGCATCCGACCAACAGCAGTAAACATCTAAAGCCGTTTCAATATGACTTCAGTCTAAATGGCTGAAAAATCATCAATACGGTCTTTAGCAATTCGATTTAATGGTATATCACGTTTGACCAACAAGCAGCGCTCTAACCAAATTGATGTGTCAATTCATGTGGTATGTCCAGAGAGAGATGACAATGACACATGCAAAGTTTGGTGTCAATTGGGTAAAGCATTGCTGAAATACAGCATTATAGTCATTTTGACATCAAAACGCTTAATCTTGGCTGGAGAGAAAACCCTTTGTCTCTAAAATTTAATTGTATCAAATAATTTCACTTTAAGCATACACTGACAGTCTACTTACTATGTGCATTTTTAAAATGGGGAAAATAAACCCTGTAGATCCAATGTAGTTAAAGCCAAATTAATCATTGTATGATTTGATTTACAATAATAAACATATCAGTATTTTCTTTATTAGTCTGTTTTAATTCATGTAAACAGTTCTTGAAAAGAAAACAGCAACTTATTGATAAATTATAAGAAGTATAATTATTTTTATTCATTATGAAGAGGTTTATTTTTATAGTTATAGTAAAAACAACAACAGAACTTTTGAATAAAACTAAATGTTTAATTGACTAATTTTCCTTAATGTATCATTTTCAACAATGTGAAAAGGGCAAATGACATGTTGAGTAATGTTCTGCTGACATTTAGTGGCTGTAGTTGACATTTCGAGTTTTATTGTCTTAAGTGAGAAGCAAAAAAGCTGTAAGCAAAAGCACCACTTTGTTTATATCTCCGGACCACTAGATTGCACTGCGCTAAAACTCGGCAAGTAGCCTCTGATCATGATTGACATGGCACACAGAAAGTTTGGTCAGAAAATGCTAATGCGTTGCAGAGATATACGCCTCGCTTTATTTGGTGGCCATTTGGTCAAATTCGATTGCAATTTTATTGAAAACAGTTTGGCGAATCAACTTCATTTCTATAACTTTTTGTCAACAGGGTCTGAAGATGATGTGATTCAAATTTGGTGAAAATTGAACAAACGGTTTGGGAGGAGTTCGAAAAAGTAGGTTTTTATAGAAAAATAACATGGCAAATCGGAGGTTTGGCCGAATATGACATATTTGGTATCTATGGTCTCGGCTTGACCCAATGAACACATTAAGACCATTTGTTTTACAATAGGTTAACGTCATCAAAAGTTATTAGCATATTTGTAAATTTGGTTATAACTTTTGACCACAAGGTGGCGCTGCCCCCAAACTTTTTGTACCGTATCAAGGTTAGGTGCCGAAGACACATATTGAGTTTCGTAACGATACGCCAATCCATTTTTTAAATATAGCAATTTATGACAATATTCAAAATGGCCGACGCTCTAAATGGCCGATATGGGAAAATTTGGTATCGCACGACTCGGCATGATGCACTGAATCTAACGAGACCAGTTTTATGATTTTTGGACAAAGCGTTCAGAAGTTGTAAGGAAAAATGTCACTTTTTCATATCTCCTGACCACTAGGGGGCACAGGGCCAAAACTCTGCAGGTAACCTCAGACCATGATTGACATAACACACACCGAGTTTGGTCAGAAAACGCTAATGCGTTGTGGAGATAGAGCCTAAATTTCATTTTTGCGATCATTACATCGGATTCTTTCGTGAGTTATTCATAAACGGTTTGACATTTCAACTTTCTTTGGATAACTTTTTGTCATCATGGTCTGGAGATGATGTGGTTCAATTTTCGTGAAAATCGGACAAACGGCCTAGGAGGAGTTCGAAAAAGTAGGTTTTTCAAAAAATTCAAAATGGCGGGAAAATTTTCATGACGGAAAATGACGTCATAGGGTGCAATCGAATTGTCTTGAGCCAAGGAATCAGTGGACAAAAGAATTTTGTTTCTAGGACATACGGTTCAAAAGTTATTTACGTAAACGTGAGTGCAACTTTGGACAGTTGGTGGCGCTATAGAGATTGAGTTAGAGACTTCAATTTTGCTATGGTCAATGATTGGACTGTCCTTTATGAGTGTGCCAACTTTTTTTCATTTTCCCGCTTACGGTTCTATGGGCTGTCATAGACTTCAATGGCAGAAGAATAATAATAATAATAACAAGCAGCAATGACGGGGCCAAGCACAAACAGGGCATTGACGTGGCCGGCAGCATAAGAGCAATTGAAGTAATCAACAACTAAATGCATTTTAATATGATTTTAGGCTAAATGGCTGAAAAATCATTAATACAGACACTGTAATTTGAATGAAAAGTTTAGCGCTTTGGACCAATAGTTGGCGCTGTGTCCAAATTGTTAGAATTTGGTCCGAGTAATGTGACAATGAAATCTGCAAAGTTTGGTCTTATTTGGACAAAACATTACTGACTTAAAGCATTAAAGTCATTTTGTCATCACTACCTCAAATTTGTAATTGCGGTATACGAAAACGGTTTTGTCTATCGACACGAAATCCATAACTTTTTGTCAACACAGTCTGAAGATGATACGATTCGATTTTGGTGAAAATCGGACAAACGGTCTAGGAGGAGTTTGAAAAAGTAGGTTTTTGAATGAAACAACATGGCGGATATGAAATTTAGGCAAACTATGTCAAATTTGGTATCTGTGTTCTCGGTGTGACCCAAGGAACATATTAAGATCATTTGTTTTAAAATAGCTTAATGTAATCAAAAGTTATTAGCATTTTTGGAAATTGTGTTATAACTTTTGACCACAAGGTGGCGCTGCCCCGAAACTTTTGGTGTAGGTTCAAATCAAGGTCCCAAAGACACATACTGAGTTTCGTAATGATACGCCAATGCGTTTGTAAAATATAGCATTTTACGACAAATTTCAAAATGGCCGACGCCCAAAATGGCCGATATAAGAAAATTTGGTATCGCACGACTCAGCATGATGCCCTGAATCTAAAGAGACCAGTTTTATGATTTTTGACCAAAGTGTTCAGAAGTTATAAGCAAAAAAGTCAATTTTTTATATCTCCTGACCACTAGGGGGCAGTGCGCCAAAACTCTGCAGGTAGCCTCAGATTATGACTACTATGACACACACCAATTTTGGTCTGAATATGCAAATGCGTTGCGGAGATATAGCCTCAAGTTCATTTTTGCGGCAAATTCGTCGAACTCTTTCGCATGTTTATCAAAAACGGTTTGACCAATCAACTTGATTCTCATAACTTTTTGTCTCCATAGTCTGGAGATGATGTGGTTCAATTTTTGTGAGAATCAGACAAACGGCCTAGGAGGAGTTCGACAAAGTAGGTTTTTCATAAAATTCAAAATTGCGGAAAAATTTTCATGACGGAAAATGACGTCATAGGGTGCAATCGAATCGGCTTGAGCCAAGGAATCAGTGGACAAAGGAATTTTGTTTCTAGCCCTTATGGTTCAAAAGTTATTAGCATAAATGTAAGTGTAACTTTGGACAGTTGGTGGCGCTAGAGGGATTGAGGTAGAGACTCCAAAATTGGTGTGGTCAATGATTGGACTGTCCTCTATGTGTGTGCCAAATTTCATCATTTTCCTGCATACGGTTCTATGGGCTGCCATTGACTTCTGGGTGGAAGAAGAATAATAATAAGAACGAGAACGATAATAATAAGAACGAGAACGATTACAATAGGTGCCTCCGCACCTTCGGTGCTTGGCCCCTAATAATAATAAGAACCGGAACAAAAACAATAGGTGCCTCCGCACCTTCGGTGCTTGGCCCCTAATAAGAACGAGAACGATTACAATAGGTGCCTCCGCACCTTCGGTGCTTGGCCCCTAATAAGAACGAGAACGATTACAATAGGTGCCTCCGCACCTTCGGTGCTTGGCCCCTAAATATAGCTGCAAGCATCAATCAACGGGGTTCAAACGTCGCAAGTTCATCTGAGCGGTTATGACGATTTTTTGTCAATTTGAGTAGTTCTCCTAATGTGCACAGTTCTGTGAAGTTTCTAGGTTGTGCAAACAATGTATAAACATCAAAGATGTTCAGAAGAAGAAGATCTATCAAATTATACCAATTTTTTTGTGTGGATATTTAACACCACACGTCATCTGATCTGTTGTCAGCTTATGTCAGTCAATGTATGTAATTCTGACTTGTTCTCCACATAAACTGCTTTTTGTGAAGTTTTTACTTTCTGAAAACCATATGTAGACATATTACAGTTGTTCAGAATGAGATCTATCAAATGATTTCAGTATTGTGTTGATGTGCTTAACACGTCATATGATCTGTTATGTCAGTTTATGTCAATTTGACCTGTTCGCCACATAATCACAATTTTATGAAGTTTGTTCAGTATGAGAAGATCTATCAAATGATATAAATATAGTGTGAATGTGTTTAACACAACATGTCATGTCATCTGAACTGTTATGTCAGTCTATGTCAATCTGACTTGTTCTCCACGTGCATGACAAGTTTGAAGTTAATCGGACTAACGAGTGCACATGTACAGATGTTTTTGAGTTTTTTTTCATAATATAGCGCCACCAAGTGGTCAATCGTTGCAGATGTTTTAGTTTGACCACAAAATAAGCTCTTACATGAGTATTTCAAGTTTGGTGAGATTATCTCTTTGCACTCCAGAGTTATTACAATTTTAGCAAAAGTGTTAAGTTGGTCTAATTGATGCTCAAACTTCATTGGCTGATGACGGCCATGTTTTTTGAGATATGCCAATATTCTCTTAGAACATCATGGACCCTTGGATAAAGACCGTGCATGACAAGTTTCAAGTCAATTGAATAAACGAGTGTACCGTGAAAGCCAATTTAGAAATTGTTCACATATTAAAAGAAAACAAATTCAGAAATTGGAATAAAACGATGTCTTATCCTGTGGCTCCCTCTTGTGGACAAGTAATATTACAGCCATCGACTTTCAGTTTTAATGGGTTATTCAATATTAGAAGATCTATCAAATATTAATATTGTGTGGATGTGTGAAACAAGATGTGAATAGAGAGTCTGCTAACTGAAAATAGAATAAAAAGATTTCCTAGCCTGACGGTGCCTCTTGTGGACAAAACTAGTATTACAGCTTTACTGAGATTTTAAAGTATAGGTAGTTTATAATTTATTGTGAGCCGTATGAGCATCAGAAATACATGAAACCAGACACACTTCTTCAAAATGACTTGTTCTTAACATGTTCACAGTTCTGTGACATTTTTTGTTTGTGCACAAGATATATAGACATTTTAATCACAATAGACCAAATCAGAAATATATGAAAAATTGTATCTGCTGAACGGTTAAACTGATCGAAATTCTTTGAATAACTTTTTGCCTTGAGTGTCCCTAGATGATGTGTGTGAATTTTCAAGCCAATCGTATTGACGGCCTATGACTAGTTCGAAAAATTTTAATTTTCTAAAATCTCCAATATTTCGCTAACAATTTGATTTACAGCAGTGGTTCTTGAAGCAAAGTTGCTCAGTATGAGGAGATCTAACAGATGATATCAATATTGTGAGGATGTGTGAAACAACACGTGAGTAGAGACGCAAAAAACTCGTTAGCGCCAACTAGTGGCCGATTTAAAAAAAAATTCTGACAGACCTCTAGGACTATGAGTCAAATACGCTCATCGAGTTTCGTTCCGATTGAAGTTCGTTAAGTTGGTCTAATTGATGCTCAAACTTCATTGGCCGATGACGGCCATGTTTTTTGAGATATGCCAATATCCTCTTAAATCATCATGGCTCATTGGACAAAGACCGTGCATGACAAGTTTGAAGTCAATCGGAATAACGAGTGCACATGTACAGATGTTTTAGTGTTTTTTTGTAATATAGCGCCACCAAGTGGTCAATCGTTCCAGGTTTTTTAGCGTGACCACAAAACTAGCTCATACATGAGTATTTGAAGTTTGGTGAGATTATCTCTTTGCGTTTCAGAGTTATTACGATTTTAGCGAAAGAGGCTCCGCCCTATTCAGACGTTTGGACGTCCTGTTGCGAGCGTGAATCACTGATCAAAATTATTTGAATAACTTTTGGTCAGGAGAGTCTCTAGATGATGCGTGTGAAGTTTCGCGTGATTTGGACAAACGCTCTATGAGGAGTTCGAAAAAAATTTTTTTCAGAAAATTCAAAATGGCGGAAAATTTTTATAGACGGAAATGAAATCGGAGATATACATTTTTTAAGTCTTGAGCCAAGGATTCCAGGGATATAAGACACTTTAGTGTAGGACAAACGGTTTACGAGTTATGAGCGTGTACGCGTTTTTAGTGGCTGTAGCGCCACCTATAGGCCGATTTGCGTCATGTTTTGATACGTTCCCCCCAAATTGAGACCTACCATCTGGCCAACTTTCAAGTCTCTAGACCTTACGGTTTGGTCTGCACGATCGGAAGTTCGACAGAATAATAATAATAATAATAAATATAGCTGCAAGCAGCCATGACGGGGCCAAGCACAAGGAGGACATTAAATGTCATGCCGACATGTCTGGCAGCATCAGACCAACGGCAGTAAGCAACTAAAGACATTTCAATATGACTTCAGTCTAAATTGTTGAAAAATCATCAATACGGTCTTTAGTAATTCAATTTAACGGTTTATCACGTTCGACCAACAGGCAGCGCTGTAACCAAATTGATGTGTCAAATTTATGTGGTGTATCCAGAGTGAGGGGACAATGACACATGCAAAGTTTGGTGTCAATAGGGTAAAGCATTGCTGACATCCAGCTTTAAAGTCATGTCTTTGTTAAGCATAGCATTTCATGACAAAATTCAAAATAGCCGACGCTGAAAATTGCCGATTTGGGAAAATTTGGTATCGCAGGACTCGGCATGAAGCACTGAATCTAAACACAGCAGTTTCATGATTTTTGGACAAAGCGTTCAGGAGTTATAATCAAAAATGTCAGTTTTTCATATCTCTTGACCACTAGGGGGCAGAGCGCCAAAACTCTGCAGGTAGCCTCAGATCATGATTGACATGACACACAGAAAGTTTGGTCAGAATACGCTAATGCGTTGCGGAGATATAGCCTCGCTTTATTTGGTGGCCATTTGGTCAAATTCGTTCGCAATTTTATCGAAACCTGTTTGACGAATCAACTTTATTTTAATAACTTTTTGTCAGCATGGTCTGAAGATGTTATGATTCAATTTTGGTGAAAATTGGACAAATGGTGTGGGAGGAGTTCGAAAAAGTAGGTTTTTAAAGAAAAACAACATGGCGGACAGGAAGTTTGGCCGACTATGACAAATTTTGTATCTGTGTTCTCGGTTTGACCCAAGGAACGTATAAAGACAACTTATTTTACCATAGGTTAACGTATTCAAAAGTAATTAGCATTTTTGTAAATTTGGTTATAACTTTTGACCACAAGGTGGCGCTGCCTCGAAACTTTTTGTGTTGTATCAGGCCCAGGTGCCGAAGACACATTTCGAGTTTCGTAACGATACGCCAATGTGTTTGTTAAATATAGCAATTTATGACAAAATTCAAAATGGCCGACCCTCAAAATGGCCGATATGGGAAAATTTAGGATCGCACGACTCGGCATGATTCCCTGAATCTAACGAGACCAGTTTTATGATTTTTGGTCGAAGCAATCAGAAGTTATAAGCAAATAATTCACTTTTTCATATCTCACGACCACTAGGGGGCAGAGCGCCAAAACTCTGCAGGTAGCCTCAGACCACGATTGACATAACACACACCAAGTTTGGTCAGAATTCGCTAATGCGTTGCGGAGATATAGCCTCGCTTTCATTTCTGTGGCCATTTTGTCAAATTCTTTCGCAAGTTCTTCGTAAACGGTTTGACAAATCAACTTTCTTTTAATAACTTTTTGTCCGCATGGTCAGGAGATGATGTGGTTCAATTTTCGTGAAAATCGGACAAACGGCCTAGGAGGAGTTCGAAAAAGTAGGTTTTTCATAAAATTCAAAATGGCGGAAAAATTTTCATGACGGAAAGTGACGTCATAGGGTGCAATCGAATCGTCTTGAGCCAAGGAATCACTGGACGAAAGAATTTTGTTTCTAGGACATACGGTTCAAAAGTTATTAACGTAAACGTGAGTGCAACTTTGGACAGTTGGTGGCGCTAGAGACATTGAGTTAGAAACTTCAAATTTGCTATGGTCAATTATTGGACTGTCCTCTATCAGTGTGCAAAATTTCATCATTTTCCCGCAAACGGTTCTATGGCCTGCCATAGACTCCCATGGCGGAAGCGGAAGAAGCGGAAGAATAATAATAATAATAGGAACCGGAACAAATACAATAGGTGCCTCCGCACCTTCGGTGCTTGGCCCCTAATAAAAATCCTAACAATTACAATAGGTTTTCAACGCTTCGCGTTTGAACCCCTAAATAACTATCAGTGCTTGGGTCTCTGAGGATTAAAGAAAACAAAAGAAACCGTTTGTGGAGGCTATGAAGGAAGTTGGCTCTCCGTCAGCGGAAAAGGGGATTCTTTGACTGATGCCTGTAGATACTGCTAATACGTTAATAATGGGTGAGCAGTCTGGCTCCCGAGGGGCTGCAGTCACGGTAACTGGCTCAGATCGGTGCTAGACTCCACAGTTTTCTAATCTACAGAAAGTGTCTGATATGCAGGAAAATGCGTGCATATTTCCTCGTAATTTTACGCAACCCGAGAGGATCTGGAGTGACCGTGCAGAATTTGTCTTCCCCGTGTTCAGTCCTTTTTTTATGCATTTTTTGGCCAGCTCAAAGAGCTTTGTTTCAAACTCTTGGCTACTTTGTGATTTGGAAATCAGCCATGGGGAGCAAAAAAGTGGGTACATACATGGAGACGGGTTTCTGCGATTAGTACCCCAAAATGACACAATGCCAGTAAAGTCTCTTCGCAGGGGGTCTGCAAAGAGCCACGCCAACGGACCACCTTCACAGCTTGAGTTTCTGCTGAGCGGGTGTGCTAAGAATCACAGTCTTTTAGACGTTTGGCTCTGGTTTCCAAAGGGCGTAGCCTGCAAAGAGCAATGGTGCCTTAGCTTGTGCTGTGATGCCAAGGGATCCAGCCTGAGAAACTGGTGCCATCTTTTAATCAGTAGGGCAGTGGTTTCAGAGTACCACCTCTGGGGCAGCAGAGAAAGGCAACCTCGCAGATGTTAGATGATACAACCAGACTACAATCTTATTATCCATGATTATTTAAGAAGAGAATATAATGTTAAGGTTTGACCAAGTTTTGATTGTTTTAGTAGGATTTAGCAAAAAAGGACCTCCTTAGATCAGGTTGAATTTCCGAAAGCTGATTTCGTGCTGCATACTAGCAAATAACCAGCCAAACTTAGGAGGTTGGTTGAACCATTGTTATTTTAGTATTATTTATGTGCTATTAGTATGGGATAAATCGTTAATTTAATTTATTCAGTAACTTCTAAAGTAAAGTCTTTTAAGATTTATATTTTTATTTGTATTATTTTGAATCTTTTATTTATAATACTCTTTTTTTGTAATTCAATTAACAATTTCAACTTGCCAAAGCAACCTTTATAAAAAATGTTTTTTAATAACAAAAATGCTATTAATAGTAGATTTCACATTTATTTATTTGGCAATTTTGGTTAATTTCTGTTTATTTATTTAATGTATCATATTTTTTTTAATTTGTAATACCTTATTTATAATATTATATATTAAAATATATATAAAATATTTATTTATTTAGTAATGCGTAGAAGTTAGTAATTTCATTTCTTGAACTTGCCAAGGCACATTGCATGTTATTTATTTCAACGAGCAAAATTTGTACAACAAATACTGGTCTTTTCAGCAGTGTGTCAGAACCTCAACAACAGCGTCCTTAACACAAGTTGTTTGCTCCAAATAGGTGTTTTCCGTGAATATGGATGGGTCACATTTGCAGGTGGTACTGAACGTATCCGTGGACTATCCTGAAAACCTTGCCGTGGACTGGGTGAATAATAAGCTGTACGTGGTGGAGGCCAGCGTCAACCGAATCGACATGGTGAACTTAGATGGGAGCAATCGGGTCACGTTGATCGCCGAGCACCTGGACAACCCAAGAGGTCTCGCGCTTGACCCGACTGTGGGGTGAGTTTCAGTAGACAGTTCGAGCTGACTTTAATCTTATCCTAGCTTCCTCCACATAATCCGCACCTATTGTGAGTGAAATCATATAGCTGATCTTGGATCTGAAGCTTCAGATACTGAGAACGGGAATGTTGTACACTGTCTGTAAGGATTAGAGAGAAGTAATTAAGCAAAGATGAGATTCATGGAAACCCAATAGGGACGTACGTCCAGGTGGCCCCCTGCTAAATTGAGAAGTGACAATTTATGTGTAAAGTTTAATCGCTATGGATCGTGTTTGAAAATAAAGTTCTTTGGGTATTCATTTCAAAATCTCATTCTTATCCCCAAGGGTTTTATCCGTAACCCAATACTGTCCAAACTGAGCACTAACAATATACTAGAGTAAATATCTTTAGTTTGACTCTTCAAGTCTTTCAGTGCAACATGAGATTGATAAATCATGACTTGTAATTATAATAGGATAATTTAATTTATGACTAAATTTTTATTGTAGACATTAAATGTGATTTAAAAAGAATGTCTTGTATCACAATGAGATTATTGTGTTTGAGTTTAGGTACCTCTTCTTCTCTGACTGGGATACATTGAATGGGGAACCAGGTCTGGAAAGGGCCTTCATGGATGGCACCAATCGATATGGGATCATCAGGACCAAACTCGGCTGGCCTGCTGGGATTACTTTGGACCTTGAGGCCAAAAGAGTGTATTGGGTGGACAGCCGTTACGATTATATTGAAACAACAACCTACGATGGCTTGCACAGGTATGTTCTACAAGTTGCATTTGGAAATGCATGCTGAATTTCACATGTTGTTTCAACTTTTCTGAAGTGTATTAAAGGGATAGTTCACCCAAAAATGAAAATTCTGTCATTAATTACTCACGCTCATGTCGTTCCAAACCGTAAGAATTTTGTTCTTCTTCAGAACACAAATGAAGATTTGATGAAATCTTAGAGATTTCTGTTCCTCCATTGATAGCTATGCAACTACATCTTTGACGGATCAAAATGTTCATGAAGAGCGAATTCAAAATATTAATTGAGTGGTTTAGTACAAATTTTCTGAAGAGACACATTGACATTATGATCAGATTTAAGTTAGGCTTTTATTCACATTTTAAAAAAAATCAGCGAACATAAACAGAAGCTTAACCGAACCTGCTTGATGTGCAAGAACAAAACACATTGGTTATTGCTGAAGCGCAAACGTGATGCGTAACACGAGAATGACCCTCATTGGTTCTTGCTGAAGCTCAAACGTGATGCGTGACATGAGAACGAACCTCATTGGTTCTCGCTGAAGCTCAAACGTGACGCGTAACATGAGAATGACCCTCATTGGTTCTCGCTGAAGCTCAAACGTGATGCGTGACATGAGAACGAACCTCATTGGTTCTCGCTGAAGCTCAAACGTGATGCGTAACATGAGAATGACCCTCATTGGTTCTCGCTGAAGCTCAAACGTGATGCGTAACACGAGAATGAACCTCATTGGTTCTTGCTGAAGCTCAAATGTGATGCGTAACATGAGAATGACCCTCATTGGTTCTTGCTGAAGCTCAAACGTGATGCGTAACGAGAATGAACCTCATTGGTTCTTGCTGAAGCTCAAACGTGATGCGTAACGAGAATGACCCTCATTGGTTCTTGCTGAAGCTCAAACGTGATGCGTAACACGAGAATGACCCTCATTGGTTCTTGCTGAAGCTCAAACGTGATGCGTAACGAGAATGAACCTCATTGGTTCTTGCTGAAGCTCAAACGTGATGCGTAACACGAGAATGAACCTCATTGGTTCTCGCTGAAGCTCAAACGTGATGCGTAACGAGAATGAACCTCATTGGTTCTTGCTGAAGCTCAAACGTGATGCGTAACACGAGAATGAACCTCATTGGTTCTTGCTGAAGCTCAAACGTGATGCGTAACGAGAATGACCCTCATTGGTTCTTGCTGAAGCTCAAACGTGATGCGTAACGAGAATGAACCTCATTGGTTCTTGCTGAAGCTCAAACGTGATGCGTAACGAGAATGACCCTCATTGGTTCTTGCTGAAGCTCAAACGTGATGCGTAACACGAGAATGACCCTCATTGGTTCTTGCTGAAGCTCAAACGTGATGCGTAACGAGAATGAACCTCATTGGTTCTTGCTGAAGCTCAAACGTGATGCGTAACACGAGAATGAACCTCATTGGTTCTCGCTGAAGCTCAAACGTGATGCGTAACGAGAATGAACCTCATTGGTTCTTGCTGAAGCTCAAACGTGATGCGTAACACGAGAATGAACCTCATTGGTTCTTGCTGAAGCTCAAACGTGATGCGTAACGAGAATGACCCTCATTGGTTCTTGCTGAAGCTCAAACGTGATGCGTAACGAGAATGACCCTCATTGGTTCTTGCTGAAGCTCAAACGTGATGCGTAACACGAGAATGACCCTCATTGGTTCTTGCTGAAGCTCAAACGTGATGCGTAACGAGAATGAACCTCATTGGTTCTTGCTGAAGCTCAAACGTGATGCGTAACACGAGAATGAACCTCATTGGTTCTTGCTGAAGCTCAAACGTGATGCGTAACGAGAATGAACCTCATTGGTTCTTGCTGAAGCTCAAACGTGATGCGTAACACGAGAATGAACCTCATTGGTTCTTGCTGAAGCTCAAACGTGATGCGTAACGAGAATTAACCTCATTGGTTCTTGCTGAAGCTCAAATGTGATGCGTAACGAGAATTAACCTCATTGGTTCTCTGAAATCAAGCGAACATGCTTGAACTTCTGTTTACAACTGATGTGTGTGTTGATGAATGTTTGTATGTAAACTTCACTATTTAAATCCAATCTGTTCATCATGTAAAGCAATTGTGTCTCTTTACAAAAAACTCTCAATACATGGATTAGTTTTACGATCTCTTTATTAACTTTTTGAAGCGTTAAAGTGTAAGTTCTATAGCTGTCAATGAAGGGACAGAAAACTCTCAGATTTCATCAAAATAAATCGTAACTTCTTTTCTGAAGATGAACGAAAGTCTTATGTGTTTGGAACTACATTAATTAATGACAGAATTTTCATTTTTGAGTGAATTATACTTTTAAACTCTTATTTGTATTCTCCGTTAGGAAAACGGTGGTTCATGGTGGTTCTGTGATTCCTCATCCATTTGGCATTACTTTGTTCGAGCATTCGGTCTACTACACTGACTGGACTAAGATGGCCGTTATGAAGGCTAATAAATACAGTGACAACAGCCCACAAGAGCTCTACAGGACCTCTCAGAGACCACATGGACTGACTGTGGTCCATGCATACAGACAGCCATTTGGTAAGCAGCCTAGAAAGTGCATGTGCCACTCAGTATGATTAATACTAAACTGCTTCGATATCACCATCAGAATTTTAGTGCGATTTTGGTTCGAGAAGTATGTGATTTCATTGTCGTTTTTGGTTCTTGTGTGGTTTTGGTTCTTTAAGTATTTTCCCATCCTTATTCTAAGTTTTAAACGATTAATCAATTAACTATTCAGTATGTTGTTAAATAAAACTAAAGCTAAATAAACCTATAATTTATGTTAATTTAAATAAAACTGCAATAAAAATTTTTTTTATTTAATTATTTAATAAATTATAGATGGAAAACTTAAATTAAGTTTTCACAATTAAATGAAATAAGAAGTTGAAGTACTAAAGTTACTAAAACTAAAATTGAAATAAAAATAAATTCATACTGAATAGAGTTATTAAAATATAGTAAAAATGGCAAACGTGCATAGCAAACCGATCAGAATTAAACAAACAAAAAAATTATATTGATAATTTTAATTTTTATATCAATTAAATATTGATTTTCATAAAAATTGATTGAAACATAGAAAACTGACTGACAAATAAACTATATTTGAAGTTTAATTAAAATATGCAAATGCATACATGCAGGGACACACACAAATATATAATTTGAATATTTTGCAATAAACTAAATATATTGGAGATAAGGAGACTCCATTTCGTAAATTGGTGGTCCCTACTAAGCCATTCCTGTTTCCATGGACATTGTTTATATCTATTATCAAGATTAATCTCTGGTGATATATTCACAATTGGTCAACATTTTGATTTGAACAATGAAGCCACACGTAAAGATCAGAATCGCAATGCGAGCTCATCTTATTTGCATTGTAAACATTAAGTTATTCTGTCCTATTGCATCTTAGACAGCAGTGAAACACCTGTGAATCAATCACAAACAAAAATACAAAATGACTGCAATATATGGTTTTATTGTGGTAACATATGTTTGTGTGGTCGGCCAGTAAGTAACCCCTGTGGCACTGATCGAGGAGGCTGTGAACACATCTGTGTTCTGAGTCACAGAACTGATAACGGGGGTCTGGGATATCGCTGCCGCTGCCGAATGGGCTACGATCTTCATGCTGACGGCAAGAGATGCGTCGGTAAGTCACACCTTGTGTTTGTTTTTTTGATTACATTTACATTTCTGCATTTGGTAGACGCTTTTAACCAAAGCGACTCACATTGCATTCAAGCAACACGTTGATATTCTAATCAGTTCTTGCTTTCCCTGGGAATCGAACCCATGACCTTAGCATTGTAAACACCTATGCTCTACTGATTGAGCTACAGGAAAACTGTAATGATTACCATTTGTATCTTCATATAATGGGTTATATAATGTTTGATATTTTCAAAAACATGTACTGTACTGGTAATGAAAACCATCATCATGTGGATATTTCATTATATATTTCAGCTGTGAGGCAGTTCCTGCTGTTCTCCAGTCAGCTGGCGGTCAGGGGGATCCCCTTCAACCTGTCCACACAAGAAGACATCATTCTGCCTGTGACAGGAAGTCCATCTTATTTCGTTGGAGTGGACTTCAGTGCTGCTGACAATTCGATTTTCTTCTCTGATACAGTGAAGGACATCATCTACAAACAAAATATTGATGGAACCGGTGAGAATGGCTAGTTTTTTGTATGCAATATTTCAGGAAAGCTGCTGTAACCATTTGAAACTCTTCAGCCAGACTTAGCATATTATTTAGTACCAGTCAAAAGTTTGGAAAAGTTAAGGTTTTATCTAACCAAAGCGGCACATATTTGATCAAAAATAAGTAGTAAAAAATTCTTAAAATAAAAAACAGATTATTACAATTTAAATTAAATAGTTTCTGTTGTATTATATTTTGAAATGTAATTTATTCCTGTGATCAAAGCTGAGCTGTGGCATCAGTGTCACATGAACCTCCACAAATCATTCTAAAATGATGATTTGCTGCCCAAGAAATGATATTATTAATATAATAATATTATTATATTATCATTATCTGTGTTAAACACAGATGTGCTGGTTAATATAATATAATATATTTTTAATATTAAGTTTGAAAAAAAAATCAAGATTTAACTGTGACAAACACGCAAAAAAATAAAAACTCTTTTTCACACCACAATATATATATATATATATATATATATATATATATATATATATATATATATATATATATATATATATATATATATATATATATATATAATTCTTATATTCACTGAAATGTTCTTGAGTTCAAATAATCTTATCTCATTAATTTTGCTGGTAAACAAAAGCACAAAATCTTTGATGAAATGTCCTTGACTTGTAGGCAGATTTTTTCATGAGAAACCGATACTGAATACTCCATTCAGCTCTCGGGATGTTTTCTGTGTGCCAACAACACATTTTGCTGCATATGATCCCGCCTATCAGCTACCTTCAAAGGCCAACTACATGAGATAATGTGTTCGCTGGTGTTGGACTGCATTTTTAAAATAAATCCAGGACACTAATACCTTCCTCCTCCAGACTCAAACCCAAAAATATAGACCGTTTACTCATTTTATTAAAAAAACTGTAAGACACAAGTTGGGAGGCAAGCACTGTTACCACTTAGTACCAAAGAGCCTTCAGTGTGACACAGTAGAGCTGATATTTAGGGTCTCAGAGGGGCAGGACATGGGAGCCTGGTGCATTGTGGGGCAGTGCTGCTCTTATATCAAGTTTTTAATGTTGTTTATATGTCTATGTGGTGTTTTTATGCATTAAGATTTTTTTATATGCTTTAAGATAAGCCATTTGCAAATCAATTTCAACACTATTGCCTATATGCTTTTCTCCACTTATGTTCTGAGTTGTTTAAAGTGTTTCTAAGGATGCCGATTGTTAGGTGATGGTGAATGGGAACATGGTTTGTGAACACATTATTAGCTGTTTGATTACGTATTCAAGCAAAAAACTAATTATATTAATTACCGTTATGTATCTGATGTTGTAAAGAGTGATACTGTCACAGTTGAAGTAGGGAGGATTTATTTACAAAGAAAAATCAAACAAACACACACAAAATAAAACTGCCCCAAGGGGGAAAACCGTAACTCAACATAAACTAGACTTACACAACTTAGACAACCAGAAAGCCATGACCACAAAGACATGAACGAGCAAGAGACATGAAATGACAACGATGCCACACAGGACAGCAAACACACAGGGATTAAATAGGGAACACATGAGGAAGGTAACGAGCAGAAACAGATGGGAATAATTAAGGGAAACAAGGGAACGAGATGGGTGGGGTTACACAATAACAAGACACGACAAAGGGGCAGTGTCAGAGCTCTGTCAACCAAAACACTAGAAACCCAAACTGAAGTGACAGAACCCTGACAGATACATAAAACGCATTCTCATTCTAATACATCGACTTGTAGACGAGCCTGTTTGATTCACTCTTCCTCTTCCTCTTCTTCATCTGAATCAGTTTCTTGTTCAAACATGAATGGCTACCGATTTTAAGTAGTTTCTTGCTTTCAAAGCTCATTAGAGTACATGCAGACAAGCAATGGATTGCACTCTCATCTTTGTGATTCTTTGCTTTAAACTGCACAGACCAGGAGGTACTAGCAGCCAATCGGGTGGATGGTGTGGAAGATCTTGCTTATGACTGGATATCAAAGAACCTGTACTGGACTGATCCACGGTACAGGAGTATATCTGTTATGAAGGTCTCGGATAAGTCCAGACGAGCCATTGTACGCAATCTCAACAACCCCAGATCCATAGTGGTCCACCCGGTGGCTGGGTGAGTCATTTTGAATTATTAGCTAGTCTACATAAAGAAAAGTAGTTGATACTTTTGCTGTTATAAAACTTAGAGCTGCAGTACCTTGCTGTCTGCTGCCTAAATACGCAGTTACCTTCTAGGAAGTGAAATGGAATCTATTAATGACCAATTTGGAGTGCTCTTCATGGGCATCATCTCTGAGAGTCATACAAATACTTGCAAATGCACACAAGACTCAACTTCTGTGAATTACTTTCAATAGAGTTTGACATTAGCATATTTTGCTAAGCTAAAGATGAGATTTTTTTAAATACATAGCACATACAAATTTTGGTTAAAAATATGAAATGGAACCTATTAAGTGACCAATTTGGAGTGCTCTACAGAGCATCGTCTCTGAGAATCATACAAATAGCTTGCAACTCCTGTGAATTACTTTCAATAGAGTTCGGCATTAGCATATTGCTAAGCTAAAGATGAGTTATTTTAAAATACATGGCACATAATTTTGGTTACAATAGTCGTTTTTAAATACATTATTTTATGTTTTTAAATAGTCATTTTTATTTTATTGGATTTATTTTTATCCTCACCATTGGTTGAGTATGAACTAGTGGTATTTAAGTGTTGTTTATGTACTATTAAAGCATTTATTAATATTTTGAATTAGCATTTTTATATTTTCAATTGTAATGTCCTTTATATTCTATTTATGGTATGTTTTTGTATTGGAGTATTGGAGTAAGTTTAACAAGAAAATGTTATTTCAGTCTTTCTACTTCCAAATTTCATTTTTAATTGAGTGTTACTTGCCATTTCTGTGTAATTATTTGAAACAATAGTTTTCTTTTCTTTTATTTACATTACCAAACATTATTCATAATAGTTGTAATTGATGATTTAAGATGCTCTTGAATTAATTAATCAAAATGTAACTTGTCTGGCATCTTGGTTTTTACATGTTACATTATGGTATGAATATTAATTATTATTCTATAGTTTTATGCTTTATTTTGGAACAACTTTCACCATGATACTCTAAAATGATGCCTTTCTAGACAGCTTACTAGATTTTGAAACATATTTGTCCTCCTTTGTGGAGAAAAAATTATTGTGATTATGGGTTCAAAATCACAGGCACGTACAAATGCCAACACACACAATTCAACAGAGCAGCATGAGCCAGAAACACAGCTTGAGGGAGCACGGCTTTCACCTCGCTTCTCTGTTTCTGTAAGAGCATGAAAATAAAATCGGGCCACTTGTGTCCAGTCACACCTTTCATAATGCTGGAGGTGCCCAGCCATTCAGAGGTTGCTCCTGCTTTGAACCTGGCACAGATAAAGGAGCTCTTTATGCTGCGCCAGTGGGACATTTCCAATGGCTTCAAAGTCATGAGCCCTCTGGGCCCAGGAGACTAGATTAGTGCTGCATGAAGGCTGGTATTGTAGCGCACACTAAGAACTTGGCTTATTGGGGGGAAACCCTGCAGAGCACTCATATAAACCGGCTATACCTAACAGTTTATAAACACAACCCAGCGGATGGTTTGGAAAGTGTCCCCACCTATTCATGTGGCTAGGGTGAAGATTTATGGTCATTCTGGCATTGTATCCTCACGCCCATACTGTCATAAACATGTAAGCTATTTTGGCCGCTCTCTGTGCAGTTTAATGGGTGACTGAGGACTGGAGCTGCAAAATGACAAAAAAGCACCAGAAAAGATGTATTATAAAAGGGGTCCATGATGAATTTTATGTAATAAGATAAGATAAGATAAGATAAGATAAGATAAACCTTTTTTCGTCCCACAATGGGACGAAATTTTTAAAGTATGTTACAAATATAAATAATATACAGCATAATATATATATATATATATATATATATATATATATATATATATATATATATATATATATATATATATATATATATATATATATATATATACACACAGCATATACAAAACAAGGATATCAAGGATTACAGTATAGTGATTGCACTAAAAACAACAATAAAAAACAATTTGCACATATTATTGCAGTGAAAAAATAGCAGCTGTGAGTATCATGGTGACTCGTTCACTGGGAGCAGCTCTGATTATAATGAACAGACTTTAAATTTAACACCGAAATAACAACATCTAATAACAACATCATAAATAGTCAAAACTCAGTTTACTTTAATAAAAGTAAACTAAGACTTTTACTCAGCAACAGCACAAAGATATTTATAATATACTGACCATATTATTGACCATATTATAATATGTGTGTGTGTATATATACATATTAATGTATTTATATGTATATATTATATGTCTGTGTGTGTGCATGTATGTACACACAATAAGTGGGTCCTTTTCGAAGCTTGAAAGGTTTATTCCATATTCATTATAAGTGCATGTAAAAGAGCCTGTGTTCCTGTGTCTGTGAGGAAAGAAATATAAAAATTAATAAGAGGCAGAGAAAACGATTATTTATTTTGAATATTTTTTTGAGTGAACCATTTATTTTGAAGCCATGTGTGTGTCTTTGTGCTCGGCAGTTATATTTTCTGGACTGACTGGTACCGTCCTGCGAAGATTATGCGGGCCTGGGGTGACGGGTCACATGCTCAGTCGATTGTGAACACCACTCTCGGCTGGCCCAATGGCCTGGCCATTGACTGGAGGTGAGTTGTACTTCTCAGCATGAAACCACAGCAATACAGCATTCATTTGTGCTCACAATAACACAAACAGTAATCCATCTCTGTTTCATTCATGAATCTGTCTCTCTTTGTTTCTTAACTTTGATGGCTTCCTAAAGCTGTGACTCATAATTTTTTGTTTTGTTGCACACTCCTAATCTCCTTCAAATAATGATCGGACATAATCCTGTTTCCCAGCATTGGATTAAACCCCTCTCCTTTTGATCATTTCTCTGCCTCTCAGCACCGCACAATTGTATTGGGTGGATGCCTTCTTTGATAAGATTGAGCACAGCAATTTTGATGGACAAAACAGGCTGTCTTTGGAACGCATCACCCAGATCTCACACCCATTTGGACTTACTATTTTTGGAGGTGGGTTTATCAATATGTCTGTCATATATCTGTCTGTCTGTCCTGAGACTTTTAAAAAGCAGTCCAAATTAAACCCACGGACTGATGTAATGTTAACTTTGCCATTCAACAATGTCTGTCATCATCATCTGTCTCAACGGCCTGTTCTTTGATGATGGACTGTCATTTCTGGAATCTGTAAAATGAAGATCATTATGCCTCTTCTTTAAACTTAAGTGTAGTTTGTCTATTCGGTGCTGAAAGATAAAAGAGTGGAAGTCAGAGGTCGTGGACTGGTATTTCACAGAGATGGCTTGATTACATTAATGAAGTTTACTGGTTCAGGTTATGTGTACTTCACCGACTGGCGGCTGGGTGGAATCGTGAGGGTCCGTAAAACAGACGGAGGGGAGATGGTGATCATTCGCAGAGGGATCAGCCACATCATGCACGTCAAATCTTTCAATGCTGACACGCAGATTGGTGAGAGTCACTTGCATCTGTTTAGTGATGGATGTACGTTTCATTGGCTGTATTGTCTTCACATAGGGGTTTGTAAAACCCATTTATCAACATACAGGCAATGAAACAAATTGCAAGATAGCAATTTGTGTTTAATCAATGATGTGCATTGCGTTTTACCCCCAACAGGATCTAACTTCTGCAGCAGGCAAACTAACCCAAATGGAGACTGCAGTCATTTCTGTTTCCCAGCACCGTACTCCCAACGAGTGTGTGGCTGCCCATATGGAATGAAGCTGGAAGCGAATCAGCAGACGTGTGTAGACGATCCATCCAATGAGCCGCCGACCCTCCAGTGCGGCTCAAATTCCTTCTCATGCACTAACGGGAAGTGTGTCCCTCAGAACTACCAGTGTGACGGCGTCGATGACTGTCATGACAACAGTGACGAGGCCAACTGCGGCGCTAATAGTAATCTTTAATATTTACATTCCTTGCACTGTTTATGCACTGAAAGCTGTGTGATTTTATATATTTTATATATATTATCTGTGCCAGGTTCATTATATATATATATATATATATATATATATATATATATATATATATATATATAATTAGATTTATGCTTTTTTTACAGCAAAACAAATCTCTTTAGGAAAGTCAATACTAAATCCTACCTTTGAACCTCAAGACCATTATTTAATCAGTATATATTAGATAAATAACATCATGAAGAATGTCAAGATACAAAAATTATTTGAAATAAAGCCTGTGGTGGGAAAACATGTCTCTACCTTTTTAAATTTAGACACGCTGAAGTTGTGTATACAAGATGTCTTACCGGCCATACAATACTCACTCATGGGCAATTATTGAAGGGGCAAAGATGTCAGTACTGTCTAACTTGTCTGTAAAACATATGTTTTTGGTGTGCCCATTTCTTAATGTCATGAGACAAATTATTTTTATCATGGCAATCTTTGAAGGACTTATTTAGTAAGACAGACCCAGAAAAACGTATGTCTTTTTAATTTACAATGACATAAAAAAACATTTCCCCCACTCTGCTGGTTCACAGATAACACATGCTCGCCCATTGCCTTCACCTGTGCCAATCAGCACTGTGTGCCCAGAAGCTGGCACTGTGACGGACACAATGACTGTTTTGACGGCAGTGACGAGAGGGACTGTCCCACCCAGACCCCTGGCACTTGCCAAGCGGACCAGTTCAGCTGTGCCAACCATCGCTGCATCCCTCGCACATGGCTCTGTGACACCGACAATGACTGCGGAGACGGATCGGATGAGAACAACTGTGGTGAGGCCTTGGGAGCTGTTATTGATTACACAAAGTGGCTATAAATGTATTATGAATTTTCTTATATCTTTTTAAAAACAGATAGCTTTGACTCTAAATTCTGATTGGATGAGGTTCATTTCAAATCTCCCAAAAAATCTTTTTAAATTTGTGTATGAATTGAGCAGTTTAGTCAAAATTGGTCTGATTCATGAAGAGACACTATCGCTTTTAATTATGAACAAATTTAATTTAGTTTTTTATTCACATATAAACATCAACTTACACATCAGTTGTGGTTAACAGAAGCGCAAGCATGTTATCGTGTTACGCATCACGTTTGAGCTTCAGCGAGAACCAATGAGGTTCATTCTCGTGTTACGCATCACGTTTGAGCTTCAGCGAGAACCAATGAGGTTTATTCTAGTGTTACGCATCACGTTTGAGCTTCAGCGAGAACCAATGAGGTTTATTCTAGTGTTACGCATCACGTTTGAGCTTCAGCAAGAACCAATGAGGTTCATTCTCGTGTTACGCATCACGTTTGAGCTTCAGCGTCCCTGGTTTCACAGACATGGCTTAAGCTAGTCCCAGACTAAAACGCATGTTTGCGCAGTGAGCAACTTGCAGTGATATATATTTTTTGTCTCAAGATGCACACCAGAACTGTTTTTTTTTAGCTAGCTTTTTTTTTATACTGGCTTAATCAAAGCCCTGTCTGTGAAACTGGGCCATGAGGTATTTTAAGAGAAACATCTGAGACAAAGTTGATTTGAATGAAACATTACTGAGAGCTTTATTAAGTCTTCTGAACTTTGAAAGGGCTACTTCTGAGCAATTTCTTTTTGTTGTGGTGTCACTTTCTCTAGATTCTATTGGCACGTGCCACCCTGGCCAGTTCCAGTGCCCGGACCACCGCTGCATTGACGCCAGTTATGTATGTGATGGAGACAGAGATTGTGCAGATGGAGCAGATGAACAGGGATGTGGTAAGAGTCCATTCTATGCAGTTAACCTACAGTTCTTTTATTGTTTCATCATAATTTGGTTTATATAAAAATGGTAATGGCGTTTAATTTCTTGACAAATTAAATGTATTTTAACATAAATGACATGCCCATCAATGGCCGTGCAAACGAATTCTCTTTGCACACTCTCATAGTATAAACAATATAATAAAATCTCTAATGGAAGTTCAAATCAGATGATTTTAAGCTGATTTTATTTTGTTTTTGATTAAATCTGAGTGATTCTTGCTGTTCTGATCATCAGTGTACAACTGCACAGCCTATGAGTTTAAGTGTGCAAACGGGCATCAGTGTGTCAACTCATACTACAGATGTGATGGGGTGTTTGACTGTAACGATCGCTCGGATGAATCTGGTTGTCGTAAGTATAAATACATTTTCAGTTTGTGTCATTGATCTTTCAATGATTATTCTAGTCTAGGACATTGCATTACATATGCAGTATATGAATGGCTGAATCTTACCAAAACTCTTCCAGTCACTGTGCAAAATCAAAAGGAAAAATATATATTTAGATATAATTGTATATTTAGATATAATTATAATATATATTTAGACTAATTGTATTTTTGGAAAGTAAAAAATAATAATTCTTCTGTAATTTCCAATATTCTCATTGTTTTTTTGCTTTGTTTTTTTTACAAAATTTGCATTGTTATAATACATTTTTAACCATATAACAGAACTTTTTATTTTAAATTAGCTATTTTTCAATAAATTAAAGGCAGTACATCAAATACTGCCATGACGTAGAAATATATAATTTTAAGATATATCATAATTACATTTAAACTACAGGACTGTAGTTAGTTGACGTGTAGTTGCAAAGTTACTTTTAGCTAGTAGAATGTCTAAAGTGGACTGTCGAAATAATTTGTATCCTGATTTGTTTTAAAGAAAAATAAATATGTTAATGTTTTTCTTTAGATTTTAGGGTGAGATATGGCCTGGACATGTTGTTAAGTCAATATATTGCTAATGCTTATGCTAGAATTAACATGCATAACCTTTGACCCTTCCAGCCACTAGGCCACCCGGCATGTGTCACCACGAGAGTGAGTTTCAGTGCCAGTCAGACGGCAGTTGTGTTCCTGCGAGCTGGGAATGTGACGGGCATCCCGACTGTGAAGATGGCTCAGATGAACACCACGCGTGCCCGCCGCGAACATGCCCCTCCACGCAGTTCCGCTGCGATAATGGGAACTGTGTTTTCCATGGCTGGTTATGTGACGGAGACAATGACTGTCGGGATGGCAGCGATGAGCGAGACTGTCCCACACCACCGTTCCGCTGTCCCAGCTGGCAGTGGCAGTGCCCTGGGCACAGTGTGTGCGTTAACCTCAGCAGGGTGTGCGACAACACTCCAGACTGTCCCAACGGCGCGGATGAATCCCCTCTCTGCAGTAAGTCATGCCATGTTTTCCTGAGTTTTACAAGACATGTACACTATCGTGCAAAGGTTGGGGGTCAGTACGGTTTTTAAAAAGAAGTCTCTTATGGTCACCAAGGCTGCATTTATTTGATCCGAAATTCAGTAGAAACAGTAATATTGTGAAATATATTTTACACAACATCATGTATTAATCTACTATACAATATTGTGTAAAATGTAACCTGTTGCTGTGATGTAAATCTGTACTTTCATCATCATTACTCCATAGTCACATGAACCTTCACAAATCATTCTATTATGATTTCAGTTGCACATCTTCATATTTTTGTGGAAACTGTTACATTTGTTTCATTCATCTTTGATGAATAGAAAGCTCAATAACTGCATTCATTTGATATAGAAATCCTTTGTAACTTTAGAAATGTCTTTTCTGTCACTTTTGATACAAGTAACAGTTCTTTAAAAAAAAGTTCAGTTCTTACTGACCTCAAACCTTTGAATGAGTGTATAAACTGTGTAAGACAAAGAACCTTGACATTTTTTGATAAGATTATAAGTTAATGGTTAGTCTTTAGCAATAAGCTCTCTAATGAACATATCTATGTAAGCATTCTTAAATGAAATATCATTTTCACTGAATTTTTTTCAAAATCGATCTAGGTGTTTCCATTCATGTAGGATATGTTGATGGTGGAGAGCAGACAATCTCAGTGTGGATTTAGAAAAGAGCCCTGGTATTTCAAATTAATTAATTCAATTAAAATGTTTGGTCTACATTTGGAGAAATACTAATGAGGTTGAAACAGCACCCAAACAGCCCCTTTTCTGCAGATCAATCCTACAAATCACTATTCTGATTGGTCTCATTTAAAGCAGAATTAGAGTGCTAATGGCTTGTGGGTGTATTTTTAATTTCTGTGTTGAGTTAAAGCCCACAGATAATTTTGAATAACACAGAAAATAGTAAAGACATATACCTCATTCATAAAAATAAATAAAAAACAGAAAAAAAGTGGACACCATCAGAATTCCAATAGGGCAATGCATTTCACCTGAATAAATACACATCTGAATATTACATCTGAATAAAGTTTCATGATGTTTGTTACTGCTAACTGAAACTAAACCTGTAAAAAATAGCTGAAGTAAAAAACAATATTATATTAAAAATGACCAAAACCCCTTGGCATTTAACTAAAAATAAGCTGAAGTTAAAGTACTTAAAGCTAAAATTGAAATTAAGTTGATATTAAATTGACAAAAGGACGTAACGTAAAATCAAAATGGAAACTTCTGCTCCTAAATTGTCCATATTTAAGTCAAATCTTTTTTTCGCTGGCTTTTATTATTGTATATATATATATATATATTTTTTTTTTATGCTGTTTGTACCTTTTTTTTAATTTTTGTGTCTAAATATTTTATTGTACAGCACTTTGGTCCGCCCCACGGCTGTTCTTAAATGTGCTATATAAATAAACTTGAACTTGTATAATTCTAAAATAACATTGGATCGATATATTCATTGGAAATGTCAATTGTGAGTTTCTGAAAACAAGATGTTTTATAAACCGAGGGATGAATCCAAATTCATTTGTGTGTTAATCAAATGCATGCCACAGTCATTCCAGAACATTAATTTACATTGAAATCTTTAATCGTTTTATTGATATTGAAACTATTAAATGCCAATTCATGTGATCTGTCAGTTGATTCCAATAGTTCACAGAGTATTTCAGTGTGTTGTCTGTGTTATGAATCCCATTTGCCATCAAATCATGCATGTGTTTAGCTAATCTGGAAATTAACATTGAAATGATGTGTGATTTTCCTTCCATGTTGCCCTCCCTTCTCACAGATGAGCCCTTACCAGGTAGGCTGAATCCCTAATCACCCACAATCCTCTGCATGAAGCACTAATCTATCCCGGTCTCTGTAAACATCCCGTACTCACTAACCATCCAGTTACTATCAGTGTCTAAATGTCTGTGTTTAGCATTATAGACTCTTAGAGATGTAGTTTGTAGTTCTATTTAAATGTTTTAGTCTATAAGAATGGTACACAACCAATGACTTCGCTCACCCGATACGAAATAGAGGACGAGATTTAAACAGGAAACATTAGGGCTGGGGAATATCTTAAATATTCACAATATATCTACAATGATTTTGTGGTTTTGTGATTTTTATTTATTTATTTTTTATTTATTTTTTATTGTCAGGCAGCGTTTGCATTTTTAAAAATAGTTTTCTTAAAACATTTTATTGTATCTTAATTTGTTCTTTAAGTGTCATAAAAAACGCAAAATTTTGAACAAAAAGCTGAGAAAATTGCATTTTTGTCAAAGACTACATCCAGATTCACAGCGGCGATCAAAACATAGATCGAGCCCTTCGACACCCGCAGAGCTTCACAATCCTTTATCGCTTTGTGGTTTTGACATTTAAAAATGGAAAACGTTCCTCCGAAGGCAGCGTTTTTAAGCTTCGTTTGGTTCTGAAACAATCTTTCAAGTACATTTACTTTAGGTTTTGTGTATTAAATGCTTTTTAAGCTGTTTGAATCTTATGTAGTATGAACAAACGGCTATTAGTAAAACTAATACAGACTTGTAATTAATACAGGTAATTATAGTTAAAGACCTGCCCCAACCCTAGACTTTACCCTAACTTACCTAAAAATGACTGTAGAGCTAAATTAAAATACTTGGAACTGTGGAAAAACAAACAGGATGACTTACAGCGTCCGCTGATCAATTTAACACCATCTGTATGACTTATCAGTAGGTGGCGATAGTGAAGCTTAAAAAAAGCAAGGAAAGTAAAGTAGAAGAAGAGAGGGAGTGCTAATTGGCTGTTTACATTTTACATTTATGCATTTGACAGACATGAGCAAATTGCATTGCATTCATTGACATTCTAATCAGTTCTTGCTTTCCCTGGAAATCGAACCCATGACTTTGGCGTTGCAAGCACCATGCTCTACTGTTTGAGCTGCAGGAAAGTTAACTTAGAAGTTGTAGCTTGTAGTTGGGGGTTTATGTGTCAATGTGCGAAGTGTTGTGTCGTAAATGTTGGAAAATTGCATTAATGGTAGGAAAAGAGTACGGGAAAAGAGTATCAAAAATGATATTAGAGTTTTAGTTTGATTTATTTCCTGTAGACAAACCAATTTATTGATGCATTTGCTCATAAAAAGGTTCATGAAATTTCCCATGTGCCATTTTTTTTTCCTATAAAAATTCTAAAATGTAGATGCACATTAAATAGAATTTTTCCTTCATCATTTCTTTAATGAAAAACGGTGAAAAACACCTTGATTATTTTTTACTTTGAAATTTACTGCATTTTTCTTATTGCATCAGTTATTTTAGTTTTATATTAATAATTTGAACTAATTACTATTTTCATTTTATCTGTCTTCGTTTACATTTTTTCATTAAAGCTTTAGTAAAAGTTTTGTAAAAATTTAGTTTTAAATGTCTTATGTCCTAATATGTAATTTATAATATATATATATATATATATATATATATATATATATTTTTTTTTTTTTTTTTTTTTGGCTAAGTTGTATGGTTTTAGTTTTGGTTAACTATAATAAAAAAAATTATTTGAATGGCAAAAATGGCTGTTTAATCACAAAAACATTTTACCTAAACGAAAAGAAAGCACCTTTTCATGTAATTTAAGAGTAAATATGCAACTATAGAGATTTAGTTTAATTTATATTGCCCAGCCCTAGTAAGGATCCCCTTGAATGTTTATGCTTAGCATGTTCCCAGAATACCTTGTGTCTTCATACGTGCTTTACATTTGCTTTCATCTCGACTGTTCTGCTTCGTTGTAGATCAAGAGAGCTGCTCAGACAACAACGCGGGCTGCACTCACGGCTGCATCCAGGGCCCGTTCGGAGCCCAGTGCACATGTCCTATGGGCTACCAGCTGAGTAACGACTCAAAGACGTGTGAGGACATCGACGAATGCCGTCCCCTCGGCGTCTGCAGTCAGCACTGCTTCAATGAGAGAGGCTCCTTCCGATGCCATTGTCAGGACGGATACACTCTAGAGGCTGATGGACGCACCTGCAAGGCCTCAGGTTTGTGCGTCTCCACTGATCTCTGACAGATATTAGTGGAGTGAGTGGAGCCATGCTCATTTGGGTCTTCTCGGATTACCACAGATAAGACAAATAACATATATGTCAGTCACAAACCTTCTTACGGGGTAATTAGGTTGTAATCACCAGACAAAGGGTTGTTTATGAGCTCTGCTGCTGATAAGAGCCCATTCCCGCGAGATAGCCTGTTGAAAAATGCTGTCATCTGATATACCTCGTCTTCTTTCTGAATGTTGCTTTTCAACGGGACTCTTTCTATTGGCCATGTCAGATATGTCTTGCATAGTTTTATACCTGAGCCCCGATGCTTGAATGAAAGTTTGTATTCTTGTCTAGTTTTGCGAGGTTATTAGATATATTTTGAGATTTTACATTTACATTTATGCATTTGGCTGATGCTTTTATCCAAAGCAACTTGCATTGCATTCAAGAAACACATTGACATTCTAATTTGTTGCTTTCCCTGGGAATCGAACCCATGACCTTGGTGTTGCAAGCGCCACTCTACTGTTTGAGCAACAGGAAAGCAGATTTTATACTTTAATCACATATTGCCATCCAAGTTGGAATTATGTTTCTCATGATGGCGAAAGGAATTTGATTTGAATTTATGTTTTGTGTGCAAAATTTGCATTCGAATGAATTTCATTACAAAGTGTTAATTGATCATTAAAATGTAATTGATTTTTTAATTGTTTTTTTAAATGGATGAATATGACTGAATAGTGAAGAAACAAATCAATAAGGGTGTTGATTAAAATGTTGGTCACTTCATAATCCTCATACTTTCGTGTGTTATTTCATAGATTTGATGACTATAATTCTTCTAATATCTGCAAATTATTTAACAAAAGAAAAACATTGGACATTAAAAAAATTTTTAATTTTATTTTAAAGATTCAGCTTATTGTTTATGTGTTATGTAACTGTCAGATCATTGTTCAAAACATATGATTTCCAAATAATCACTAGATCAACTTTTTTATAATCATAACATCCCCAATAATTAATGTTTTGTATAAAATCTAATATAGTTTATTTTTTATATATTTTTTATATATTGGACTCGATAGTGAAGAAAAAGCATTATATTCACATTTACATTTACGCAGCAATCACTACATAATTTTCATACTTTTATTTTGTGCTATTTCATAGATTTGGTTGCTTAAAATAACTACAATAATTCTAAAATGTCTGCCAAAATAGTCCAAAATAGAGGTGTTTGTCTGTAAAAAAAAAAAGGAAGAAAAAACTTGTAATAATATTTCACATTATTCTAACCTGTTCTCCATTCCTTTCTGATTCTGGCAGGATCTCGAGAGGCCTTGCTCTTAGTGGCCAGTCGAAATCAGATTATATCAGACGACATCCTCGCACAGCCAAACGTTATTCAGTCTCTTGTGCGAGACGGCCGTAACATCGTAGCGGTGGATTTCGACTCGGTTACAGATCGTATTTACTGGTCTGACACCACCCAGGACAGAATATGGAGCGCTCACAAAAACGGAAGTGACCGCACCGTGGTGAGTGACACAAACGCCGCTCCGGCACAGTCAACACAAACCATCGTACCCTTAACATATCATTTCTCTTCCCTGCCAGATCTTTGACAGTGGAGTGACCGTCACTGAGAGTCTCGCCGTAGACTGGGTTGGCAGAAACCTCTATTGGACAGACTACATTTTGGAAACCATAGAGGTGTCCAAACTAGACGGGTCCCACAGAACAGTGTTGATTAGTGAGAACGTGACCAATCCAAGAGGTCTGGTAGTGGACCCTAGAAATCAGTAAGACAAGACAAATGACTTTTCTCAACTACTTACAGAGTAACGTTAAATTTAACATGGAGTTTTGAAGTAGAAAGACTAATTAGAATAGTAGAAAGAAGAAAGTAAGAAGTAGAAAGAAAAATTATTTTACAGCTTGTATAAAAATGAATTTGCATGACCATTGTTTGAAAACGAAATCCAGATGTGCTCTTTTCTTTGTGTTTCAGCACGCACCTGATGTTTTGGACGGACTGGGGCAGAAATCCTCGTATTGAGAGAGCCAGCATGGACGGGAAGTTAAGGACTACGATCATCAGCAACAAACTTTATTGGCCCAATGGCTTAACTATCGACTACCCCAACAATCTGCTTTACTTTGCCGACGCTTACCTAGACTTCATTGACTACTGTGATTACGATGGAAAGAACCGAAAACAAGTGTTGGCCAGTGATTTGGTGAGACCTTTTGTTTTATGAACTCATTTATGATTATGAGTCTAAAATGGGTTAGGGTTACTTCTTTTCATTGACTGGGTAATTGTCTAAATATCTAAACAAGATATAATCGTGTGTTCTGAAAAATGTATCAAAATGAAAACAAGAAAAAATATCTGCTAATGGGTTAAGAAAATTTAGGGCTGGATTTACTAAACAGGGCAAATTAACATGAGAACACAATCCCATGTGTGGAAAGTTCTCATGACGAATAAGGCATTTCCTAAGCTGCAAATTAAAGAACACAGATGAGGTTGGATCATTTCCTTAATGAGCAACACAATCTACCAAGAGTAAATTGACTAGCGCAAACCTTAGTAAATCACCTTGCATGACTCATTTTAATACTCTCCTCCCTAAATATTGGAAGGAAAACTCTTACAAATTCAAATGCACTAAGGGCATTTTTTGCATTTTCAGTGCTAATTTTTCACTGCATGTCTTTAGTAAATCCTGACAGTAGTTTTTAGCAGCAAAAAAAGGTTTGCAGTAATTCAAAGGGAGAAAAACAAGTTTATTTTTCTTACCTCACTTATCTTCTGTCATTTTGCATCTGAAGTAAGTATATATTGTTTTAAGAATGTTATTTGTACAGGAAAACAAAACAAAAAATGTCAAGAAACTTGTTCCGTGCATGCAAATATGGTACTATTTTAAAAATGTTGTTTGAGAAGGAACTCAGCAATAATTTAAAGTTGGGATGCAATGTTTGAATTTATTATATAATATGTTTAATTGAGTGCATACAATGTATTCAGATTTTATGGAAAAAACTGTAGTTTGAAATCAAGCAAAAACAAATGCAACTGCCTCTCTGAATGTCTAATCGGTTGACATTAGAGTGCATTGAAATGTTCTCAACATTTGGTCACTTTTGCAAACTCATTTTCCCTGTCCATGCAATGCTCTGTCCACATTTAAAAATGGCAAAAAGACAAAAATTCTCTCATCGTTTAAAGTGGATCCAAACTTGCCTGAGTTTCTTTCTTCTGTTGAACACAAAAGAAGATATTTTGAAGAACGTCAGTAACCAGACAGTTGATGGTCATTGACTATACCTTGACCACAGTTGACCTACATTGACCTTGACCATATTTTTTTTTCCTACTATGGAAGTTAATAGCTACTCATAACTGTGTGGTTACTGACATTCCTCAGAATATCTTCTTTTGTGTTCAACAGAAGAAAGAAACATTCTCATAGAGGTCTGAAGCAACCTGATTACAGAATTCTCATTTTTGGATGAACTATCTCTTTAAATGTCCTCACAGCATTTGCTAATGCAAAACTCTAGTTCGAGATGCAATGCATTGGCATTTTTGTTTACACAATTGCATGAAGTATGTTTCAGACTTAAGTATCTTGACCACTTATGAATGCTTGTTTTCTTTTGTTTTGTGTTGTGTTGCATAATTACTATGTGAATAAATAAAACCCCTCTTGTTTCTCAATGAAAAGGTACTTCAACATCCCCACGCAATTACCATTTTTGAGGATTTTGTCTATTGGACCGACAGATACGTCAACCGCGTGATCCGGGCCAACAAGTGGCACGGACAGAACCAGACGGTGATGCTGTATAATCTGCCCCAGCCCATGGGCCTGGTGGCACTTCACCCTGCCAGACAGCCTGCAGGTACAACGCTTCACAACAGCTACACACAAGAGACAAAAACGGCCTGCTACCTGGAAAACAAAGTGCTATTGTTTGGATTAAGTCACTCCCGATAAGAAAAAAGAATGGAAAGGGTTTGAATAATAAGATTTTTTTGTCATGCAAGAAAAAAGGAAAGTCAGAAAAGTGCTTTATATTTGGTATATTCAGTTTTTGGTGTATATTTGGTTACACTTTTTTTTACAGTGTGATTTAACAGTTAAGTACTGCGTAATCTTAATTAACAGCATGTAGAGTTAGGGTTAGGTGCATGCAATTATGCATAATGTACTGCTGTTACAATAGCAGTGCATGTAATGTTTAACAAAAACACAATAAAATGTATACATATAATGAGACTTCAACACACTATTAAAAAGTGAATCAAATCAAATTAAACATTGTACTTTAAAGCACATTAATAATAGTTTTAATAATCTGTTATTGTGCTGTAAAGAAACACAGTTTTTTTTTAATGTGTTGACTAATACTAATAGTTGGCTGAGACTAAAGTAAATGTAAAGTATAATAAGTGTTATTCCAAATATATTTAAATACATGTTGTATAAGTTTAAAAGGAGTGACATTAAAGTATGTTTTAGTTCTTCTAAATGCTTGTCAGTTCGGCAGAATGCTTTAGCCATATTTGAGAGAAAATAAAAGTATGCATTTAAATCTTCCTAACTGTGGATCAAAAATGCAATCTAAAATTCAGATAATTGCAATTTATAGTGTATAAACTGTATGCATTTTATTAGGCACTTTTGAAAGTACATATTAAAGCATTTTTCTTTAATAGCAAGTGTCTGAAAACATTTAGTTCAAACTTGTATGTAAAGTATATTCTTTTTAACTATGTAATTGATAGGTACTTTTTTTATATTATAAAATGTACTTTTTCACAAAGGTTCAGAGTTTTTTTCAGCAGAATAACATGCACCAATGAATCGTATAGAGGAAAACCAGGAGCACGTTAAGAAAACAAATAGGTCAATATTGATCTCAAAGTTTGGATGTGTTCTTCCTGCAGGTTATAACCCCTGTGACCCCCGTTCGAGCCCCTGCACTCATATCTGCCTGCTGTCAGCGATTGGTCCCAGGTTCTACTCCTGTGCCTGTCCATCTGGCTGGACTCTCGCCGCTGACCAGTTCACATGTGCTAGAGGTACATTGGCCGATATGGGTTTTTCTGTGACTGATGCAGCTATCTTGAGATCAGAGTCACTCAGGGCTAAAAAAATAACAATTTAACGGTAGCGAATGTGATGTGCAATATGGTGCTGCATTTAAAAAGCAATTTTACATAAATGTGTATGCTGAAAATTCACTAAGAAATGTACATTTACATTTTTCATTTCTGCATTTGGCAGACGCTTTTATCAAAAGAAACTTCCATTGCATTCAAGAAACACATTGAATCAGTTCTCGCTTTCCCTGGGATCGAACCCATGACCTTGGCGTTGTAAGCACCAATGCTCTACTGATTGAGCTACAGGAAAGAAATATTAAATGCATGAATGATCCTAAAGTCAATGGGTTTTTAGAAAGGGCTTAAAAAGTGTGGATGTTTGTCTTTGCTTATGCATTGAATTTGTAGGATCTTTCCATTCAGATGCAAAATATATGGATGGTGAGCATTGTAAAAATCATGCAATATGATTCACTAGGGTTTGCAGTAGTTAATTTGCCTTTTTTGGTAAATATGGCCCATTAAATAATTTTTGGATCGGTTGAAGATTATTTTTCTTCAATAATCCAAAAGCCAATGGAAAAATGCCATTGGATTTTTCAAGGGAACTGGGGTGATGCTGACTTTCCAGTTGGCCTACAAAATACAGCATTACATCTTTTAAATTAGTGAAGCTTTACCATTTACGGTAACGTTCAGGTATTGAATAATATGTACAACTTTACAAAAAATTCAGAGCAATAAATCAGAATTGAAGACAGTTTGAATGTAGCCTAAGACAACTTTAATGAATTTGCCATGGACAAAGATAAATAAGTGTAACGAGTTTAACAGTTCATTCTGGCTTGTGGCTGTTTTTAATGAATAATGCATGCGTCTATGTCTTTAATGTTGGACTCTGTCCATTTAATATGCTTAGCAGTGAATGAATGAACCAGCCTTCTGTTAAAATTGGATATAGATATCAGGGGAATGAAAACTTGTCAACAGAAACCCATTTTCGTTTCACTAAGTAAGCTTCTTTGCTGAGGCAAACATTTACTATTATAAAAGGCCTTAGCTCAGCTGACAGTAACGGATGAAAGCACTCAAGAGGACTTTAGTCTTAAGAAGCCCTTAACATTCTCTTTAGGGCAGACTCTCAACCTCACTCAGGTTTCAGCCTTTGTAAGGGCTGTCAAGTGCATTCTTCCATTAGAGTTTAACAATTAATCCATACAAATGGTGATTGAATGGCCTGTTTTTCACAATCAACTGTGCTGATATGGCGCAGTTTACTCTGCAAGGTCTTTTTCACCAGTAACTCATATCTACAAGACTGAATGCAATGAGATGATATCTAATCCTGGGAAGCTATCCCTTCACCCAAAAAAAACGAGAATGATCCCACAATTTATCCATCCTCGGTGTACGTGACTTTCTTCTTTCAGCCAAACATTAAAAAATTAGCCTGGCTCTTCCAAGCTTTATAATGGTAACAGATTTTGAAGCCCAAAAAAGCACGTCCATTCATCATAAAAGTAATCCATGATGCTCCAGGCCACTAATAAAAGCCGTTTTTGTAAGAAAAAATCCATATTTATATCTTGTTAAACTATAATCACTGGCTGCCAGTAACAGCCATACGCCAGTCAAATTCCAGCGGAAGAGTGACCGTTGACCCAACGCATTAAAATGCAAAGTTTTAATAGCAATGACAATAAAGTATATTTTATTCATTCAGCAGACAATAAAATGCATAAAAATATTACTACATTTACTAATTTTCACATGCAATTATGTGTCAGAAAGCATTATGTATTTATGTAATAATAGTTTTTTTCAAGTATGCTAAAGTATACTTATTTTTCACGAGATTGTAAGCATCTGTGTTTTTGCCTATAGGAACGGCTCACTCAAAAATGAAAAGCGTGTCATTACTTTCCATGATGCAATTGGTTAAAAGTAAAATGTGTCCCTGCTGAAAAGCCCATTAGTATGTTTTTTTTTTCATTTTATTAATGCCATGCATGGCTGATGATTTTGCAGTTGAGGATCCATTCCTGGTGGTGGTGAGAGACAGCATCATTTACGGCATCCCTCTCGACCCGAACGACAAGAGCAATGACGCCATGGTGCCGGTCGCCGGGCTGCTGAATGGATATGATGTTGACTTTGATGATGCTGAGCAGATGATCTATTGGGTGGAACATCCGGTAAAGCATTTCCTACCTTTTCCCCCTATATTATTAAATTAAGCTGCATCATTTTAACTATTTGAATTCTGAAATGAGGTTTTTGTCTTGTTTGTCTGCACAGGGGGAGATTCATCGGGTAAAGTCGGATGGTACCAACAGAAGCGAGTTCGCACCAGCGGCCATCTTGGGTTCTCCGGTCGGACTGGCACTGGACTGGATGTCGCAGAATCTGTACTACTCGAACCCTTCATCGCAGTCTATTGAGGTTGGCTAGCCTCGTTTCTCTGCATCATAGTTTGTTCTCATCAGTGCTGAAGGTTATTTCCATCTATTAATGGTTGCTGAAGAAAAGATGGACCTCACCAGTTTTATCAGTGTTAAAAACTAGTTCAAGTCTTCTAACCAGTAGATCTATGTGTTGTTAACTAAAACTATTCAAAATCATTTCAAATATAAATATTAAATGAAAAACTTAATGTTAAACAATATTGGCAACTAACTAAAATAAGCTTTTCATCTATTATTTATATTTGAAATGATTTTGAATAGTTTTAGTTAACAACACAAATTAAAACGTAATTAAAGCTAAATAGAAATATAAAAATATACAGAAAAAAAAAATACAAATGCATATAACAAAATTACTAAAGCTTACACTAAAATGAAAATGAAATACAGAAATAAAAGCTAATTAAGTATATGAATAAATACTACAATAATTCAAAATAATAATTAATACAATAATAATATATAAATAATACTAAAGTAACTGGCTGCAAGAAGATCCAAGTTAAAATGTTTATTTGTATTGCTTGCAGTTTTTTCTTTGTTTTTTATTTTATTTGCTTAAATTTTTACTTGAGGAAATATTAATTTATTTGTTAATGTTTAGATTTTTTTAACAGCGTATTTGCTCTGCTACTGTATTGAAATTGGTATAGATAATTAAGAGATTTCACTGTTACTGTTATTGTGACAAACCAAATCTGATGCTTTTCAGGTTTTGAGGCTAAAAGGAGAAATTCAGTTCAGAAAAACTCTCATCACTAACAACGGCTCACCTACTGGCGTAGGAGCTCCCGTTGGCATTGCGGTGGACCCGGCACGTGGGTAAGCTCAGACAAGGACTTTGGCATTAACCCTGATGCCCGAATTTAACAAGCTCAAGCTGATTTAATGTCATCTGTCAGGACTGAACTGAACAACAGTCAACATACACACAGTCACGATCAGTGCTTAGAATATACATTTGCATTTGTAGGTATTGTGTTTCTGTTTAGTGATCTTTCATATCTGTTTTAGAAAGATGTACTGGACAGATCAGGGAACGGAGAGCGGTATCCCGGCCAAGGTGGCATCGGCGGATATGGACGGCTCCAACCCGACCATCCTCTTCACCCATAGTCTAGAACATGTGGAGTTTATAACGATAGACATCAAAGAGAACAAGCTGTACTGGGCCGTTACAGGAACTGGCGTGGTATGCCGTGTTTCCACATGTTTGGCTCATGCAATCAGAAATATTATTGTAGTTGCATGCTTTAGATTTTAGCTAGCTGGATGGATTAATTGGCATATTACAGTATATATCAAATACATTACTGTTCAAATGTTTGCTCACCAAGGCTGCATTTATTTGATCAAAAATACAGTAAATACTTTAATATTGTGAAATATTATTACAATTTAAAATAACTCTTTTCTGTTTAAATATATTTTAAAATATCATACATTTCTGCGATGGCAAATCTGTATTTTCAGCATCATTACTCCAGTCTTTTTTGTCACATGATCCGTCAGAAATCATTCTAATACAGTATTTGAAAATAGTTAATATTAATGTTAATATTTTTGTGAAACTGTGCTACATTTTTATTCAGGATTATATGAATAGAAAGTTCAAAAGAACAGCATTTATTTGAAATTGAAATGTGTGTGTATATATATACATATGTATGTATGTTTGTATGTGTGTGTATGTATGCACGTACGTATGTACATATATACACACACAATGGGGCAAAAAAGTATTTAGTCAGCCAAAAATTGGCTGTACCAATACACTTCAACTATGAGACACAGAATGAGAAAATAAAATCCAGAAAATCACATTTTCTGATTTTTAAAGATTTTATTTGCAAATTATGGTGGTAAATCATCTCATCTTTTTAAGTGGGAGAACTTGCACGATTAGTAGCTGACTAAATACTTTTTTGCCCCACTGTATATATAAAGTTTGATGCAAATATATATGTATGGATTTGCATTAGCCTTATAAAACACCCTCGTTGGTTGATATATAGTATAGTGTGTGTGTATACATACATATATATATATATTTAACAGAATAAATCTACAACTGTTTCTTGAATGTTTCAGATCGAGCGCGGTGACCCTGATGGGTCAAACCGCATCACTATGGTGAATGGATTATCCCATCCATGGGGTGTGGCCGTATACGACTCCTTCCTTTACTTCACAGATCGAGACTTTGAGGTGATTGAGCGCGTCGACAAAGCCACAGGACTCAACCGGGCCGTAATGCGGGATAACGTGGCTGGTCTTAGAGTCCTCAAAGTACACTATAGAGACTGTGAGTATAAAAAATAGTATGAAAAAAAATACTACATAGGCTGACATATACTAAACCAGTTTACCAACTGAATTTGGAGGGAAATCAATGTGTAACTCTCTGCATAGACAGTAACTCCACAGTAATTCCACCCAAATAGCTCGTCCCAAACAAAGCGCACCGAAATTCACAATTGATTTCAATTGAGTTTAATGTTTGCATGCTGCTAAGATAATAATATGAACTCTAATATACAAAAAACTACACATCATTCACAAATACTGGGTCAAATAATTAATTTCTTTCCAAGACCCACCAGACAAAACCATTGATTTTGGGATATTTTGTCTTCTTTCAGACTAGAGGAACGAAAGCATCCAATTAACAACATCCCAAATGTACATTTATGTATTTATTTTATTGCATGTTATTTATTTACATCTGTAAATTTTAATTACAAAACATATTCAAAGGCTATTTTCTCAAAATGAGCAGTGGCTCATACATACAGAAAATATTCCTAAAATATGGTGAAAATTATAAAAATGGTGTATTTGATCAAAATGGCTCTCTCTGTTAACTCTAATAAGTCATCAAAATTAAACAAGAACATTTTGAACCCATGCAAGTTACTTAGATAATTATTAGTTAAACGTAACAGTTCAGAAAACTTATCATTCCAGACAATTGTCCTAATGTACTGTGATTAATGAACTGTGCAAAGAATGGTGATATCAGTTCATTAGATTGACCCTGTTCACCTGTGCTGTCTTGCCTTAAATCTTAAAAATGAGAATGAACCCCACAACATGTCTATTTTGAGCATTTATCTCTGATTCATTCCACTGTTGATTTATGGTGGTCTCTTCTGGAAGTCATTGTAACCTTGATGCCCTTGTAGCAATTACCAGAGAGGGATGAATGACTTTCAATGGGATATCAGTTTACCAATTAGTTCCCCTCTTCCTCGGGGGGACACTCCGCTTTATACGGAGAAGAATCAGTGTCCCTTTGTTCGGCGCTCAGTGCACATGTTCATTCTCTGGGGCTGTGAACGCTGTCTATTGTACAAGTCCTTCCAGTAAGAGGTGGAAGTGATAGCAAAGCAGCAATATATCAGTATCACTATATGCTGAGATGTGTATACATTACCAGAATAGATAGATATGAGTCAGTATCATGTGCAGTTTTCTTTTAAAAGTATTAAATATCTCCCTCTCGCTCTCTTTATCTGGACTAAGTTTGTGTTTCTGTCTGTCTCTCTGTATAGCCTCAGCCGGCTCGTCTAACGGTTGCAGTAATAACGTTGGGACATGCGAGCAGTTGTGTCTACCGCGTCCCAGCGGGCTGTTCAGCTGCGCCTGTGCAACTGGGTTCAAACTCAACGCTGATAACAGAACCTGTTCTCCCTACCGATCTTACGTGGTGATCTCTATGCTCACCGCTATCAAGGGCTTCAGTCTGGAGGGAGCGGATCACTCAGAGGCCATGGTGCCCGTGGCTGGCAGAGGTGGGCGCTGCAGATCAAAAATATTATTAATTCAAATATTATATTTAATTACTCATACATTTCTAACATATTTGATACATACTTAATTTTATTTTACTCTTTTATAAAAGTGATTTTATATCTATATAAAAAGTAAAATTATTCTTGCTATTTAATATTAATATTATTTAAAAAAATGAATATTAATATTAATTAACATTGATATTTATTTATTGCCACTGAAGCAGATTCAAAATTTTCAAAAATAATAGTTTATGAATTAAAGTACAGTAAAAAAAAATTATATTAGGTTTCAAAAAATGATAAATGCGTTTGGTCTATATTGTTCCCTAAAAGAGCACAGGTAGGAATAAAAAAATTGCCACAGATCAAACATATTATTATTTCAAATATTATAATATATTTAATAACATATATGGTACATACTTAATATTTTATAAAATATATTTTATTTTACTCTTTTATAAAAGTGATTTTATATCTATATAAAAAGTTCAATTATTTGTATTATTTAATATTAATATTATTTAAAATAATGAATATTAATTAACATTAATATTTATTTATTGCCACTGAAGCTAAGTAGATTCATAATGTTCAAAAATAATAGTTTATGAAGTACAGTAAAAAAAAAAATAGATTTGGTTTCAAAAAATTATAAATGCATGTGGTCTATATTGTTTTTCCCTAAAAGAACATGGGTAGGAATAATATTTTAAGTCTTTCATTTATATTTATATTTTTATATGCATCAAATAAAAAGCAAATTTATTCACATAGTTTCTTTATTGTGTGTAATGAGAAATGCATGGAACAACAGAAAAAAAAATGTCATTGCATTATAATTGTTGTGCATGTGTGTGTCTGTGTCCCGTAGGTCGTAATGCTCTTCACGTCGACGTGCACATGCCTTCCGGTTTCATTTACTGGTGTGACTTCAGCAGCACCGTGGCGTCCCAGAACGGAATCCGCAGGATCAAACCGGACGGCTCTGGATTCCGCAGCGTTGTCACCTCTGGAATCGGACGTAATGGAATACGGGGCATTGCTGTAGACTGGGCCGCAGGTGAGGGGTTGCGTGCTAATTTCAAATTAGATTTGGTGACTTTGTCTACCACATCTTTGACTTTGCACTACAGTTGTAACCTTTTGATTGAAACAAATTTGGCCACATCCCCAAACCAGTGAGTACCTCAAAGGAATGTGAGCACTAATGCCAAGTACGGTACCTCAGATACACTGAATACATGGAGCGTTATGTGAAGTCACTGCTTTCGTGTGGTTTATACTATTCTGGAATGTTCTAGAGCAGCTTTAGAGGTCAGAATGGTGACAGCCTCACTGTAGGGACGTGTTCATTAACTCGCGTTAGTATAAGCACACACAGGTTGCATTGGAGTAGATTAAAGGTTAACATGACAGAAAAGAGACTCCAGTTACCCATGGCTTATTAAACATAAACTTTTGACCCGAATATGTGAATAAACAAGTTTTGCACACTACCAATCAAAGGTTTGGGGTCAGAAAGATGTTTCTTATGCTCAATTATTAACTCTCTTATTAACCTTTAATACTGTGAAATATTATTTTAACTTAAAATAACTGTTTTCTATTTGAATATTATTTAAAATGTAATTTATTCCTGTGACGCAAAGCTGAATATTCAGCATTACTCTGTTCTTCAGTGTCACATGATCCTTCAGAAACTTGCTGTTCAAGAAACATTTATGTTTTTGTGGAATAGTAATACAAATTAAGTATTCCATATTTAAGGCATTTCATCAAGTTTAGTTTTACTTTAAAAACTTTACTATTTAATCATGAGTACAAATAGTTTTTTTGTATTCTTTGTTACATGTTTGTGTTGTTGTTATCTTATTATTTGACTCGCTTTAAGAATGTTCATAAAGCGCTATAACTTTGCATGCGATTTTTAACTCGTTTGGACTCATTTTCCCTCATGGTGCAAGAACATGAAGAAGAAAAAAATCAATGCATGCATTTGAACTTAACAATGCAAACAATGCAAGAAGACATCCTGTGCGTGCGCCCTTTAACCTCTCAAAGCATCCATGCTCAATGTGTCCAAGCATTTTGTGTGAATTTCATGCACATTGAGTTCCTAAGCTTTTTGTGCAACTACTCATTCTTGAATTTTTTTATTTTCACAGGAAATCTCTATTTCACCAATGCCTTCTTGACTGAGACTTACATTGAAGTCATTCGACTCAATACCACATTCCGTCGTGTTCTTCTCAAAACCCAAGTAGACATGCCTCGTCATATAGTGGTGGACCCCATGAACAGATACCTCTTCTGGGCCGACTATGGACAAACCCCCAAAATCGAGCGGGCTTTTCTAGATGGTTCCAACCGGACAGTGCTGGTTTCTTCTGGCATCATCACCCCTAGGGGTTTGGCTTTGGACCACAGAGACGGATACATCTATTGGGTGGACGATTCCCTGGACATGATTGCACGAGTCCGGCCCGAGGGCGGCGAGACGGAGGTCGTACGGTACGGGAGTCGCTATCCAACTCCATATGGCGTCACAGTGTTTGAGGGGAGTGTAATCTGGGTGGACCGAAACCTGAAGAAAGTCTTCCAAGCCAGCAAACAGCCAGGTGCGACTGACCAGCCGGTCGTGATCAGAGACAACATCAACATGCTGCGAGATGTGTCCATTTTTGACCAGAGAATGCAGCCAAGTTCAGCCCACGAGCTCAATAACAACCCCTGCTTGGAGTCTAACGGTGGCTGCGCTCACTTCTGCTTCGCCATCGCGGGAGCTCAGACGAGGAAGTGTTCGTGTGCATTTGGGAATCTAGCTGCCGATGACAGCAGTTGTGTGGTATCCCGAGATGACTATCTTATTTATACGACAGAAAGCACTGTACGATCTCTGCGGCTGGATCCAGACGATCACTCGCTGCCTTTTCCGGTGGTTAACGTTCCCCGAACTTCGGTAGCCCTTGATTTTGACCGGTTGGATGGCAGGATCTATTTCACCCAGAGCTCGGGAGCGGGACAGAGCAAGATTAGCTTCATTACTTTGGCTTCACCTGCCTCTCCTGCTACAGAGGTGGCCTCAGGTGAGCTGCTTATTCAAACCCCCAATGCACTCTGACACTGCAGATTTAGCCTGAAAAGGAAAGTTAATTACGGCCATGTTTGGATATTGGCTGGCTGACAAAATACCTTGCATGACATTTACTTTTTACAATGTTCGTTTTTTGCAGTCTGGAGGATTTGGGTCTTATGTACCATATAAGCCAACTTGTTATTTTATTGTGAAATATAAATATAAAAGAAAGCACAAGAGAAGTATTTGTTTCAAAGGCACAAATGCACATATGTTATTTATTATAGTCATTTTAATTTTTTAATTAGAGCACATCAAGGGACAGGTTTACTAAATAGGGCTAAACAGCGTCAGAGCGCAATTCTTAAAAAGCGCCAATGGGAGTAGAAAGTTCAGCATGTGATTTACTGACAACGCACAAATTAAAGAAAACAGATGCAGCCGAATCATTTCCATAATGACCGACGCAATCTACCAAGACCAGTGCAAATTAGAGTCTGATGTTGCTTTTTTGGGGCGTTAAATTGATGAGCGCTAACCTTAGTAAATCACCTTGCATGACTCAATGTTTAAACACTCTCTTTCCATAAATGTTGCCCCTGTCCACACCTTTGCAGTGCTGATTTTTCACTGCGTGTCTTTAGTAAATCCTGAGAGTAGTTTTTTAACACCAGTAGATGGTTTGCACTGTCGCCAGCTGTTAGTAAATCTTGTCCGAAATGTTGTGTTCTAGAGTAATTTGGGATCATGTGTTTCTTCTGTATGAGTCACTGCAGAATTTGTGTATTGTGTATTGATTTATTTATATATAGATATTTATATGCCACTGTGGCAGCCATTGTAAGCGCATGTGAAGTGTAATTTTTGGGACAGGGCCGTTGTAGTTGCGAGGACCTTGCTAGATTATTGCCAAGGAGTTTTGGGTGGTAAAATTGCTAAACGAAGGAATGCGTTCGATTGATTGTTAGGCGATTGCTGAGGTGATCTGAATGGTTGCTAGGCAGTAGATAGATGTTTGCTTCGTAAAATAATTGCATTTTTTTCTAGCAAGTGTTTCTATATCCTTGTTTTTCTGGATGATTTCATCTCTAGATTTGGGAGCTCCTGATGGCATCGCCTATGACTGGATCAATAAGAGGATCTATTACAGTGATTACATTAACCAGACCATCAGCTCCATGGCAGTGGATGGATCTCAGAGGACTGTTGTCGCACAAGTGCCTAGACCCAGAGCAATTATGCTCGATCCATGTAGAGGGTGAGTCTCTGATTCAGCAGGACTGTTTTTTAGATGTTTAATGAGCCATTTTCTCTTTTAAGTTAAATGATTTTCTGTTTCTGTATGTGGTCAGGTACATGTACTGGACCGACTGGGGAACCAATGCAAAGATAGAGCGAGCAACTCTGGGAGGAAACTTCAGGACAGAGATTGTCAACACTAGTCTGGTTTGGCCAAATGGTCTGACACTGGACTATGATGATCAGAGGCTGTACTGGGCAGATGCCAGTTTGTAAGATCTGTATAATATTATTTTTCATATCAAGACACTATCGGTATTTTTAACTAGCAATGCTTCATCTGCACTGTATGTGCTATTCTGTGCAGACAGAAGATTGAGAGGTGCTCACTCACCGGCACTAACCGTGAGATCATCGTAGGCACCGCCATCTACCCATTTGCAGTGACAGTATATGATCAGCATATCTACTGGACGGACTGGAACACACGGAGCATCTACCGTGCAAACAAGCATGACGGGTCCGATCAGAGGGTGATGCTACAGAACCTCCCCTCACGGCCCATGGACATTCATGTGCTATCCAACAGCAAACAGCAGCAGTGCAGCAGTCCATGTGAACAATTCAACGGTGGTTGCAGCCATATATGCACTCCTGGTAGGTTCATATTTCAAAACGATTTTCTTTAAAGCCAGCATGCTCTGAAATAAAAGCTCTGTTCCAAACCTGCAAGCTGCATTGCTGTATACTGAAATTAAATTACATTAGTGACTATCTACATAGTGTCACGGATTCAATAGGGGAGGACTCAAGTGCAGGGATAAAAAATAATTTATTAATAATAAATAAGTAAACAAACATACAAAAGAAACAGCCACGAGAGGGGAAACAAGATCATAAACACTAGACAATAGCATAAACAAACCGGGGACAAGGCAGGGAACACGGATCAGGAGCTCGACAAGAAACATCCAGGAATGACAACGACACGACAACGGACAGCAAATACGAAGGGATTAAATAGACACATGAGGAAGGGTGGTGAAGAGAAACAGCTGGGAATGATTACGAGAACAAGGAGGCGGGGCAGACGCTAACGATACATGAACACGCAGCGAATGCTGACGCACATCGCCAAGTGTTCACAAAGCTAACGAGACCGCGCGCAGTAGAGAACACACCCACTGCGCGCGACACGGACAACATGAATGCACATAGACACAACAAGGGAGCAGTGTCAGAGCTCTGTCAACCCAAACACTAGAAACCCAAACTGAAGTGACAGAACCCTGACACATAGACAGCAAATCAAAACATCATGCAAATACAGTAGCACTTCTCATTCAAAGTGCACACAAGAGGCTAAGCTAATAGCGTGATGCTAATTAGCATAAAAATCTATACTACTTTTTATTTAGTAGCTATTCTAATACTGGTATGGTATATATGGCGTGTGTGTGTGTATACACACACATATATATATCATAATGTATATATATATATATATAGGAACAATCTTTGCATCAGTTGCGCACATTATGATGCCCAGATAGACAGCTCTCTAGGCTTTGGAACAGAGCCTACTTTAAAATGTTATATTTTTAATACACATAAATTTGTGTGAAATTAAATACTTTATTGCATTATTTCCTCCAGGCCCTCAGGGAGCAGAGTGTCAGTGTCCCTCTGAGGGCCGCTGGTATCTGGCTGACAACAAACACTGCATTCATGACAATGGGACACGCTGCCAGTCGGGACAATTTACTTGCATGAATGGCCGCTGCATCCGCGCCCAGTGGAAATGCGACAACGATGATGACTGTGGTGACGGCAGTGATGAACTCGAGAGAGTCTGCGGTGAGATGCAGAACTGCTTACATGTTGTCAGCTTGTACAGAGAACAAATCTTTTCAGAATAGAAGGTGATTGTATGTCAATTCGGTCAGTGACTTCATATATTGTGTGCTAAACATGCACATATCATATAGCAATGCTCTGCACTCTTAAGAGTGCTCACTTCAAGAGGAATTCACCTAAACTGACCATTAATGATGCACTTTCAAGACTGAACTAAACTTGCAATTGATATTGCATTTGCATAGCATTGCTTAGCATACTTTTGACAATCAGAACTTAAATCTTCCCATCGCTGTCTGACCATCTCTGTTTGCTGGTGAATGAATTTTCCTCTCCTGCACTGCGACGCAATCTTTCACTAACATATTCTTCTTGCTTTTTTCTTTCTTTCACAATGTGCTCAAATCTCTTACTCCAGGATCCAAGAGTCATTTCGTTTTTGGTGTGTATTCTTGCTTACCTCTATTCACATGTAGATTGGAGTTTTGTTCCAAAGCCTTGTCTTCTGCCCACATAGCTAACATGATTATGCCACCCTTTAAGATTTTGGCCAAATTCCAAAAGAAGGTAATTTGCATTCAACAAGCTACATGCAAAAATCAATGCAATTCACGTTGATTAGAAATATAATTATATTTCATTCAGAACTGGAAAACATTTCTTGTGGGTGATGTGTAGTTTCCCAGCTAACGGAATGTTCTCAGAAATTTAGCTTAGATTCCGGCTTGGTTCTCTCAAAATTCTGAACAAAAAATGTTACTACTTGTTTTAGAATATTCAGAAAACTTTCAAAAGTAAAATTCCCATTTTGTGTAAAGCAGTGTTTTTCAACCACTGTGCTGCGGTACACTAGTGTGCTGTGGAAAATTATTCAATTTCACCTCATTTGTCTAAAAAACATTTTTTGAAAACTAATTGATTATAAAAAAACTTGATTCCCATTCAAGACGCTTTGATACGAATGACTGTATATTGTTAATATAGGCTACAGAGTGTCTTTTAAGAAAAAAATTTTTTCGGTTGGTGGTGTGCCTTGTGATTTTATTTATTTATTCAATTTTTTCAAATTTGAATTTTTTCAAATGTACCTTGGCTCAAAAAAGGTTGACAAACACTGGTGTAAATAATGATAAAATGGAATGTTTCGCATAACCAAGAAAAACATTTCAAAATCTGGGCATTTAAAACATTCAGAAATAACATTTTAGTAACTTAATGGAAACATTAGCAAAACATTCTTGGAATCATTTTTTGTTAGTTGGGTTTATGCTTAGTAGTGCATTGAATTGTTAGCTTAGCATGCTAACGGCAAATTTTTGGATTAAAATCATTCGCGAGTGTGCAGACACCAAGGCAGAAGAACAGTAGACCTAGACTAGGTCAATTTTAATAACCATCCTTAAGCATCCTTCAACATAACCTCTTCTACAATGCACCGCTCTCTCTTTCGCATGCAGTCCCTCAAGCAGCAGCATTCATTTCACTCTCAGGTAAAACAAAATAGAGAGATATAGGAGGTAGGCGGCGAGTTCCACTAGTTCCTGTCAATCCATTTAGCATTTTCAGCATGTCAACATGACTTTTTTATTATCTGTGCATGGCAGCATTTCACACCTGCGAGCCCACCGTGTTCACATGTGGAAATGGGCGTTGTGTGCCATATCACTACCGCTGCGATTACTATAATGACTGCGGTGATAACAGCGACGAGACGGGCTGCGTTTTCCACCCCTGCGACCCCATCAACGAATTCACCTGCTCTAACGGTCGCTGCATTGCAAGGGAATACGTCTGCAATGGAATCAATAATTGTTACGACAATGGAACATCAGATGAACAGAACTGCGGTAAGTTTATGTGCAATGTTAGGAAAAGTTGCTTCTCAACTTAAAACAGCATTTATGGGATACTCATGAATTGATTTTGAGCAATCCATAACGGCTTCTCTCACAGCTGAGAGGACATGCCAGCCGGAGCACACCAAATGCCAGACCACCAACATTTGCATCCCACGCTCATATCTGTGTGATGGAGATAATGATTGCGGAGACAACAGTGACGAAAGCCCGACGCATTGTGGTAAGATTCCCCGTCACACCCTCTCCCTCTCTCCGGTGGGGAAATATTTTGAGTGTGCCGATCTCAATCTGACTTCTGACCTGAAATGCTGTTTATATCATATTCATGCACTGTTCGTTAATTGTTGTTAATTTTTTTGGGTTCTTGCCTCTGTGGCCTCTGGCTTTCTTAGTCAGATACACTTAACACTTAATATGCAATGATATTATTGATTGGCCTGCTCCTCTAGAGCTGCTGAACAGTCAAAACAAACTATTGTTGTTATAAATTATTTTCCTGTTATCACTGTAAATCTGCTTCTATTTTAGTTTGATGCTGCCTAAAGGTAGATTTGACAAAAAAAAATTGACAAATGGAATCTAGTTGTACTAAATTAGTAAATTAATGATCAATCGACCATCTGAAGAATGACAAATAAATAATAATCATAAAAATTAATTTAATTTTAGTTGTTTATTTGTGCTTTAGTGTGAAATTAGAGGAGTAGCTGTTTAACAGCTCAATTTAGAGAATCATTTCCTTTTAGCATTTCAGCTAAACTTGCCCTTTCTAGAATTTCCGTTAAATTAGTGACCCATGTATGTGTGCGGTTCCACCAGGTCCCTTTGAGGTACAGTCATTTCTAAGCATTCTGGTTTGATTAAAGGATAGACCCTGTTTTACATAATGTTTAAGACCCATGTTTGCCATTTGAGGCTGACTGATGTAACCCTGATCTGTTTATCTGAATTTAGTGTTGTTTTATCTGTGACCGACCATGTTCTTCACTCCTCAGCTACATCTACATGTTCCCAGAATGAGTTTCGCTGTTCGAGCGGACGCTGTATTCCCGGGCACTGGTACTGTGATGGTGGCACAGACTGTAATGATGGTTCAGATGAGCCCATTACCTGTAGTAAGTGTTACACATAGCAATATACACTTTCATGGCAGATTAATGTATGTATAAGAGCATAATCCGTTCCAGGATGAGCTCGTAACTCGAATTGCTCGTATCTCAAATAAATTTTCCCATAAGAAATAACAGAAAAAAATTAATCCGTTCCAGCCCCCTTAAACACTCCCTTATTAGTGCTATTAACAATGGAAAAAGCATGTTTTAATTGCTATAGAGACGCACACACACACACAAATTATAGTATATAAATGTATAGTATAGTATTTAAAATGTGGTATTTGAGTTCTTACCTTCGAGACAAACGATACAGTAGCGACTAAAGGAGGCATGTGTCACACCTAGCGTCAGCGTCTTTAAGCTGCTCATATCTCAAATATTTACTCGTATCTCAAAGCAAAATTTGTTAGAAGGCTTGCTCGTATCTTGGAATACTCTTATGTAGAGACGCTTGTATCTCAAGGTATTACTGTGTGTATGTGTATATATATACATACATACATACATACATACATACATACATACATACATGTATGTGCTTGTGCCAATATATTTTTTATTATCAGTCATTCATCCAGCCAAAGTGGAAAAAAAAAGTTAATTTTGGACCCTGTTTGAACCAATTTACTGGGGGAATAACTACTTTGTAAACACTGTAGGGTGAGGATAAAGCTGTGTTTATCAAAGGAAACCATCAGCCATGTGTTTGGGTGGTGAGTTAAGGATGGGTATCCTGCCTCATTGGTTACCATGGTAATTGAGGGGAAATGATGTTGCCTAAATGGTACCGTGTTAGATAATTTTCATTTATCACAGTTAAGTGAATGTAAGTTTGATTTTTAAAGTATTTCACTACTTGTGGATGTTGCAATTTTTGGGATGCCCAATAGAAATAGTAATAGTAAGATTAATTAAAAAAGGGATCCTTATAGGTTTGTAACTTATAGGGTTTTGTTACAATCAAGGGTACATCTTAAAGTCTGTTAGACTTTAGAAATAGAACTCTAATTATTATAAACTAAAACGTGCTACGTTACAGGTATGATCAATAACATCAACAAGCTGAATATATGAAATAGGTTTCTGAATGACTCTTCAGTGGTATCTGAAGTGCGTGTAATTGTCTGTTGTATTTGGGTGAGTATCTATGATGCCAGTGGTCAGTCCGGCCCTCTATTGTGTGTCACATTCCTCCAAAGTGACGTTCAGCAGAAAGCTCTCGCACAGACACTGGCCCTTCCTTTGACGTTCTCTGCCCCCTCCTCTCACACACACTGCCCCATCCTCTCGCTTTTGTCCCGTTAATCACAGCACCCCTCGGTGCCTTTTGTTCAAGCGGGAGATTAGAAAGAGGAATGCTTATTCTCTCCCAGAATTCCTCTGCCTGTGGTTTCCAAGCACTCGGCCACGTTTCTGGGTGTTCAGGATGGGATTTAATAGTTAAATGGATTACGTAGGCCGCATGTTCCTTAGTTCCCTCTGAGATCAGAGTGAGACATGGCCCTCGGGCTGGTCGCTCTTCTGCTGCTGCTTGATCCGTGGCTCACAGCGGTCTGTTTGATCCCCACAGCCACCATGGTGAGGACCTGCAACTCTGAGCAGTTCCGCTGCGATGACGGAAGGTGCATCGCTACGTCCTGGATCTGTGATGGAGACAACGACTGTGGGGATATGAGCGATGAGGACGAGAGACACAACTGTGGTCAGTATTGCTCGGTCTAAACCTGAATTCGATTCCACCCTCCTTTTTAATGATACAGGTCTCATTTCTCATTGTACTTTTGGAATAATATGTTATTTAAGTGTTGATCTCTTTGGATTTACCATCAAAGCTTTACACTCAGAAGAGTTACTGCAAGAGATGCAAGAATGCAAATCTTAAATTATATATTGGTCTAATATAATATAATACAATAATAATTTACATTTTTACATATCTTATATTTATTTAAGATATGTAATCTTATTACAGGGGTTGCCGCGGGTTGCCGACCCCTGATATATATATATATATATATATATATATATATATATATATATATTAAATGCAATGTTATTTTAGTTCCATCTTTTCAGATACAGCAAACAAACTAACCAAGTGACTGCAAAAATTGTATTACTTTTTATGTTTATCAGTTATTTGTTTAGTTAGTCATTTAGTGCTTCATTTTTCAACTTATTTTAGTTAGTTTCCAAGTCAAGATTTCTATTTTATTTCAGCTTTATTCCAAAATAAATAAAATAAAATGTTTTTAATAGTTTTAGATAACCCTGCTCTGGTGTCTAATGGACTCAAACACTTATTCCCCCGGTTTCACAGATGAGGCTTAAACTAACTTTAACTAATTAAAATTTATCTTTGAACTGTTTTAACTGAAAGCAACTTGCATTGATGTATATTAATTATATCCGTGTCATTGTTTTGTTTCAAGATGCACAACAGTAATGTTTTTTTTTTTCTAAGGCACGTTTATAAAAGCTGCTTAAATTTCCTAAATAAACTAAGGCCTAATCCTGGCTTAATCTAAACCCTGTATGAGAAACTACGTTTTGTTCTGGTGGCAGTGTTCATGTTGACAGCAAACTTTGATTTAGTTTTACTTCTGACTAAACATCTATTAACCTGTTAATATGAATGAAGTTTAGAACATGTTGTGACATATAATGTTTTAAATCTTAAAATGAAATAAAACCACTTCTCATAAAGAAACAAGAACATGGTCTGTTCACCCGCTGTTGTTTGTGCATATCGTCTACCACACAGTTCTTACTAGATCTCTTCCTTAACAGATTTTCTTTCATTCAAAGCTGCTTTTATTGAATTATCATCTCATTATTTGTCAACGAAATTAGCACTGGCTGGTGGAGGATCTCTTGCTCATGGATGAGGTCTGAAGCCTCTGTGTAAGGAGTCTGCATTCCTAATTTCTCCTGCCTCGCTCACTGCTTTGTGAGAGTCTTTGCTGGCTGCGCTCTCTGGATCCGCTCTTAAACTCTCTCTGTTCTCTCCAATTTTCCAGAGGTTGCTCTTTCATAGCTGATGAGTTCTCAATTGATGCATCAAAAAAGTCTGAAACATTCAAAAGAAGTAAAAATAGACACAAGATCATTGTTGACATACATTAAGATTAAAGAGCTGTAAATTGAATGTGGATGGCATAGTTAATATAGTATAATATAGTTAATTATAGATTGACAATATAGAAGATTTTGATTTCATATTGAGATTTTACTTACTGTTTCCACTGATCTTGTGATGCATGACACTCTAAAAATCATGAAAATATATTTTCCGCCAACATAGTCAATTTTTATTTAGGCTACTCAGTTTTATTGTTACCTTTCTTTATCTGATAAAATGTGTACAATTATATGAAGTGATATTTAATAGTTTCTTAAATAACATATATATAATATATATAATATAATTATTATTATTAATATAGCCTACCCGGAAATACTATTTGTAAAATCTATTCTCCCTTCATCAGACATCTTTAATTAATAAATGAATATTTTATTTACATGATAAATATTATATACTGTAGTATTGTCTACATTACTCTCTCTTCATTTGTCATCTTGGACAAACTTTTTCATTAAACCTTTAGTTCATTATGCTATAGTTTTCTTTGTGAAGGATGCAGCATTGGGATTGGAACTGAAATGCGGCATCTTTAAAAAAAAAAAAAATAGGGATCTTATTGGACATAAGCTTTTCACCCTTTGCATTGGACCCTGTGATACCTTAATCATTTTTAATCTGGCTTCTTTGTTTTATCTCAAATACGCAGCTAATCGCACCTGCTCCTCTCAAGAATTCACCTGTATAAATAACAGGCCGCCTCAGAGGAAGTGTATCCCGCGAGACTGGGTGTGTGACGGAGACGCCGACTGTTCGGACGCGTATGATGAGCACCAGAACTGCACCCGCAGGTCCTGCTCCGCCAATGAGTTTACCTGCAACAACGGCCTCTGCATCCGCAGCTCCTACAGGTCAGGATTGCATTTAAGGCGAAAAAAGTTGCAGGTGTATTGTAAGAGAAGCAAAGAACGCAACCTCCTCATAGACAATTTATGAGTAGACAAGCCACTCAGAGAAGCTCATTAATTATGCTATAGGAAGAGATTGACAGGAGAGATTGCTTTTTATTGATTAGGATGATTGTTTTCATGTTTTTGTAACTAAAATGCAGAACTGATTTTTAAATATTGTTATATTTTTTTGACACCATAAAGGTTGCATGGCCATTAAAACACTATAATACATACACTCACCTAAAGGATTATTAGGAACACCTGTTCAATTTCCCATTAATGCAATTATCTAATCAACCAATCACATGACAGTTGCTTCAATGCATTTAGGGGTTAGTCCTGGTCAAGGCAATCTCCTGAACTCCAAACTGAATGTCAGAATGGGAAAGAAAGGTGATTTAAGCAATTTTGAGCATGGCATGGTTGTTGGTGCCAGACGGGCCGGTCTGAGTATTTCACAATCTGCTCAGTTACTGGGATTTTCATGCACAACCATTTCTTGGGTTTACAAAGAATGGTGTGAAAAGGGAAAAACATCCAGTATGCGGCAGTCCTGTGGGAGAAAATGCCTTATTGATGCTAGAGGTCAGAGGAGAATGGACCGACTGATTCAAGCTGATAGAAGAGCAACTTTGACTGAAATAACCACTCGTTACAACCGAGGTATGCAACAAAGCATTTGTGAAGCCACAACACGCACAACCTTGAGGCGGATGGGCTACAACAGCAGGAGACCCCACCGGGTACCACTCATCTCCACTATAAATAGGAAAAAGAAGCACAATTTGCACGAGCTCACCAAAATTGGACAGTTGAAGACTGGAAAAATGTTGCCTGGTCTGATGAGTCTCGATTTCTGTTGAGACATTCAGATGGTAGAGTCAGAATTGCCGTAAACAGAATGAGAACATGGATCCATCACTGGGCAGTCTGGTGGTGGTGGTGTAATGGTGTGAGGGATGTTTTCTTGGCACACTTTAGGCCCCTTAGTGCCAATTGGCATCGTTTAAATGCCACGGCCTACCTGAGCATTGTTTCTGACCATGTCCATTCCTTTATGATCATCATGTACCCATCCTCTGATGCCGCTTCCAGCAGGATAATGCACCATGTCACAAAGCTCGAATCATTTCAAATTGGTTTCTTGAACATGACAATGAGTTCACTGCACTAAAATGGCCCCACAGTCACCAGATCTCAAACCAATAGAGCATCTTTGGGATGTGGTGGAACGGGAGCTTCGTGCCCTGGATGTGCATCCCACAAATCTCCATCAACTGCAAGATGCTTCCTATCAGTATGGGCCAACATTTCTAAAGAATGCTTTCAGCACCTTGTTCAATCAATGCCACGTAGAATTAAGGCAGTTCTGATGGCGAAAGGGAGTCAAACACAGTATTAGTGTGTGTTCCTAATAATCCTTTAGGTGAGTGTATATGTATGTATGTATATATATATATATATATATATATATATATATATATATATATATATATATATATATATATATATATATATGTATATGTTTGTATATGTGTGTGTGTGTGTGTAATAATAACGCTAATTATAATAAATATGTAAAGTGCATGTTATTCAATTTCTGATATTTTTATTTTAGCCATTTGATCCTCTTTTTTAATATGTTTATGATGATTTTACAGTGTTTGTACATCAAGTAAGCATAGGTTCCCATCAGTTCCAATAATAAACAACAATTTCTCCCATAAATCCCTGCTGTGCTTTCTGTGTCTTCTAGGTGTGACCGTCGTAATGATTGTGGAGACAGCAGCGATGAACAAGGCTGCACCTATCTGCCGTGCCAACAACACCAGTTCACCTGTCAGAATGGACGCTGCGTCTCACGGGACTTCATCTGTGATGGGGACAATGACTGCGGGGATGAATCTGACGAGCTGGATCACCTGTGCAGGACTCCAGCGCCCACCTGCCCACCTGGAGACTTCCAATGTCACAACGGGAACTGTGTGCCGCTCACCGAGGTGTGTGACAGGAACGACGACTGCAACGACAACAGTGACGAGAAAGACTGCGGTAAGCACCGTGTCATGTGACCACTTCCTCTTGTTTCCAGAGGTTTTGTATTTTGGGAAACATTTACTTTTACTTCACTACATTCCAAAGCATTATATTGTATTTTTCAATCCACTACATTTCATAAAAACATATCGCTCCTCGTTATTCCGAAATTAAGAAATTAAGCTCTGAGAGGTGATGATGACGTCAGATTCATGAATGAACAGATTCTTTTAGTAAACCTTTTAATCGCTTCATAAATCGATCTGATTGCAGCTGTCATTGTACTCTCATTGTAACAATGATGAATAGTCTTTTGATGAATAGAACGTTTAAAAGAACAGTATTTGAAATATGAATATTATACATATCTTTACTGTCAATTTTGATCAATTTGTTGCATACTTGCTGAATAAAAATAGAAATTTTCTTTTAAATCTTACTTACATTTACATTTATGCATTTGGCAGACGCTTTTATCCAAAGCGACTTACATTGCATTCCAGAAACACATTGAATCAGTTCTTGCTTTCCCTGGGAATCGAACCCATGACCATGGTGTTGCAAGCACCAATGCTCTACTGATTGAGCTACAGGAAAGCTACTTAATCTAAACGTTTGAATGCACAAAAGCATAATAAATATTAAGCTATTGATCATAATAATGAACATTTGATCATCAAATGTTTCTTGAGCAGGAAATCAGCATATCAGAATAATTATAAATTTTGACCAGGAGTTTATATTAACTGACAGCCTTACAAAATGCATAATTACCCTGAATGTAAGATGCACCCGTCAGATTGTCTGTTTATTGTTTCAGGCATCAACGAGTGCATAGACCCGACCATGAACCACTGTGACCACAACTGCACCGACACACCCACCAGCTTCATCTGCTCCTGTCGTCCCGGTTACCGTCTCATGTCCGATAAGAAAACGTGCGACGATGTGGACGAGTGCTTCGTGACGCCCAGCGTGTGCAGTCAGGTGTGCGAGAACACCATGGGCTCGTACGTGTGCAAGTGCGCACCGGGCTTCCTCCGTGAACCCGACGGCCGCAGCTGCAGGCAAAACAGCAACATCACCCCGTACCTGATCTTTAGCAATCGCTACTATCTGCGCAATCTCTCTACGGACGGCGAGGCCTATTCTCTCATTCTGCAAGGTCTCAGCAGCGTGGTCGCTCTGGACTTTGATCGCGTGGACAAACGCTTGTACTGGATTGATGTGAGTCGGAGGGTGTTGGAGCGGATGTTCTTTAACGGGACGGGCCGAGAGGTGGTGGTGAACGGAGTCGTGCATGGAGAAGGCCTGGCGGTCGACTGGGTTGGGCGGAAGCTGTACTGGGTCGACAGCTTTCTCGACTGCATGAAAGTGTCGGAGCTGGATGGGCGGTTTGTGAGGAAGTTAGCAGAACACTGTGTGGATGTTAATAACTCGTACTGCTTCGAGAATCCCAGAGCCATTGTGCTGCATCCCAAGTTTGGGTGAGTGTACCAAAAAAATAACTCCTTAATCTGTATTTGTTAACTGGTGAGTGCATTCTGATATGATCATGGAAAAAACAAACATTCCAGTCAAATTTTGGGGCAAATAAATGTTTCACTTTACAGGCATGTTATTATTATTATTAATTATTTATAATACAATTTGTGTATTTATACAAAGTGTTACTTATATTAATAGCTTAACATAATTAATAACTTGTATTTTATTAAATATTTTTATTTATTACAATATTGTTATTATTCATTTTTTATATAGGTTTTACTTTTTTATATATACTTTTTGATCTGTCATTTTTTCCATGTGTCTATCTGTTGTGATGGCAAAACATTTTATCAATTCTGAATAAGAGACAAATATCCCAATTGTAATTTAAAAAAAGTTTATTTTCTTGCAAGAAAAGGTCATACAGACATCCAAAGCTGCCCTGCAGAGTGTGACAGAAGGGAGGGCAGCACCAGCACTTATATTTCTAGTCAAGGCTAAAGGCTCAGTTGTAATTTTCCATTCCTTATCAGGAACACGTTTCCCTCTCTATACCTCAAGCGTATTTCCTCATTCTTATTATATTATACTTACTAGTTCTACAGAATAAAATGTAAAAAAAAAAAATATATATATATATATAATATATAAGGAATTTTTTTTAATAACATTTCATCACACTGTCTATCTGTCATTCTTTCTATTTATCTATCTGTCATTCTATCTATCTGTCTATCTGTCATTCTTTCTAACTCTGTGTGAACAGAACAAGATTTCGCTCTTAAAAATGTGTTTTTAACTTCAGTGTGTATATGACATTTAGATTGTTTTAATCTGTTTTAGCTTATATTTTTTAAATAAACTGTCACGTTTGTGCAGATACGTTTACTGGACTGATTGGGGAGACAAAGCCTTCATTGGACGTGTCGGGATGGATGGAAATAACAAGTCGGCCATCATCACCACTAAGATCGAGTGGCCCAACGGTCTCACTATCGACTACACCAATGACATGCTGTACTGGTCTGATGCTCACCTCAACTACATCGAGTAAGACTTTATCATGTTTATATCCTGCGCATGAGAGCATATGAGTCCGGAGAAACACTTAATTCCAGGGTGATTGTCCCTGAAATGAGTTCATGGCACTGCTCTGTGGTGCATGTTCAGATATTCATACAACAAAATATTGTAGGGGCCATGAAAACCTTTTTTGAAAATTGCTGCTGTGGAAAGAGTTAAGATGCTGTTTAAAAAACATCTCAGTGGTCAGTGAACAATTAGGTGATTAATTATGCATTGTTTTTAAATGGACAGCCTTATTGTTAAAATGGTTCTGTCTCTTCAGATTCTCTGATCTGGACGGGCATCACAGGCACACTGTGTACGACGGTATCTTGCCGCATCCTTTCGCCATCACAGTGTTCGAGGAAACCGTGTACTGGACGGACTGGAACACTCGCACTGTGGAGAAGGGAAACAAATACAACGGCTCTGGACGGGAAGCGCTTGTCAACACCACCCACAGACCGTTCGACATTCACGTGTGCCATCCCTACCGTCAGCCCATAGGTGAGCCCGGGACAGCGTAATCCGAGCGGGATGCAGTCGCAGGCGTCCCTCTTCTATTACGCTCATTATCTCACGTCAGATCGCTATCACTTCCTTTAAACGTCCGCAGAGGCACTTGAGAGTCTCTGCCAATATTTACACAGTCCGACACAATGCCGCCAGTCTCTGCTCGCTTGTCTTTTCTTAGAGACAGGAAAGACTAGACTCTTTATCATTGCTTTAATGGTCAGGACAGGTAGTTTAAACTCTTTATCTGTGAGCTTCTTTAGAAAGAGGAGCTACAGCAACATGATGTGGAGCCACATCCTGGTTCTTTGTAAGAGGATACGGTCTAACTTTTCAACTGACTCTCCAGATTTTACATACCCAATTCAGCCCCATATATGTTTATTGCACAAAAGTGAATAAAGATGTCCTGAAATGTTTTTTATATATGAACTTTATCCAGTACTTTAAATTAAAATAATATTAATTTGTAACATTCTTAAAAACGTTCCTGTGATTTATATGCTTAGTTAATTATTTGCATTATTTTAGCATTTTTTAAATGTGTTATTCTTATCTTTTATATTTTTGATTCACTGAAACTGATTAGAATGTCAAGGTGTTTCTTGAATGCAATGTAAGTTGCTTTGGATAGTAACGCCTGCCAAATGCATCATTTTGTTTTTAAAAACTCTTATCTGTCTTTATCTTTCCCCCGTAGTGATGAATCCCTGTGCGGTCAATAACGGAGGTTGTTCTCACCTGTGTCTTCTGCGAGCCGGGGGTCAAGGTTATACCTGCGAGTGCCCTGACCACTTCCTTAGCGTGCCGATAGGGGGTGTGGCGCGCTGTCTGCCCATGTGTTCCAGCACGCAGTACAGATGTGCTGACAACGAACGGTTAGTTTAGCCTTTATCCGCTTTCTGTTCTCAAACCTAATGAGCTGCCTTGCTGTATACTGCCTACGTAGGCAGCTGCCATCTAAGGAGGCATCCAAAGTAAAGTGGAATCTTTTGTTTTGTCCTTCTCTAAAGCTGCATCCCTATTTGGTGGAAGTGTGATGGTCAGCGGGACTGTAGAGATGGCTCGGATGAACCCTCCACGTGTCCCGTCCGGCACTGCACACTGGGCCAGTTCCAGTGTAATGATGGAAACTGCACCAGCCCGCACTTCCTGTGTAACTCTAATCAGGACTGTCCTGATGGCTCAGATGAGGACACTGTGCTGTGTGGTATGGAACAAACCAATATCATGCCAATAGCCCCTTTCACACAAAGTTTTTAGTGAAACAATTACCATCAAGAGATGATGTGTGAACAGGACCTTTTCAAAAATACTTGTAAATGGGTTCTGACAGTTTAATTATATGAAAAGTTGTAACATTATGTTAGAAATCTGAACTTACTGATGTTCTCAGGGAAAGCAAGAACTGAATGTAAGTCGCTTTGGGTAAAAGTGTCTGTCAAGATGCATAAATGTAAGAAGTCTAGGCCAATCATAAAATTATTATGGAGAACTGTTTATAGCAAGTTTTTCTATGTAAATTTGCACTAGATTGACATCTTTGACCAATGTGCCACGTCTCTCAGCTTTTTTAACGTTGTGCTCGAGACCCTGTCTTCTTTTCCATTCGTCAGCACTGCGGCTCAAAGGTTGGATGCTATTAAGCGTGTCTCTTGCTTTTAAGAGCAAAAATGTGATCTGTGTGATCATCCCCTTATGCCTGTCACTCAGACATAAAAAAAATAAAGCGTCATTTTGAACAGATGGTGAAACTAAATAGCTTCTCCTCATGCAGTAAATGAATAATTTCTGATTTTGGTGTTGATGTGTGGATGGTCTCTTAACAGTAAAAAGCCGGAACACCGTTTGCTCGTTTGAACAGCATGTGTTTTAACCGGTGAAGTCATTCTGGTCATTTTATGGGATTTTAATGGGATTGCTGTGTGAAATGGGCTAATGTTTACACTGATGCCGAGGATGCAGCCTAGAGGTTAAAGGTTGTATGTTTGAACCCCCTGATTAAACATGCACCGAATCCAAAACAACACTCCTACTTACTTAGTCAGTCACCTTTATTTATATAGCGCTTTTTACAATAGAAATTGTTTCAAAGCAGCTTTACAGAGATAACAGGAAAACAATGCAACACAGTTTTTTTGGCTGTACAGCAGCTCTAGAAGAGCAGAACAATCTTTAACATTTATGCATTTGGCAGACGCTTTTATCCAAAGCGACTTACATTGCATTCATAGTATATATTGAAATTCTAATCCCTGGGAACTAAGTAAATTAGCTAAGCAAGCCAGAGGTGACAGTGGCAAGGAACCAAAACTCCAGCAGGTGACAGAATGAATGAAGAACAGAATGGAGAAAACAAACCTAGGGAGAAACCAGGCTCAGTCGTGGGACCAGTTCTCCTCTGGCCAACAAACAAACAGTGCATGATTAGGATACAGACAGCATTTCAGGTCAGAAGTCCGATTGAGATCAGGATACTCAAAATATTTAATCCAGTTCCATATGGTTGGAGATGGGATTCATGAGGCCTTCACAAGGGAGGGTCTAGTGGAGTCACGGTCACTGCAGACACTTCAGGGCCACAACTGCCCAGAATTTTGGGATTGCACTAGACGTGAAGGACTATAGTGTGTTAAGAGATTGCTCAAGTACTGGGGAGTAATTAGCAGGATTTTAAAATGTATACAGTGTTATGCAGTGTTAACAGAACCAGGCAAATATGCCCATACTTTCTGGTTCTAGTAAGAACTCAAGGTGGTGTGTTTTGGACCAGCTGGAGTTTGTTTATTAAGCGTGCAGGGCAACCACCCAGTAGAGCAATCTGATATTTGCTTTTGATTGGGCTGTTGTGTTTTGAAATGCATCTTCCTCTGTTTCTGTACCGCCAGCCACGCATCAGTGTGAGTCGCATCAGTGGCAGTGTGCCAATAAACGCTGCATCTCCGAGGCCTGGCAGTGTGACGGAGAGAACGACTGCGGTGACGGCTCCGATGAGGATCCCACACACTGCTCCAGCAGGACCTGCAGACCAGGACAGTTCAAGTGCAGGAACGGCCGCTGCATCCCGCAGAGCTGGAAATGTGACGTCGATGACGACTGTGGAGACAACTCCGACGAGCCCATCGACGAATGCAGTGAGTTACCGACACACTACAGCATCAATTGGTTTAAATTAGAAAAGGAAGAAAAAGACATTGTGCTGCAGTGTAAAATGAACTTAAATCTCTTGCTGTATTTTTCATTGTTCTAAATCGTCTATGTGATGCTTTTTGCAGTGGGTCCAGCGTACAGATGTGACAATCACACAGAGTTTGACTGCAGGACGAACTACCGCTGCATTCCTCTGTGGGCCGTGTGCAATGGACACAACGACTGCAGGGACAACAGCGATGAGCAGAACTGCGGTGAGACATCAGACAAACCCACCAATGAAAACTCTTTTTATTCACAACTGATAAACAATTAAATAGTTAAGTAATTGTAAATTGTGATCATTAAAATTCAGAATTACTTTGAAGAATGTATTAAATGAAATTTAATGATTTAACAGAACACATACCAACAGTAGATATGTATTAATAAAATAGTAAAGTAATAGTAAAATAGTAATATTAAAATTATATTAAATTTCTTAAATTAACATTTATGTTTTGAAAAATGCACCCAGTTATTCACCAGTTATTCAACCTTTTGTTATTCAAACACATCAGTGCCTACAACAGAAAATGTATATATTTATTCATTTAAAAAAGTAATATAAAAATGAGTAATATTTAAATTACTGTATATATAAAAAAATCCTAATCCAGCTTCCTAAAAAAACTGTTAGGAGTCTTTTAGTATTTTTGCAGTCTAAACAGATAAAAACATTCTTTTTTTTCTTTTTTTATTGAGTGTTTATTAAATGGTCTTTTTAAAGTATTAAATATAAGCAACGCTTAATTTTCACAGTCAAATCAAATCCTACGAAGTCCCATCCTACATTTTTTTTTTTTGTTCCATAGGCCACTTCACTAAAACGGTAAATTTGTCTATAATATCTGTTGTATGCTTACATAAAAAAGTAAAAACACTCAAATTAAAACCACGTACCAAACTACTTTGTTTTGTCCCCATTCAATGTTATATGTTCGTCATGATGGATTGAAATCATGAGGAGTTATTCGTCCTCTCACACTTCAGCGTATTAGTGAGTGTTAGTTCTGTCTCTCAATGATGGACGGGCCCTCGATGACCCCTCCTCCTGTCTGGGGTCACACCACTGATTTATATGCGTGTTAGATATGTCTGTGTCAGGCACCAATGTGTGTGTGATTATGTTTGCATCGTTTCATTATGATTCAAAAGGTTTTACTCTCATTTTTGTGCACTGTAAGAAAATTGATCATAATTCTAACTGTAAAAATGTGTAAAGGAACAAGTCATCATATAATTCACTGAGAAAAAAAAAGTTAATTACCTCAGTTTGTGGAAAAGCATCTGATGACATCATGTGGCTTTCTCATTACCACCTGTGCTTTTTAAAATATTACATACTTCAGTAGGTTGGTATTGTAACATTTACGTTTATGCATTTATCATACGCTTTTATCCAAAGCGACTTGCATTGCATTCAAGAAACACATTGACATTCTAATCAGTTCTTGCTTTCCCTGGGAATTGAACCCATGACCTTAGTGTTGCAAGCACCACTCTCTAGTTACAGGAAAGCAAATTTCATGCCATCAGTGGGGGGGATTGTCAGTGATCTGACTGATGCACACATAAACACACGCATAGCCCTGGGTCTTATCAGCTCCTCCTCGCTCCATTAGTGCCATCCTGCACAGAGAGGAGAGATCGCCCTAATCTGACTCTAAGAATGTGCCGCACGGCTCAGATGCTCGTACCACTTCTCTTCCTTCCTTTCCTCTTTCCGCCATGTGCATATCTTCTCTTCTCTTCTCTTCAGAGCTTTGTGCTGCAGTCATCATCATGTCTTCTTTAAAGCACATGCCGTTAGGTGTTAAGGTTGCACTTTATTGTACAGTATGTGCATGTATATGTACCTACAGTGTTCTTACCTAAGAAAATACTGGTACAATAAGGTAACTACATGGGTTAAGGTTATGTTTTATGGGTAGGTGCAGGATTAGTATCTAGCAATTACTATTATAAGTACATTGCATGTACACGTGGAACAGAACTTTAAAATGAAATACATGTCTGCTAACGTAATGGTACTTTCTGTCAGTGAGACTGAGCCAGAGGACTGTGTGACTGAGCAAAATGTGTCCGTCTCCCCACTTCAGCTCTGTTTAACTTCAAGTGTTCATGTTTGTGTGAGCTTGTGTTGTCTGGTGTGTTTGCAGAGGAGTTGACCTGTGAGCCGGCGGGTGATTTCCGCTGTGATAACCACCAGTGCATCCCCCTGCGATGGCGCTGCGACGGAGACAATGACTGCGGCGACGGATCGGATGAAAACAACTGTAGTGAGTAGCAGAATATAAAAACATGAGTAACAAGTGGGATAGTTCACCCAAAATCATTGTGTGGTTCAGTGCAATACAAAAATTGTATGGTTGGTTAAATATATTGTATATAATTTGCGGTAATCAGGGAGCCACTATCAATATGCAGGATTTTGAAAACGCTAGTCAGTCAATTCACAATCACGCGTACTCTGTCTGTGGCGCTGACCACACATTTTACGAGATAAAACATTTGTCAAATCATGCTCAGGATCTGTTGCGCACTAAATCCTCAGACATTGGTCCTGTCAGTCATTTCTCTTTGCTATCTTCACATGATAAATGAAATCTGATCTTGTAATGAAGCCCATTGTCGCAGCAAGCCTAACCATGTCCATAGAGTGCATTAACTAATTTTCTGTGCCTTTCCGAATATAATATTCAAATCAGAAGAGCTGCGGGGGTGCTGAACAGGGGTCGTTCCCCTGATGAATTCAGCTGTGAACAAACCTCCGAAAAACGTGTGACGGGCTTTACTTAAACTGTTTAGGTACTGTTTCTTGTGCATTTTGACACAAATGCATATTTATAACTTTATAAACTATAATCACTGGCAGAGTGACCTCTGACCCGATGAATGACATACTGATGAATGTGGATAGAGCAAAACAAAATACCGGTCACGAATAAGGAGTCTAAAATGAGAATTTTAAAGGAGAGATTTCAGAAGAGATTGAGTTTGTTGCCCAGAACAATTAGTTTGAACCGCGAGAGACGTCTACTTTCTCGACTCATATACATTTTTCCTCCAAAAACGCTTCGTTTCAGAAAGCCTTTATAACCCCCTGGATCCATATAGATTGCTTTTATGATCAATGGATTTTTTGGGTTTCAAAAAAAATTGCACCATTCACCATCCAAGCCAGGATGTTTTAAATAAAACTCTGATTGTGTTTGGCTAAAAGAAGAAAGTCATGTACACCTAGGATGGCTTGAGGGTGAGTAAATCATGAGATCACTTTCATTTTTAGGTGAACTAACCCTTTAAGAATGACCCTTACTTGTGGGCCAACAGGGCCTTTTGCTTTATTGGCTTCTGTGTCTGATTGACACTCATCTCATGCGTCCGCAGCCCCTCGTCCGTGCACGGAGAGCGAGTACCGCTGTGACAACCTGCACTGCATTCCTGACCGCTGGGTTTGTGACCATGACAACGACTGCGAGGACAATTCTGATGAGAGAGACTGTGGTGAGTGAAAGAAAAGAAGAGACAGCAGAAAGGAAAGGCTATCAAAAGACAGATGGAGAGAGAAAGGGGATGAGAGTAACGCGCCGTGGCACTAGCCACCTCGTTCAACATCATAATACTGTCTTTTTATTCCAGATTGATCCTCAGTGGGTGATATCTCAATGCATTTGTGTGCCTGGATACCTTGTGAATGACTTACAGGAAGTGTGCTTAATTCATTCTCCATGGAGGATTGAGAGAGATTGGCTACATTCTTTGTGGATGAATGTGTTTCAGAGCTGCGGACCTGTCACCCGGGTTACTTCCAGTGCAATAGCGGCCACTGCATCGCCGAACGCTTCAAATGCGATGGCAACGCTGACTGTCTCGACTTCACCGATGAAAGTTCCTGTCGTGAGTGTGCCATGCTCTTTATCCATTTAAATCCTGGAAAGGCACCTGAAAACAAGGCAGCTGTGGATTATATCGTAGCGCCCTCTAGAGTCCAAAAGGGTTGTGCGTCTGAGTCATACTGGAATGGAAACTAGGGAGTATCTTGGCCTTGGAAGCTTTTGGAAATCTGACGTTTTTATTAAAGATTAAAAAGACAAGCTTACAGAGATGAGTCATTCACAATAAGACCAGGAACCTGTTGAGCATCATTCCTGTAGCAATGCCAAAGTCCTGGGTTTGAGTCCAACTGAAGTCTCCTTTATTTATATAGCGCTACATGCAAATGAAAACTTCATCAGATAAGATGAGGACAAATTCTGCCGTAAAGCAGCTCTAAGAAGTCAATAGTGGCATTATTCATAATTCACGACCACAACGCAGCCCTGAATGTTAGCAGAGATCCGATCTTCAACCAAATGAATATTTTGAATGTTCCAATCTCAGTCTGACTTCTGACCTGTAAACCTGCCTGAATCGTAATCATATAGTGTTCATTTGTTGGCCAGAGGAGAACTGACTGATCCTGGTTTCTCCCAAGTCTGTCATCTGATGAAGTTTGGGTTCCTTGCTGCTTAGTTGGGGACACGTTTTATTCTTACGGCTCTTGATCAGCCTGCTTTGACAGCATCGTATGAGAACTGAACTGAGCCTAGACGATGACATCACTGTTTTTTCAAGAGCTGCTGTATCGATAAATGAACTAAGGGTACATTTATATGACAACACATTTACATTTATGCATTTGCATTACATTGCATTCAAGAAACACATTGAAAAATAACCAGTTCTTGCTTTCCCTGGGAATCGAATCCATGACCTTGGCGTTGTGAGTTACTGGAAACACATATGCATTTACGCATAATACACATATGCATGCCGTCACTTTTTCAGATTCATATTCTGGAAGTTTCCACTGAGATGATAACATATCGTTTTCAAAACTAATTTTCTAAAATGTGTCAGAGTTTGCGTTCTCAGGCCACAAAATGTTCTTGTCATGTAAATGAACAGCCAGAGTGTTAAAACTTTTCTGATTTCAGTTGTTGTGTAAGCGGTCCCTAAGTTAATAACTAATGATTTTTACAATGGAAATGAATCAACCAAAAACTTACTTAAGCTGGACAATGACTTCCTTCTATAGCTGCTGTACAGCCAAAACCATCTTTGTTGCATTAATTTCTTACTACCACTGCAAAGCTGCTTTGAAACAATCTGTATTGTAAAAAGCGCTGTATAAATTGACTTGACTTGATTATTCAGCTCCAGTCAGTTCAGTGTTAATTTAGTTCTGTTCATAACTGTGTTAAATTATTAAATGAGTTTAACTCCACTTTAAGTAACACTACAGAACACAATAGAGTTGTTATTCAGCTTGAGTCGAGTTTTTTTTTCCTCATCTGACATTGTCTGTGCAGTCAAATTAAGAATATTATTGTCTTTTCTTTTAAACTAAGAAAACCAGACACAACAGTGGCAAGGACCCCAAATAAACAATTTTGTTATGATATTGTCATTGATAAATAAATGATTGTTTGGAGTGTTGCTCTCATATGCTAAATGTATTCTGAAAGTTTATGTTGACTTTTTGTGTGTGTGTGTGCACATTTCAGCCTCACGCTACGCGAACGGCACCTACTGTCCACCCTTCCTGTTTGAGTGTAAGAACCACGTGTGTGTGCAGCAGCACTGGATATGTGACGGAGATAATGACTGCGGAGATGATTCAGATGAGGAGCTTCATCTCTGCTGTGAGAAACAATCCATCACATCCATCCATCCAATCGATCACATTATCCAGCCATTCATCCATCCATCCAATCGATCATATTATCCAGCCAGCCATTCATCCATGCATCCATCCAATTGATCACATCCATCCATCCAATCGATCACATTATCCAGCCATTCATCCATGCATCCATCCAATTGATCACATCCATCCATCCAATCGATCACATTATCCAGCCACTCATCCATGCATCCATCCAATTGATCACATCCATCCATCCAATCGATCATATTATCTAGCCATTCATCCATGCATCCATCCAATTGATCACATCCATCCATCCAATCGATCACATTATCCAGCCATTCATCCATGCATCCATCCAATTGATCACATCCATCCATCCAATCGATCACATTATCCAGCCACTCATCCATGCATCCATCCAATTGATCACATCCATCCATCCAATCAATCATATTATCTAGCCATTCATCCATGCATCCATCCAATTGATCACATCCATCCATCCAATCGATCACATTATCCAGCCATTCATCCATGCATCCATCCAATTGATCACATCCATCCATCCAATCGATCACATTATCCAGCCACTCATCCATGCATCCATCCAATTGATCACATCCATCCATCCAATCGATCACATTATCTAGCCATTCATCCATGCATCCATCCAATTGATCACATCCATCCATCCAATCGATCACATTATCCAGCCATTCATCCATGCATCCATCCAATTGATCACATCCATCCATCCAATCGATCACATTATCCAGCCATTCATCCATGCATCCATCCAATTGATCACATCCATCCATCCAATCGATCATATTATCTAGCCATTCATCCATGCATCCATCCAATTGATCACATCCATCCATCCAATCGATCATATTATCTAGCCATTCATCCATGCATCCATCCAATTGATCACATCCATCCATCCAATCGATCACATTATCCAGCCATTCATCCATGCATCCATCCAATTGATCACATCCATCCATCCAATCGATCATATTATCTAGCCATCCATGCATCCATCCAATTGATCACATCCATCCATCCAATCGATCACATTATCCAGCCATTCATCCATGCATCCATCCAATTGATCACATCCATCCATCCAATCGATCATATTATCTAGCCATTCATCCATGCATCCATCCAATTGATCACATCCATCCATCCAATCGATCATATTATCTAGCCATTCATCCATCCATCCATTTGATCACATCCATCCATCCAAGAGATAACATCATCCATTAATCCTTCCATCCATCAAACATCTTCATCCTTCCACATCATCCATTCATCCATCCGTACATGCATCCATCCGTCCATTCAACCAATTACATTATCTAGCCATCCGTTCATCCATCCAAATGATCACATCCATCCATCCATATAAATACCTTCGTCCATCCATCCATCCAATCGATCACATTATCTAGCCATCCATCCATCCAATTGATCACATCCATCCATCCATCCAGGCGATAACATCATCCATTAATCCTTCCACCCATCAAATGGAGCACATCATCCATACATCCATTCATGCATACCTCCATCCATCCAATCAATCACTTCCATCTATCACTATATAGAGGGAATAAAGCCTATCCAACTAGTATATTTCTGGTACAATTTGTTTAGTATATCAACTATATTCCCCAATAAAAAGCAACTTTTAGAATTTTATATGTAGAACAAAGTTTTAATGAGCACAAACTTCATATTTCTTGTCTCCCCAGTGAACATCTCATGTGATCCCCCGTTCCGTTTCCGTTGTGACAACAACCGTTGCATCTACAGCCACGAGCTTTGCAATTCTATAGATGACTGCGGCGATGAAACCGACGAGAGGGCGGAGAATTGTGAGTGACGGTCAATTAATAGATTTTCACATCAAATAGACTAGCATTTATTATGCTAACTATGGATGTGTTCACACTTGTAGTTTGGTTCGCTTAGCGTTCAAATTGCCATTTTAACACCAAACCTACAGGCATAATTATCCCTATATATCCTACAGGGATATGTTCACAACCTGATTGGTCGACTTTTATTACGTTTATATCATGACTAAATGTACTGAACAATGCTGGTTCCTGGGCTAACTGCACTCGTTGTATGTGCGTAGCTACATTTGATGGTATTTTGACCAGCTGAGAGCTGGTGAAGAGCTTATAAAATGTGTAAAGAAGTTAAAACAGCGACAGGAATCCCTATATCACACTCACAAATGAAAATCTGCGGTGAGGAGGCAAGGATCTGCCTTTGATGGGCAACATCACGACTATGACTATTTTCTCATCATAGTCCTTTTTAGGGTCACATCATGTGAAATAATGTGTCCTAATTTGGTTCGTTTACATGTCTATATTACCAGCATAGAGTTAATTTGAAGTGGACCAAGACTCATTTGTTTTATTTTTACATTTATGGATTTGGCAGACGCTTTCATCCAAAGCGACTTGCATTGGATTCAAGAAACACATTGACATTCTGTTCAGTACTTGCTTTCCCTGTGTGTCGAACCCATGACCTTGGTGTTGCAGGAAAGATCAAACTTTTCACAAGTCTTATTTGGGATGGCAGCGTTCACACTTATTCAAAAGAACCGCACAAACGGCAATCGAATCACAAGTCTGAACACACCCTATATGTGAAACGTACCTTTTTAATTCCCTAAATTGTAATGATTCTGTGGCGCTTTAAAACACCCTGCTTTGTGGTAATGATTGCTCAGGTGTGACTCCCACACATGGACCCTGCTCTGCAGACGAGTATAAATGTGGAAATGGTCATTGCATTCCTCTGCAGTACGTCTGCGATGACTATGACGACTGTGAAGACCAGACCGATGAGTCTGGCTGCTGTGAGTTTTGTTCATTTACTTTAAAAATGTTGTTGTTTTTTTAGCAGAAGTCAATGATAATTTATGGTAACAAGCTTCAAAGAGGAGAAAAAACTGTAAAAGACTAGATCCTGTTATCCTACATGTTTTTTTTCGTAACATCTCTTCATCTCACTTGGTTAGACCACGGCCATGGGCGCTCGTGCAGTGAGAATCTGTGTGAGCATAACTGCACTGATTTGTCATCCGGAGGCTTCATTTGCTCTTGTAAACCTGGATATAAACCTCACCCGGAAGACAAGAACACCTGTGATGGTTTGTGACATCATCTTAATACTTTCTTTATTAAACTACCTCAATATTTACAATAAAATAGGCTTATATAGAGGCATTCCGGAAGCCAGCCAGGACAACGGGAACTCCTGCAGGGGTTTCAGTGATTGTTTCAAAACTTAAATTCATTTTTTTACTCTGCCTTTTGCATGGAAACTTTTCTGTCTGGATGGGAGAAACAGAAGTAGTACATGCTGTTCATACACAAAGCTTACAGCAAGTTGAAAGGCTTACTAAGTTTTAGTAATTTTGCTATGCACGTTTGCCATTTTCATCAGTTTTAAATATTCCTGTGTAATTGATTTATTTCCATTTTAGTCTTAGTAATTTTATTTACAATCACTAGGACACATTTCTCCATACTCGGGTCATCTATTTGAAACTCTTCATTGTGAGAAGTGTGTGAAGGGTCTTAGAAAAAGTAGCCCAGATATTCGAGAAATGTGTCCTTGAAGTTGTTTAAAAAACCTATTTTATTTCAGTTCTTCCTGCATGAGTAATGAGAAGTGTTTTCTCTGCAGATGTGAACGAGTGTGAGATTTACGGGATGTGTCCTCAACTGTGCAGGAACACTAAGGGCACTTATGAGTGTTTCTGCGCTGAAGGTTTTCGGTCAGTAGGAGAGCAGCCAGGAGTCGAATGCGCCGCTGAAGGTGAGGCCTGCAGTTTTATTGTTCCTCTATGGGATTATTTATCCTTTTCTATGGCCTCTTGTATCGTTCATCTGTCTTTCTATGTTCCATGTGTTTCACCTTTGTCAGTTGTAGCATTCCCCAAGTTTTTTCTAAAACCCAGTGAGCTGCATTTTAAGGTAATATAGCAGCGTTCTTGATGCAAAGGCCATTTCAAAAGATGGATGATAGAGTTTTGATGAGTTTTCGTGATATTAAAACATAACAGTATTTCTCGTCTTGGGAGTTTGTTGCAAAACCTTTCACTGTGTTGAAAAGGAATTGATTATATTTTTTTCTACTTTTACTGCATATGATAATTCATATTTCGAAAGTAGAACTTAAGTACAGTCATTACAAGTTTAGTTTAGGGCCGTCATGATTAAATTTGAGTGCTAGATTTAATATCAGAAGTGGTGTATTCCACAGAAGAGAATTCATGAACCGCTTTATTAGACCATTTTCTAAGGCTGCACAATAAATTAAAACCATATTATAGCATAGTTTATTGTGACATCACAGAGGCTGCAATTCAAGTTAAATACTTGTTAAATACTTGTTAAATGCATTGTTCATTACAATGTCAAAATAAAAGTTTAAACCCTCGCTTTGAGTTTTTATGTTTTGATGTCCATGTGTTCTTTTTCAAGAAATTGTAATAGTGGTAGCATTTCTATCGTAAAAAATGTAGCCATTTGAATTATAATGTTGTTTGGCCATTGTTGATTTGATTATGTTGTAAAGTGTAACAACAACAATGAAACAATGGTACCCTCTGCAGGCATTTGTTATATTACATTGAGTATTTTAAGTGGTGTTCAGTAAAACCATTTGTATGGAGCCCATAAAAGGACCTCGTTTAGGAAAAAGAGACGGGTGGAAACATTACTTATTTTGTTTCCGGTTTCTTCTTTTCTCAGGAAATCCTCCCGTGTTGTTATTGCCTGATAACGTGCGCATCCGGCGCTTTAATCTCTCATCTGCACAGTACTCTGATTATGTGGATAATGCAGAACACATTCAGGCACTGGACTACCTGTGGGACCCAGAAGGCCTCGGTCTCAGTAAGACACTTTTCACGGGATATCCCACCAAATATCACATACAGTATATGTTTTGATGCAGATGCAGCATGAGGAAGTACAATTTACAGCACAATAAAACAGAAATAATTTTTTTTATGGAGGAACACCATATTTTTTCTGATTTCCTAATTCTATTTTGCGTCTGCTTAAAGATTGTAATTTTGCGTTTCATCTTGGAGCTGATTGGATTATCGTCCTTGTGTCTACAATCAGGTCTATGAATGCAAACTGAAGCATCATTCTGAATTTCTGAAAATGATTTTCAGGTATAGTGTACTGGACAGTGTTGGGACGAGGCTCTGAGTTCGGCTCAATCAAGAGGGCATATATGACCACGTTTGATGACCAGGGAAATAATCCCGTAAAGGAGGTGGACCTGAACCTCAGATACATCTCCAGCCCTGATGGCATCGCTGTGGACTGGATTGGAGGGTTTGTGCACTGCTTTTCTAAACTTTTCTTTACTTGCGATTTGATGCTAACCGTTCCTGAGAAATAAATATCTATCTGTTATGTGATTTCCATTATATATAGCCATATTTACTGGACGGATGCTGGCACTAATAGAATTGAAGTGGCTAAACTGGATGGACGTTACAGAAAGTGGTTAATTCACACCGATCTCGATCAGCCAGCTGCTATTGTGGTCAACCCTGGTCTTGGGTAAGAACATCAATGCTGTATATTTGGGATTCGAAAATTCAATTGGCGTTCTTAAGAGATGGAAAATCCTGAACTGCAAAAAATGCTTGTTTTCCTGTACAAATATATTAACATTCTTAAATCAAGATACGTTTACTGGAGATTCAAAATTATATAAGAAGAAAAATGATGCAAGTAGGGTCGAACTCAAGATGCAGAGTGAAGGATCATTTATTAGAAAGAAAATAAACATACAAAAGGAAACACCCACGAGGGGGAAAATAGTAACTCAAACACGATAACGAGACACTTCAAGAACACAAACCAACTGGATGAGATGGTATATAAAGAGTCAGGTACACGACGTAGAACAGAGATGGAAAGACAATGCAACCACAATGGACAGCAAACACAAAGGGATTAAATAGGCACATGAGGGAAGTAGTGATTAGAAACAGCTGACAACACTCAAGGGAAACAAGGTAACAAGAGGGCGGGCAAACACGAACAGGAAACAGGACACGAACATGTAGCGAATGCAGACGCGCATCGCCACGTGTTCACAAAGCAGACGGGACGGCGCGCAGTTGTTTGCGCGACACAAACAACTTAAAGGAACGTGGAAACGGGAGCGCGCACGAGACGTCACGCACCCTCGCACAGACACGACGAGAGAGCAAATCGTCGAGAGACCCTGACAAACGAGAGACCCTGACAAATATTTTAGATTATTTAAGTTTATGCTTAAAACAAAAACAAATATCTCGTCATCATTTCAGAAGTGAGGGGAACAGACAAGTTGAGTGTTTTATCAGTTTATTCTGACCTTTGTCTAATTTACATGCTTCTCTGGCTTTCGATTGGCTAAGAACTGAACCACATGAAGTTTGTGTTAAATGTTTTTCCTATATTTTCCTAATGACAATTTTATAATTGGTTGATGTAGCCTACTACAAACACTCGTGCATGAAGAACCTTTAAAGGGTCAATTCACACACAGCGACATACGCCAACCAGTGCAGACAGTCTCCAGATTACAGTACTTCACTTTTCAGACATTCCACGGCCCGACAAGCGCCAATTCAGCATGTTTAATCACTGAAATCTAGCTCCATGTAACACACTGATCCGACAAAACCTCACAAAGTATTGGTTGCTGTCTCTCGGTTTGAAATGGCCTTAACATCAATGAAACCTTTCCATTCCACAAAAGGTTCCTTATAGTGATAAAGGTTTATTTTTTAAATGTTCTTCACACTAAGAAAAAAGTGCTATTTTAAGAATTGTACAATGACATGTTCTTTGGGGACCCCAAAATGGTTCTTCTATTGCATCACTGAAAAACAAACCTTTTGGAGGCTTTGTTTTTAAGAGTATAAAGTGTGTGTGGGAACTGTGCTGTCATAAAATGTCATTAATGAGCATCATTTTGTGCATTCATATATCATAGTAAGATGTTTTGGACCGACTGGGGAAGAAAGCCCAAGATTGAGGCGGCGTGGATGGATGGGCAACAGAGAGAGGTGCTGTTAGATGAAGATCTGGGCTGGCCTACTGGTTTAGCTTTGGACTACCTGAATGAAAACCGGATTTACTGGTGTGACTCAAAAGAGAACATAGTAGAGTCCATGAAAGTGGATGGAACAGACCGGCAAATTATAATATCAGGAGGTGAGACTCTGGAGCATAAGACCGGGAACATCTTAAACCTTTGACTTGCCGTCGTTCACACATTTGTTGTCATTGCAGACATCGGGCATCCCTACAGTCTGGACGTGTTTGAGGGGCATGTGTACTGGACGACTAAAGAAAAGGGAGAAGTGTGGAAGAAAGATAAGTTTGGGAAAGGAGACAAGGTGAAGGTGTTGACCATAAACCCCTGGCTGACTCAAGTGCGCATCTACCAACAGCATAGACACAACCACTCGGGTGAGACAATCGCTCGTTAAGCAACCCTTAAATTTAAAAACATTTACATCTGGCAGACACTTTTATTTAAAGCAACATGACGACTGTGGGGAAGAGCAAAAACTAACTTGATGAGATTTATACTTGGTTTCAATGAATACATACATAGTTTACATAGTTTTATTTGTTTTTTCTCTTTTTTACTGTTTAAACAAAACGTTGTTATTTAGAACAACACCGCGTGTCACTGATAAACGTGTTAAACCCTAAATTTGCATAATTCAGTGAATGAATTATAGGTACTTCATAGGTTTTAATTAATTTTATTCAAAATACTGGTGCAATGACTGGTGGGTAAATGTTCACGTCCAACTCCTGTACAGGAATAAATCATTGTTGACTTTCTCTTGCAGTGTTCAACCCCTGTCAGGATACCTGCAGTCACCTGTGTTTGCTGCGGCCGGGCGGATACACCTGTGCCTGTCCGCAGGGATCCACAGTCCTCACCTTCAACAAGAATGAATGTGATGCTGGTAAGAAATGCAAATGCATAGATGCCTATTGTTTGTGACATCAGCAGATTGGCCAAACCATGTACCATCAATCCATTTCAGAGCATACATGCATGTGCAGCATCTAATATTGCATGAATTCATTATTGCCATGTGATGTTTTGAGAAGGTGTGTGGTGTGTGTGTTTGACTTGTTGTGATGTGGTACATTGTGGCTGTGTTACATTATGTCATGCCTGGCCCTCGCACCTACAGCCATTGAGGCAGAGGTGTCCATGCCGCTTGCATGCAGATGCATGAACGGAGGAACATGCTACACTGATGAGGAAGGTCAGCCAAAGTGCAAGTGAGTGTGACCGCTAGTCAAGATCTTCCGTTTTTTAAATTAAGGATGTTATCATGACCCTGTGTGAAAAAGTGTTTGCCACACCTGTTAAAACATAACTTAACTGTGGTTTATCACACCTTAGTTCAATTTCTCTAGTCACACACATGCCTGATTACAGCCACACAAATTCTCAATCAAGAAATCACTTAAATAGGACCTGCCTGACAAAGTGAAGCAGACCAAAAGATCTTCAAAAGCTAGACATCATGCTGAGATCCAAAGAAACTCAGGAAGATATGAGAAAGAAAGTATTTGAGATCTATCAGCATGGAAAAGGTTATTATGCCGTTTCTAAAGCTTTGGGATTCAAAACCTCAGTGAGAGCCATTATCTACAAATAGCGAAAACATGGAACAGTGGTGAACCTTCCCAGGAGTGCTTGGGCAACCAAATTTCATCCAAGAGGTCACAAAACACCCCACAACAACATCAAAAGAACTGCAGGCCTCACTTGCCTCAGTTCAGGTCAGTGTTCATGATTCCACCATGAGAAAGAGACTGGGCAAAAAGGGCCTGCATGCCAGAGTTCAAAGACGAAAACCACTGATGAGTAAAAAGAACATTAAGGCTCGGCTCAGTTTTTGATCTTGATGATCCCCAAGACTTTTGGGAAAATACTCTGTGGACTGACGAGACAAAAGTTGACATTTTTGGAAGGTGTGTGTCCCATTACATCTGCAGCAAAAATAACACTGCATTTCATAAAAAGAACATCATACTAACAATAAAATATGGTGGTGGTAGTGTGATGGTCTGGATCGGTTTTGCTGCTTCAGGACCTGGAAGACTTAATGTGATAAATGAAATCATGTATTCTGCTGTCTACCAAAAAATCCTGAAGGAGAATGTCCAGCCATCTGTTTGTGACCTCAAGCTAAAGCAAATTTGGGTGGCCTAGTCAAAGTCCTGACCTGAAACCTATTGAGATGCTGTGGCATGACCTTAAAAAGGCAGTTCAGACTCAAAAACCCTGCAATGTGGCTGAATTACAACAATTCTGTAAAGATGAGTGGGCCAAAATTCCTCCACAGTTGTAAAAGACTCATTGCAAGTTTTTGCAAACACTTGCAATTGCAATTGTTGCTGCTAAGGGTCCCAACCAGTTATTAGGTTTAGGGGGATGCACTTTTTCACACATGGCCATGTAGGTTTAGATTTGGTTTTCCCTCAATAATAAGAACCTTCAATTAAAAACTGCATTTTATGACTTTGACTTTGACTAATATTTAAATTTGTTTGATGATCAGAAACATTTAAGTGTGACAAACATGCAAAAAATAAGAAATCAGGATGGGGGCAAACACTTTTTCACACCTATAATATTTTTTAAATACTGTGCATACATAATATAACAATGTATTATATTGTATACATTACAGTATATTTATTATAAAATAATATTTATTTGGATTAAGCAAATGCAGTGAGCATAAGATATCTCTTTCAAAAACATTAAAAGTATAAATTTTATATATATATATATATATATATATTTATATATATATATATATATAATTTTATAAAATATTATTAATATTATAGTTGTATCATTTTCTTTAAATACATATTTCATTTATAAATATAATGTGTCATACTCAAAGCCTCTATATTTTGTCATGAAAGACTGTTGCAATATTTAATGTTAAAATATACACTGCTTGGCCAAAGAAAACAAAAGAAAAACATTGCTGTTTGGACTTAAATATGAATGCTTAAGAACCTATGACTGGATCATTATTTCCGTGATTATTATGTTTCTAGCATGTTATATGTTTGGCAACAGTTCTTCAAACCCTAATTGATGGAGTGTGAAGTTCAGTGTTTCATTTCTTAAACAACCATCATTTTGCAGAATGACAATTTCAACAGTCTTTGTATTTAAATACAAATAGTGACTTTTTTTATTTTATTTAAAAAGATATATATATATATGTATTTGAATCTAAGCTGCTAAAATGACTCATTCTGAACTGCTGCTACATACAAACACAAAGCTGTTGTTGTGGAAATTAATTAATGACATAAAAAAAAATATTAATGACATAAAAAAAATGCTATGGCCCCTTCATGGATATGGAATAGGAAAATAACTATTTAAACTATTCCATTCCCTTTATTAGCATGAAACTGGTGAAATGCAGTAAGTCGCAAATAGTAGATAGAGAAGTTATTTTTGCCAAAGCGATATGAAATGAACTGTAGATTGTCTCTAATGGTCAGTGTTTTTGCTCCTCAGGTGTCCATACGGCTACTTGGGTAGTTTTTGTGAGATGGGGAAGTCTAGAGGTGCTCCTGCAGCGACCGGTAAACAAACACTCACTTACTTACTTATGTTAAGTATAAGTTTTGAGCAAACACTTTTACTCACAGTTTTTAACTTGTGATGCTGTTATTTAACATGATTATTTATTTTATATATAAACTGTCTTGATATTAATATTTCATATGCAAGGATTAATCTTTATCCAGATGATAGAAAACAGAAGGGAAACTGATCACATTAGTGTCGGAATATAAATCCCTGGGCATAATAATTGATGACACATTACATTTTAGCTCACAAATTAATTACTTAACAAACATTGAAGAAGAAGCTACGGTTTTATATTAGAGCTAATTCCTGCTTTTCATTTAATGCAAGGAAGAAACTTGTGTCTGTGACTTTTTATTTTATTTTACCAATTCTTGTCTATGGGGTGTAGTTTATTAGCATGCTCCTCCTTATCTTCTTGCCTTCTTGATGCCCTAAGATTTATTACAGATTGTATATTCTCCACACATCATTGTGCATTGTATAATAGAGTTGCTTGGTCTTCTCTGGCTGTTCAAAGGAAAATGTATTGGTACTTCTTTATATACACAGCATTTTTGTTTTTTACCAACTTATCTCTGTTGTTTGGCCCGACAAAAAGCAGTTGGTAACTATGTATTGTGTTCACAATCTTATAATAATCTCCAAGTACCTCCTGCTAGAACTCATTTAGGTAAAACTACCTTTCATAATGCTGCCCCTTCAGACTGGAACTTGTGAAGTCAATTGGTGTCTTTCAGTCATTTTAAAACACTTATGTGTGCATTAGAGAAAGAATTCGTAATCTGCAAATGCAGATTTGGTTGTACTTGTAATTACATTTTATTGTGTACTATATTGTTGATGGCCGCCTATCTTGACCAGGACACTCCTACAAAAGAGATTTTTAATTTTAGTGAGGATCTCTTCTGGTTAAATAATAATAAATAAATAAAAGATAAACTCTGAATACTCTAACAAGTTCTTTCAGCAGCTTTTCTCATTCCCAGTGAAGGAGCATGTTCATTTTCAAATGAGACGGCACTAATATATCTTACATATTGTGTGTGTTTGTAGCTGTGACCGTCCTGTTAGCAGTGGTTATTATTCTGATTACCGGAGCTCTGCTTGTTGGAGTTTTCCTCAACTACAAGCGCACTGGCTCTCTCATCCCGTCAATGCCTAAACTACCCAGGTACAACACTTACACGCCACTCAAGAACCTAAAGTAGAAATGTATTTAAACACTTGAGCCACACTTAAACATTTAACTTGAACATCAGCTTTAATCAAGGGTTTGTGGAGCCCAAAGGGATTTTCGAAGCACTTTTTCTCACTCTTGAAGAGTAAAGATCTTGGAGGTTAGCCAAGGGGAACCCGTAATCTTCTCAACCGTCCTGATTAATGAATAGAAAGTTTAAAAAAAACAGCATTTATTTAAAATAGAAATCTTTTGTAATGTTATATATCTTTACTGTCACTTTTGTTCCATGTAATACATCCTAGCTGAATAAAAGCAACAGTTTCTTTCTTTTAATTTTTTTCTTTCTATTTTGAGTAGTATGCATGTTCACTATAAGTGTATATTTCATTATCTAAGGCCCTTTTTACACCAGGTATTAAGATGCGTTTTGGTTGATCGGACAAGACACATTCCTGTTTACAACATGTTTTAATCTATCTCTTTTATCCACTTTCAATCACTTCTGTCCTGATTTCCAGGAGGGGAGGGGCTATGGGTTTTTTAGATCTTTCAATCTAATGGAAAATATAAACTCTCACAATTTACATATAAATGTGACCGGAGACGATGGCTAAACATACGGAGAGCAGCAGCTTTCGTTTCTGCTCTGACAGACACAAGACCAGTCGAACACTCTGAGTGTGTGTTAGAAATCAGGAATGGTGGGAGAACATTGTGCTTGTATGTTTTTTGTCTTCAAAACAAACTTGGGTCTTCAGCCGACAAAATCCCGTCTGGTTAGAGCGCTTCCCATGATGTTCCCAAGAGTAGAGGGTCTTTTGTGGCTGTTCGAACAAATTCGAGCACTTTAACTTCTACACTATGAAAGCAATCCAGTCGAATGCGTTTTCAACTACCTCTGGAAATAGTTGAAAGTGGACAAGCTAAATATCAAATGTCAAACTTTACTTATAGTAAATATACAACATCAAAATAGCTCAAGATTTGTAAGTTGCGGCCTGTATAAGTTAATCTACTGTAGAGTTCTGTTATATTAAATATTCATGATATATTTGCAATGACTTTGCTGGTGATATAAAGTTAAGCAACATCATCATGGTTTTAATGTGCTTTTTATTGGGCAATGAAGTTTCCATGTAATTGGATAAAATGGTAGAGATCATTAAGATGTTTCTGATTTAACCCTGAGAAGTGAACATGCTGTTCAAGTTGGTTTAATTTGTGAAATCATTCATCAATTCAAAACTTATATCAGTAAATGTCAAAAATCATACATCAGTAAATATTTGAGCTTATTATTTAGTATGGTTATATTGATGCATATAAATGGAAATGCGTTTATTTATTATTATTGTTCACATTATTAAGACATATACTCATTTTTCTCCACTGTTTTAGTCTGAGCAACCTGGTGAAGTCGGGGGACACAGGAAATGGAGTATCGTTTCATTCGGGTGACAATGTCACGATGGACCTGCAGCCTCAGTCTGTGGGGGTGTCGTTCATCGATACGGCCATGCAGCTGGTAAATATAGCATTTCTAAGAGTAACTTGTGTCTCCTGAGTTGTTAAGGCCACTCAGCACATCTATGAGGCGTAAAGTACCTGTTCAACCTTTTGACCCTAGTGTTACTCTTACATAATTTACAGGACTTCTAAGGGCACTAGTTTCTCATGGGACACACAATGAAAAACTCTTTGCTATTAAAGATCCTGTTCAAAGTCGTGGTCGACTGATATATCTAGTTCAGTCATGAAACTCTAGAGGGCACAGGCTGATAGGTCTGCAAAAAATCGCATCATTACCACGTGGCACAACCTGATTAGCCTGCAGCCAATGAGATTACTTGCTCAATACTTAAAAAGTCTGATTCATTGTTTGTTGTAAGCTAGTTCCCTTGAAACCTTCTACCTCCCCCAGCTCCACCTGCCTAGAAATAAACATGTCTAAAAAAAAAAATTACAAAATTGAAAATACAAAAATTCCTACGGGATTTATGGCTATGTGTATGTATATGTCTATTGCACTGGCTTCCTGTTAGTTCTCGTATTGATTTTAAAATTCTCATGCTCACATATAAGGCCTTGAATAATCTGGTCCCTCAATATTTGTGTGAACTTTTAACTCTCTACACTCCTTCACGCGAACTACGCTCCTCCGAAGCTGGTCTCTTAACTGTTCAAAAAACGCGGTTAAAAACTATGGGTGATCGGGCTTTTTCCTCCTTGGCTCCTAAATTGTGGAATTCCCTGCCCTCTGAGATTAGGAATGCAGAATCCCTTAGTGTTTTTAAATCATTACTTAAAACATACTTTTTTAGGATAGCTTTTATGTGACTCATTTTATTATTCTTGCTTGTTTTACTTTGGCTTTTTAATTGATTTTACTGTTTTGTGTATCTTATAATTTTATATGTATGTAAAGTGCTTTGAGATTCCCATTTAAAGGCGCTATATAAAATAAAGTTTATTATTATGTCTATTTATGCAGCAGCGTAACGTACATGCTCAAAGCGGCGTGTCTGTTTATCTATTAGCAGTCGCAAGTCTCGCTCTGCAGCAGCAACATAGCAGAACTAGTCCACCAAGATCCTGTTATCATTGCCATATTTAATAATATCCAGAAACTATTCCAAGGTTGTCATGAATCAAATGAGAAAAAAAATGTCATGGCCCTAATAAATTACTAATAAATACATTTAAATACTAATAAATACATTCTTTGTGTCTAATATGTTATCTCTTTTATTTTTAGGATGAGAATTTTGTTGACTCTGGGCGGCAGCCAGTCACATTCGAGAATCCTCTCTACTCAACAGCAGCTGGTCCATCCAGCAACCCTGCAATAATTCATGCTACACAGGTATATGCACTATTTGAATCCCTTCCATAACTGTCTAGACCAGGGGTGGGCAAACTTCGGCCCGCGGGCCATATCCAGCCCGTTGGGCTTTTTAATCCGGCCCGCCGAACTTGCCAAACCTGTATTAAACCTCCTTCATTTTACATTTCCCTGTAATGTCACTCTGTCGCGGCTGCAAGCGGCAGTGGCGCTGAAGCTGTGGTGGAGAGTAGGCGTGTGTCGCAAACCCCCTACACCCCCCTTTATGGCGTTAATTCGGTGCTAAAAAGGAACGAGCGCAAAACTGATGTTTGCGCGCACGTAAATTACATCCGCGCGCGGAAAACAGAGCTACACGTAAATACGGGTACCCGCGAGCTCATTTTAACCACTCGCGTGCGCGTGACATCTAATCTGCGCGCGCGCGAACATTCACCCGCTCTCGACTGCTGTTTTTGCTCGCGCGAGCACTTTTATTTTTTGTCAGTCGTGGGGCGGGGCTTGCTCTTGTAATAGTAACATCAAACGTCATTGGTTAGTTCCTTTTTTCCAGAGGTCAGTTGTGATTGGACGCCTGTGATTGTCAATCTAGAGCTGAGGCAAATATACTATTCAATAACATTGCATATTATGTTTTTTCTGTCGATTAAATTGTATTAATATTGTTTTGTTGTATTTTCACGTGTCCCAGTCGAGTGATTTAAGACCAAACTATACTTTATACAGGTTTTCTAGGATTTCTTATAAGTAAATGCACAGGTACGACCTTCACCCCGGCCCCTCTGTCAATTTTAAGAAACCAATGTGGCCCGCGAGACCAATAGTTTGCCCACCCCTGCACTAGACTCTTATTCAGTATAAATCAAACATTTTAAGCAGGGTCTTTAGTTTTGTGTTTCTGTTTCTCGTTCAGGTCACTGTGAACGTCAGTGGTGACCTGCTGGAGAATAACTTCTCAAACCCTACATATCACATTTATGAACAGGCAGTGGAGGTGAAGAGCATGCCTGTGGAGGAAACCACCAGACAGGTTAGGACATCTGAACATTTGTCCTCAGTTTACACATGCTAGCAGTGAATAGCTATAAGCTAATAGCTATTAGCTAAGTGTTAAAACATGCTAATAATCCTAAATGATTATTCAAACCCCTGCTAAAACCATTTTAGGCTGGTTGGCTTGTCTTGGATTAAGTTGGATTAAGCTGGTCTCCCAGCTTGTCTAGCTAAAACCAGCCTGGTCAGCTAAAAGAAAGTGTCTAAAACCTGTGCTAGCATTATGCAGACAACATGTTATAACTGTGCTAGGATCACTTTTGTAACATGCTTAATATGCTAAAACAACACCCGTAGCCTACCCTTCTTAGAATATCATAGAGACGTGTGTGAGCTTTATTTTTGACTCAAGCCAGTATAGTTGGGCACGGCAAACACCTTGCGCATTTTCTTCAGAAAATCTAGTTTCCAGCTGTTTCTCCGTCATGTGACCATGTTTTTATTTTATTATTCAGGAGTCCAAATGGAGTTTCTTTAAAAGAAAAATGAAGCCAAGCACAACATTTGAAAACCCTACTTATTCAGAGGTGAGCAGCAAAACAAAGATAACAACTTCAATTATAATATATATGATTGTTTTTATAGCAGAATATTTAAATGTGCATTATTTTTGGGATTTAGTCATATTCTGACTATGAAAACATTCAGTTATAATTTCACTTGTCCAAACAGTGAGTAAAAAAAAGAAAGAGAACCAGCCAGCCAAGCAATCAAGGAAACACAAATATTATATTTGCATTTTGTCAAGGACATTTACAACTTAAAAATAAAGAAAATCACAAGCAATTTCGGAGTCAGCAATATTCATATTACACAATGACAAGTTTATATTATTATAGCAAGTACAGTATATAAGCTAGGACACGGGTGAAATGCAGAAAAGAGAAAGTAGTTGGTAAATAGATATTTAGAAAAGCAACATAAGGGTAATATAGTATGGCTGAAAAGTATGGTAAGAGTCACATGACCTACGTTTTGTAATTAATTGTGCTTTTGTCATGAATGAGGATTTATGAATTGAAAGCACAGAATTACTAAATGCAACAAATTTATCACCATTAAAAACTATTTAGGACTAAAAAGAATTATGACTTTGGATTTAACATTTGTTATGTACATAACGTATTTATCAGTCATACATAAATGAAACGGTTAAGATTTCTGTATTAGTACTAATGAACTGAATGTGCTTTGAGAACATAACCAGGTTTTTCGACCATGGCCTCTGAGCGAAATGACTTCGGTTTTAAGCAGAACATGAGTGTTAACCATAGGCGGAGTTTCACTTTTGTGCTTGGGGGGGCACCAGACCACGAGCTCTGTTTTTTTATATCATATTTATATATCATTAATTTTACATATAAAATACATTTACAATGAACAATGACTTTATACCAGTGCTTCTCAATTATTTTCTGTCACGCCCCCCTAGGAAGAGGTAAACATTTCGCGGCAAAAACTTTCGCCTTATTGTTTCCATGGTAACGTGTCATGCTTGTCACCTGACATACCGCAGCCACAAAAAGCGCTGTATAATAGATTCAAAATAGTCACCAACTTGTTGGCACCGAAAAGAAATCTTATGTGGTTGAAAACACTGAGTTGTTGTGATAAATGACAAGCTCTGAGCCCGTCTTTTTTTTTGGCTCAGTGCCAGATATTGCGTGAAAACACGTGTGAATTTAGTGGTTGATCACGTGACCCCAGGGTAACGTGCGCCCCACTATTTGAGAACCACTGCTTTATACAAAGAATAGCGAATAGAACAGACTCTTTATAGTTGCTGTTTTGTTTTGTATCGGCAGTGATAGGGTTAACACGGGGAGTTCAGAAGTGCGACGAAAAAAGCGTGTGTTAGGCGGGTGCGCTTGTTACAGTGTGTTGTTCTTCGTTCCGATTAAAGTTCATAAACAGAGCCTCCCTTGACCTGTCATAGAACTATTTCAGACATTACAATATCTTACCTAATGCAGAAGAAGCCGCCTCTTTTTCCGAGATGCGTAGATGTCCACTGTCTTCTCTTCTGATAGATTTGACACTTTTAGTAGTGGATTTATTAAAAAACGACGAATGTCCATTTTGTTTATTCAGCGCATAAAACAGAACGAGAAGAGCGTCCACTCACGTACCGCGATACTTTGAGATTCGCAAATCGCGGGAGAATGTAATAAAGCTACAGTAATAAAAAATTAAATATAGTAATAAAAAAATTATTAGCCACATCTTACTCATTCTATACACAGAACTAATAAGATAAAACAAATAAAACGAGAAAATATGAATTCTGTAATAACAAAAAAACATATTCAAAGCACAAGGCAGGCATTCATTGGCTCTGGTCTGGGGGGGCAGTGCCCCCCCCAAACTCCGCCTATGGTGTTAACGTTGACATGGTCTTTGCTCTTCCTTGTGTCAGATGCAGGACGAGGCGACATCTGGAGCTGTAGATTCCAGCTCTTCGTCACAGCCGTCCCCTTTCGTTCCTCCACCCAAACCCCAGAAGCGAGAGAAACTCAGCGCCTACTCACCAACAGAGGACACCTTCACAGACACGGCCAACCTGGTCAAAGAGGACAGTGAAATATGACCAACACACACAGGAAAAAATACAAAGAAACACTCCCTTTGCACAGAATCTATTTTTATATGCAGCCTGCATACAACAGAAATCAATTTAAGATTATTTTTGGAAAGAAAAAAAAGTATAGATGAGAATAGATTAAAGTTTGTATAGCCTACAGAAAAGAGACTTTGCCTTCTGATACTTTGTATGCCAATTGATGTTGTATGATTCTTTTTTATTATTATTGTGACGTCATATTTGTATATCTTTGCACTGATGCTGCTGAAGGAGAATGTTATGAATATTTTGTACATTTGTAAATTGAAAAGATTTTGTTTGATAATATCCTCTGGTCAAACGTTATTTTGAAATAGATTATTACTTATTCCTGGAGATTCACGCGCACACTCACACACATATGCCAACGTTACTGAGTAAAGTGCTTTGAGAGCCAACTGAGACTTTGTCATTTCAAAACTGATTATTCTTAAGCGGTTTTCACCACTGGAGAAAAAACACCACGCATATTCATCACTTATGAAGATATACCTCATTTGTGGAGCGGCCAGATTTAAGCGAAAGAGCAAAACACCACAGTTTGTCTGACATATCACGTCTAATAAGTGCTAGTAAAGGAATAGTTCACACAAAAAATTTACAATCTGTCATCATTTACTCATCTTTAAGATGTCTTCTTTGTCAGACTCCAAAAGCAACCATAAATCTAGTCTAAATTACTTTATATTTATACTTTATATACATTATATATATTTCAAGTCTTCTAAAGTCAAACTATCTTTGTTAGGGTAACTGCCGTTGAATATTGTTTTAAAGAGCTGTGTGAAGTTATATAAAATGTTTCATAAAATAAGAGCATATGAATTTCCAATGGCATCTGGATGACTAAATAATGACAGATATTATACTCCAAATACTGTGTGATCCAGAGAAAGGGACTCTCATCAAAGAAAGTCTGAAAATATGATAATGCAGTGACATATTCTGCTGTAAACACACTATGATAGAAACAGAAGACACATGACTTCTGTTTTATATATTTAAACAATACTTGAAATTTCTCAGTTTATATGCATGTTAATCATGACGACTCTTTCACATCTTCAACCCGTGTTGGAGATCTCTGATGTCCCATCAGAATCAAGGGCTTTTTTCAATTTACTTTCCTATCTGACCACGGGCAGTAAAGTCAATTTTAAGTGATTTTGTATATTAATGACATAGAAAATAATTATTATGAATGTATCTTAATAATGCCAATATGTGATAAAAAAAATATATAGATATATAGATATATATAAAAAGAACTGGAAACAAATTAATGCTGCTGTGAAGAAGAAAAAATCAAATAAAATGTTTCTTTTGTTTTTAAGAAATGTGTAGATTCTATATTTATTTTCAATAACAAACAGTGATGTGAAAAAGAGTTTGCCTCCTTCCTGATTTCTTAATTTGTTTCATGTTTGTCACAATTAAATGTTTCAGATCATCAAACAAATGTAAATGTTAATCAAAGACAACACAAGTAAAAACAAAATGCAGTTTTTAAATGAAGGTTGTTATTATTAAGGGAAAACAAAATCCAAACCTACATGGCCCTGTGTGAAAAAGTGTTTGCCCCACCAGTTAAAACATAACTGTGGATTATCACACCTGAGTTTAATTTCTCTAGCCACACCCAGGCCTGATTACAGCCACACCTTTTCTCAATCAAGAAATCACTTAAATAGGACCTGCCTGACAAAGTGAAGTAGACCAACAGATCTTCAAAAGCTAGACATCGTGCCAAGAGCCAAAGAAATTAAGGAACATGAGTGAGCCATTTCTAAGGGATTCCAGCGAACCACAGTGAGAATCATTATCCACAAATGGAGAAAACATGGAACAGTGGTGAACCTTCCCAGGAGTGGCCGGCTGACCAAAATTACTCCAAGAGCGCATCGACGACTCATTCACGAGGTCACAAAACACCCACACAACAACATCAAAAGAACTGTGGGCCTCACTTGCCTCAGTTCAGGACAGTGTTAATGATTCCACCATAAGAAAGAGACTGGGCAAAATGGCCTGCAAGCCAGAGTTTAAAGACGAAAACCACAGATGAGTAAACAGATCATTAAGGGTCATCTCATGATGATCCCCAAGACTTTTGGGGAAACACTTTGTGGACTGACGAGACAAGTTGTGTGTCCCATTACATCTGCAGTAAAAAATAATCATACCAACAGTAAAATATGGTGGTGGTAGTGTGATGGTCTGGGGCCGTTTTGCTGCGAATATGAGTGGGCCAAAATTTCTCCACAAATGTAAAAGACTCACTGCAAGTTATTGCAAACACTTGATTTCAGTTGTTGCTGCTAACGGGCCAAACACTGGGACAAACACTTTTTCACACAGGGCCATGTAGGCTTGGATTTTGTTTTCCCTCAATAATAACAACCTTCACTTAAAAACTAATATTTAAATTTGTTTGATGATCTGTAACATTTAAATGACAAACATGCAAAAAAAAAAAAAGAAATCAAGAAGCGGCCCAACACCTTTTCACACCACAGTGTGTGTGTGTGTGTGTGTGTGTGTTTTATTGAACATAAATTGTAACTCATCTGTAGCTCTCTAAGAGTTCATTGTAAAGCATTATCTATCTATTAGAAATCTATCATTTTTCATCCACACAGTCGCACAGAAGCAAAGCACAACCAAAACAATGTCCTTTCCCAAAAGTCATGCAGTTTTGTTTTTGTTTTAACTGCTACAGGTACAAAAGTTAAATAGCGTACCTTTAATTAACAAATTTTCTCTCATTGTCTAGTGGGCTAAATGAAAACGGCTGAGCAAATTACATTTACATTTCTGCATTTGGCAGACACTTTTATCCAAAGTGACTTCCATCGCATTCAAGATACACATTGACTTTCAGTTATTTTATTATTGCTAATTATTGAAGACGTGATACTATCACAGTCTCTTTATGTTCGTTCTGTTTCTCCGTGCGCTTCTTTGTTTTGATCACAGTCACCTGTGTCCTGTTAATCATCTCCTTCACCTGTCCATCATTAATCACCTCATTAGTTCCCTTTTGTTTGGCCATGTATTTATACCCTGTATTCCTCGTTCTCTGTTTGTTGTCATTTGTGTTAAGTTGTGAGTGCTGCCAATATCAAGCAAGTCTCCTGAGTTCTGTCATTAAAAGACATTTATCTTTATCACTAACTTCCATCATGTTGGCCCTGCGGAAATAGATTATACAGCTAAATTCATTGCCACTGCCCAAATGGTCTTGCTTTTAATGAACTTCCTATCAGGGCCAACTACTACCTCTCTGTAGACCTCCCAGACACCTCAGGACTCGACTGGAGAGAAGCTGTAATTGGATGTCTGGAGAGTGTCTAACCTTGATCCATAAAGCAGCCACAGCCCATTTCCACGCTGGTCACATCCAGCCCAGAACCGCTTGTCTCTCCAGGACCCCCATCTCTCTCTTAATACACTCCAGAATCCAGCCATGAGCCTGCTCCAGTCTACAGCCCCAAAGCTCTCCTCAAGAGTGTAGGCTATGTCCTCGACGGCTGCCCTGATCTCCAGTCCCCTCGTCATGGCCAAAGAGGCAGTCCTGATCTCCTGTTACGTCGTTTCGTCCAAGGAGGCTGAGCTGCCGGCGCCACCCTGGAGGCTTCCAGTTAAGTGGGACCACCCCTCGTCAGCTTTCAGAGGTGTGCTTTTTTTGTTTTTGGGGGAGTCTGAGCTGAACTAGAGCTTTGAGATCTATGTTCTTCTTTAAGCCTGATCTAAAAGAGTTTTCCATTTGAGAGAGACATTTGAAATGCTCCACCAACATCTATATGGTTTTTGTTTTAAGAATAAGAATTGTTTTTTTAGGATTGTTTTATACTCTGAATATTTCATATTTAGCAACAAGTTCTAGATCTGTATGATTTTTGTTAAATTGAGATGGTTAAATAACTTTTTTTCTTTTGTTTCAAACTGTTTTGGTTTTCATCACAATTATCCCATAATTCTAAACAACATGACATACAATTTACTAGATTGTTAACCTTCCCCCGAAAAAAGAAAAAAAAATCACCATAAATGTCTTCCATTTGACTGCTTGTGCACAACATTCCAAGTCTTTTGAAACCAAAAAATCGCTTTGTGTGAGGAAAATACCACAATTTATTTGTTATTCATGAACTTTTCAGTATGTCAGTAATTCTCAATTATGTTTCCACATATTTACACTATAGAGCAATTACAAATAACTTCCATTTTGGTCTGCTGATAATGTTGAAATTGACATTAAAAGTCATGATTAAATAAGATAAGTTGAAAGTATGGCAAAAGTTAGCAGTTGAGTCATAATTCAGACATCTAAACAAAATAAATGAAGAAAATGATAATTGCTGCATTGTTTAATTGAATTAAAAAAAACTTTAAATGAATGATTCAATGACTCATGAAAACGTAATCATTTTTTGAAGCAACAAGCTGCTTTCAAAAAGTGATTTCAGTGTATATCAAAACAAACTTTTATCCCAGTACTTCTGCGATTTAATATTAATATATGTAACACCGAAATAATAAAATTGTGTTTTGAAAATACTGTGTGAAGCCGTATCATATCTATAGAGGACAACTGCTCTTTCTGGTTCAGTTGAATGTTTTGGTGTGATTTTATCAAAGTTTCAACATGAGAATTGTTGTCATTTAGGAATGAGATGACATGAAAAATATATTTTAATAGTGCAGCTCTAGCTACAACATGCGAACAGTAGTGGGCTGTTCAGTCATACTCTTGAGTGACGTTCAGGATTCCTTCGGAGAAGGCAATAGACATTTCATGAAGACGTCTGTTACGCAAGTAGGCATGTACGAGAGGGGAATCCAGAGAAACTTGGCGTCCCAGCCTGCGGCATAGCGTTTCCGTGGATCTTGTGCTGAAAGAGCATGCTGCATGCATGATGTCACTTTAGAAAGGTCACTACTTGCCAGAATGCTCGTTGAGAATGCCTGCGATTTAAAATCTGGAAGACAAGATTGAGAGTGATGCAGGTGTGTGTGAACTGTATTATTGGAGAATAGAGGTGTTACACCGTCAACACTATAGACATTTAAATTGTCACGTGTTTTGTTGGAAGAGGACAGTTTGTGTGACTGTTTGCACCAACTATTCCTTTAATTATGCATCATAATATAAATGTACTGTACTGAATGAAATCTGCATTGATATCCCATCTCAAGTACTCACAGTCCTGCAGGTATGAGTCTCCATAGGCTCTCCTGACCTCCGCTGGGAGGTTCTTCCACCGTTTCTTCAGATCATCTTCAATAAGGCTCAGATCTGTTACTTGAGTTTTAAAGAAGCCTGGCTCGATGATACTTACCTTCACTCCAAAGTGCATCATATCTCTCCTGAAAACAGATAGAGAGGGGCAATTATACATTGAAGATTAAATAAAGGTATAGGTTATTTTGTTGGCTGTTTTTAATAAGTCAGATGGTTTTATTGACTTGTAGCTATATATATATATATATAAATTAAATATGCACTCAATGACTTATTTTGGTAGAGTGTACAGACTCTCCAAATGTTTTATTATTTGAAAATAAATAAATATTTAGGCCATGACATCATCTGTACTTTTGTGTCCAATTAGAAATAGATTTTGCTGGCTTTAAAAAACAAACAAAAAAACCCCCAGATATTTCTTGTCTTGTTAATAATATAATGTTTTATATTTTTGTAATGCATTTTTTCTAACTTTTTACTTTTTAACTTATTTTAATTTTTAAAAGTGTATTTATGTTAAAATAAATAAATGTTAGCCCTAATTGTTGTCATAGGTGAATTAAAAAAATTAGGATTGGGATTTTATTGAATGTTTTAATAGGTTAGAAGATTTTATTAGCAATGTAATATACTTTATATACATATATTGTATATTTATTTATATTTAAATATTTGTATTTATCTAAATGAAATCAGATGACTTTGTCTTTTTACAAAGTTAATTAAAAAAATATTTTTGTAATACATTTACTTTTCACATTTATTCTTAATATTTTAACTATTACTTTAAAACTTTTAATAAACATAGTGTATTTATATTTTTATAAATAATACATCTAAAACATGGACTGTAAAATCAGTGATTTGAAGCCATAACAGCTGTAATAGATTTTGTTGGCTGTTTTAATAAAAAGCAGGAGGATTTTATTGGCTGGTTACCAATATAATTTTTAGCAACATTTTATTTAATACATTTATTACATTGATACAGATTAATGTGAGCATGCCTACTATTTATAAATAAATACATTTAATCCATGATGACCTGTGAAATCTGCAGGAAGCTCTAAATTATAAGGACTAAAAAGTAAGATAAAGAGCAAGTGCAATACCTTATACAAATTCTTGTTGACATGTCTCAAAGTTTAGAAACCTAGACATACCTCAAGCTATCAGAGAACGCCTCCACACCCCATTTAGAGAGACAATATCCTCCCCCGACGAGTGAGAGTCTGCCCAGGATGCTGGCCACGTTCACCACCCGACCCCGGGCCTTCTTCAGCAGAGGAAGGAACTTCAGCGTGACCTCGATAAGGCCGATGAGGTTCACGTCCAGAACCTTCTTAAAGTCCTCCAGCTGCATCCAATCTGTGGGACCGATAGGGATCGAGATGCCAGCGTTGTTGACTAAACCCCACAAACCTGACGAAAAAAAGCAGCATTTTTTTAGTGTTAACGTGCAACATGTCCTGACATAGGCCTACTTTGTATTAAGCTCTATAATTGTGAAAGGTTGAGAATGTATGTGTGTTTATCCTGTTACTGCAAAAGCTCAAAAAGATTAAGCAAAATAGAGGAAGAAGAAAAAAAGTAGTGTAGCACATGCAAACCACACAATTAAGGTCAAAGGTCACGCAGGTGTATTATGAGGTCGTTCTATGGGCGAATAAATGATGCATCTTTGGTATGAAGCTGAAGATGCTCCTCCAGCTCAACTAAAAGCGCTTGTCTAAGAGTTGCATGATTCATGAGTTGGTCTGAGGGCTGTGTGGTCGTCAAAGTGCCTGTATCTCGGCTTTATCTCTAGCTGTGCTTGACTCGAGCTGGCACCCTATCTCTCCTCCGTCTCACCTCTCTCCCCGGTCTCGCTGCGCACGCGCTCCAGCGCGCGCTCGATGCTCGCGCTGTCGGTAACATTGAGCAGAAGCGTCTTGAGTTTGGGGGAGGCCGCCGCGCGCAGTCTGGAGGCGCCAGGTTCGGTGAGACACGCGGCGATTACACGAAACCCCAGCCGGTCGAGCTGCACCGCCGCGAGGTTACCGAAGCCGCTGTCGCAGCCCGTCACCAGGACGTGTTTCTCGTGGATGCCGCTGATGCGAGCGGAGTCTCTGAAGAACCAGAGCGCGGCGGCGAGCGCAACAGCAGCCAGAGAAACCCAGCAGCACAGCGGCTCCGCGCAGAAGAACACCTACGGAGGGGAAGGATGAATCTGTGCTCAAACACTCTGCCCTGTCCAGCTGTTTGTGACTGCCATGTTGACAAAATTACTTTTTTTACATATTATTTTCATTTTCATGACAGCATGCCCCCCCCCCCCCCCCAGTATTCCCCCCCCCCCCCCAGTATTCCCATATAGACCTAAATAAGGACCCAATTGGATCCCATTGAAATCTTGTAGAAATTATCCTTTAGGATACATATGTAAGACAAGTCCTATCAGGATCCTATAAGAAACAGTTCCGAAATTTGTAGGAATTTCTAGTTTGAATCCTGTAGAAGTTTCTTCTTTTATTAGGATTTTTTGACAAGGGATAATATAAACTGTTCAACATTGTAAATAACCCTTTAAAACAGCCACTGTGTGGCGTCCCAACTACTCTGTCCCCTCATATCTCCGTCAATCATTTACAACAAAACTCATTTATAGCTTTGAACACTGAAATATTCATTAACAAAGCATGCACACATTAATCCCTGCTATGCGGTATATATTCATGAAATAAAGACACAAGTTACGTGACTGTGCTCATGATAGACTGACGTACCATGATTAGTGCAGTCGTCGAAACTCCTTCAGCGTGAAAACTTGTAGATCTTTAGTTTCTGCACTCCTGTCCTGATCGCACTGTGCCCAAGAGCTCAGGGGTCGCGAGCTGACTGTAGGGTCAAAGGTCTCTTGTGAACATGAAACACCGCCAACAAGGTAATCCAATGAACTCTGTGGCCTCGTTTAGCTTCTAAACACTCAAACATTGATTTGTGTGGCTATGATGTACTGTACCTTATTTATTTTTTTGGCAGATGCTTTTGCATTCAAGAAACACATTGACATTCTAATCAGTTCGTGCTTCCCCTGGGAATCGAACCCATGACTTTGGCGTTGCAAGCTCCAAGCTCTACTGTTTGAGCTACATGTCAGTGTTGAGTGTAACACAATTAGTAAAGTAATGCATTACTTTTACATTTCCAACAAAATATCTGTTACTTTTTCAAATGAGTAATTCATGTTACTTAATTTTCCCATTTATTGACTGACATCTCTCCTGTCTACATTTAGAGAGAAACAGCCTCTCTATTTAAGGTCCGTCGGTATTATTAGCAGCTTGTGTTGCTCAGGAGCGAATTGACGTCCTCCATCCCCAGCTCCTCCTGTCATCCAGTCAGGATTTGGCCTTCTAAAATATCTCTGTCGATTTAATAAATCCTTATCTTGAGCAAAATAAGTAAGCTCACATTCAGTACAATTTATATCTTTCATTTAGAATACAGTGGTACCTCGAGATACGAAATTAATCCGTTCTGAGGTGGCCTTCGTATAATGAGTTTTTCGTATCTTGGAACACATTTTACATGTAAAATGGCTAATCCGTTCCAAAACCTCTAAAAACACCCCATTAAATTTCATAATAAAGCTAAATTGGCCTATAAACAATGAAATAACGCAAAATGTCGAAGCTTACCTTTCGAGTGAGGCTATCTCCGAAAGTGGCGGCAGAGGAGGAGGACGAACAGCAGATAACGTACGTACGTACACTTAAAAACACATAAAAAATGTAAAGTTTTGGGTGCGGAGTGGCTGAGCTAAAGCACGCCAGCACGTACGTATAGAAGATGCATGATGGGAGGGATGCTGTCCAATTAGAGAGAAGGATCTCATGGCTTGGCTAGCATCAGGAACCAATGGGAGAGCAGGAGGATGGTGGCGAGTCTACTATAACTAAGATGGCGGCGTGCGGCGCGAGTTTCAAAATTGTTATGGGGCGAATCTCGGACTTTCAGAAACCTTTCGTATCTTAAACTTTTCGTATGTAGAGCAGTAAAATTTTTCGGCTTTGCTTTCGTAACTTGGATTTTTCGTAAGTTGAGCCTTTCGGATCTTGAGGTACTACTGTATGTACAAATGTCATTTGCATCTTTTAGTTTGTTAAAATAGAGATTATAATAGAATGAACGTTTTTGAAGACGGAGCATGTGCATAAATTCTCTAGTACATAAGAACGTGCCTATGATTAAATCTGGAAAATCAAAATCCTCAGATGCCATATCCATAATTTATAGCAAAAAAAGATAGCATTAGTTAGATCTCAAAGGATTCCACCAGCCAGTTGAATGACAAATTTGCAACATTATGGTTTCGGGAAACAGTCATGACTAGTTGATTTCTTCAATAATGCATCGTACTATTACGTCGTTGTACAGGAAATGCACACCAGATGAATGGCAGAGCAGATGAAAGGTTTGTTTGAGCTGCGCCCTCTACTGTACTGGAGTGAGTTTGCGTTTCCTTGTAATTAAAAAGACAAGCAAACAAGCCCAGACCCTTTCCATAAAAAGTAACTAACACCACTTTCTTTAACACTGCTGGTGGCCAAAAAAAAAGGGAGCTGACACTTGACAGGATCTTATTTAGATGGCTGAATAATACACAAGTGTAATCCAGGGTTAGGTGATCATTAATGAATTGTAAATTTTTATTTTGGAGATAATGAGAGGATATTTACACTGGGACAAAGGAATAAATTGTAAGGAATCATTTACAATCTAGCAAATACTTAATGAAAAACCAAAGTCAGAAATGTTAGAGAAACCATTTTAAAAATGTGTTTATTATTTAAAATCTATGTAAATATGCAATCAACTATGAATTTACGATTTATTGTTTGTCTCAGTGTGCTGCATGAGCAGCTTACAGAACTGAAACTTTGGGTTTAACAGCACTTTTTAAGACAAAAGCGTCTGAGATGAAGGTTGGCATGTAGGAGAGAGGCAGCCATAAGAACTTGGCATCCCAGCCTGGAGAATATCTGGTGCGAGGATGGAGCGCAGCCACTGCATGCTCCATACAGCTCACCACCTTCATCAGATCTGGATCCAGAATCTTCGAGATCTTCTCCTTAGCTAACAGCATCGCTGCAAACACAATTACTAGATATAACTTTTAGAACTAAGGAGTGTAACCTTTATTTTCTATGATTTAAAACTCACTTTTGTCTATGAAATCGCTGCCATACTCATCCTTCACCTCCTGAGGCAACCTCTTCCATAATCTCTGTATATGACTCTCAAAGATGCTGGAGTCAGTAACGCTTGTTTTGAAGAATCCTGGTTCAATGCATAAAACCTTCACTCCAAACGGGGCCATATTCCTCCTGTAGAACAAAGAAAAAAATCAAATATTGTCACAGCAACATTACTAAAATTGACCAATTTTAAATACAGTGGAATCTACTTATCTCGACTCTCGATTAACTCGCCAATCCTATTATGTCGACGTTTTTGAAGTGTAACCGCCAAACTCCCTATTCGTCTTATTTTCTTATCGGTTATGTCGATTATTTTATGTTACCGAACCCTAGTATCTTGAGCACAAAAGAGGGACAAATTCACCACTTCACATGGTTATCTCATGGTGACTAATGATCATACCTAGTTCACTGCGCATGCGCAGAGTTCGCGTTGCACGTGCATCAGTCCGTATGGTCGCTCACTCACTGCAGACGCAGAAAAACTCGTGGAAATGGCGGAAAAATAAAGCCTTTAGATGTTATATTGGAAGAGGAGGCGCAGGAGTTTGCATCACTCTCCAGGAATTCCCAGATTACATTGACATAGACAAAGACGTTGTTACTGATAGAAGCTTTTGTTTTCAAGCAGACCGTTAAAAGCAAAAAGCAACAAAGCATTTTAGAGTTTATAAAGAAACCATAGTAACCGCATGTGCAATACTATCAGAACTGTGTCCGAGCGAAATGACTGTTATGAGCAAATGTGTTTATTTGTGTTGTGCCTGTTTACGCTGTGAGCGAATGTTAGAGAATATAATTAAAGGTTTGTATGGAGAAACGAAGGTGTTTTTTATTGTATACTGGTAAATCTCTGCTGTTAGTTGGTGCACATATGCCTTTTGTCGTTAACAAACATATACAGTGCATGTACATTTTTATAGCATGCCAATCGCTTCATCAAATAAATCACCATATTGGCTGTTGGTTCTTGATCCTCGGTTATCTTGACGCTTTTTTGCAACCCCTGAGGTCGTCGACATAATCAGATTCCACTGTAATACATTTATGGAACTATTGTTGGTTTGGTGGTAAAGTTCAACTGATCTATAGTTACAATTACATGTTAAGAATTGTCTGGACATACTAACCTTAGACTGTCATTAAAAGCTTCTACTCCATACTTAGTAATGCAGTACGCCCCTCCCAGGGTACTTATCCGTCCAAACACACTGGCCACATTGACAACTCTGCCCTTGGCTCTCTTAATGAGCGGTAACACACTCAGAGTAACGGCAATAACCCCGAGCAGATTGACATTGATCATTACTTTGAAGTCCTCAATATTCAGCCAGTCATTGGGAGCAGTTGGGAAAGAGATACCAGCATTGTTGACCACAGCCCACAGACCTGCACACACACAAATTACAAAATACATCCGTTTTCTTTCATCACAAGAGATTACTTAATGCAACGATTTGGTAACAGGAAGTGTAAAAATTATGTGAGGAAACTTGATACCAAGTATCAAGGGTTTCAAGTATACCCTGATACTTGAAACCCTGTAAGAAAATACAACACAAACTTTCAGCAGGATATTAGAAATTTCATTGGTATAATAATTTATAATATACATACACACATATAATATACACACATATATAATATACACACACACATACTAATATATATATATATATATATATATATATATATATATATATATATATATATATATATATATATATATATACACACATATACACACACACATACATATATATATTATGTGAACTTTATAATACTATATATATATATATAGTATTATAAAGTTCACACAAAAAAAAGGTAATGAAACTAAAAAATCATTAACCATGAAGTAATCATTAGGTATATATATATATTTAAAAAAATTATTCATTCAAGAATGCATTTGAGTTTGAAGTTCAATTTGTGGCTTTAATGGAAAAAATTTCAAAGAAATTTTATATATATATATATATATACACAAAATCCATGAAATCTTGAATTCAACTACAAACTCAAATACCTTCCCAATTGATTTGCATCTTGCCCTGATAATGACTTTTATTATGTATTATTATGTATGTATTATTAATGAATATTATGTATTTTTATTTTTTCCACAGCTCCCAACAGCCAAAAATGTTTCAAAAGATTTCAGAACTAATAGAATGCAAAGTATAAGTAAAGCACTATCTCTTTCTGTGACTTACCCCTCTGTCCCACCAGGGTTTTAATGGTGTCGGTGGCTTTTTCAATGCTTTTATTATCAGTGACATCCAAGTGCAGCGTTGTGAGTTTGTCAGAGCAGGCTTTCTTCAGCTCATCCTCTCCCTTCTCTGTGAGGCAGCCAGCGATGACACGGAAACCCTTTGTGTCCAGGTGTCTGGCCAAGAGATTCCCAAAACCCGTGTCACAGCCTGTGATATACACAAACTTCTCTGATTTGTTGGGAACTCTTCCCAGTTCTCTGAACCACCGAAAGACATAGAGTAAGACTATGAAGCCGACAACGTACAGGAACATGTCTGCAAAAGAAAATGTATCAACAAAATTTAGTTAAGGATTCACATTCGTCTAACACCCCCAGAATCAACAAAAAAAGATGAGATAGTGGTGCATATGGCCAAAGCTCCAGTCATAAAGTACATGACCTAGTGAAACATTAACTCACTGGCTCATGATTATAGACCAAAGCATATCATTCTTTGTAGAAGATAAGAAAATAGATATGTTTAAAATAAAGATAACTGCAAAAAAACATTATAGTCCATCCTACATATAACACCACAACCTTTTTGCATTAACCCTGCATAAACACGTTTCGGTCATGGTCGAGATAGCGAGGACTCAAAGTGCAGGTAAGAAGGGTTTTTAATTGAACAAAAAATAAAACAAAATTTCAAACTTACACAACCCCGAGGGGGAAAAACAAGACTGACTGGACGAGACTGACAAGGCAGGACATGAACTGACAAGCAGCATACATGACATGAAAGACACAGATCGACAACGACCAAACCCCGGACGGCAAGCACAAAGGGATTAAATAGGGAGAACATGACGAGGATAATTTAATGAGAACAGTTGGGGAAAATCAAACAGTTACACAATGACAAGACATGAACACGCAGCCACATGAAACAAAACAAGACCGCGCACAGCTCGTAAAACAAACTACGCACCACACCAAACACAACATGAAAACACACGGCGATGTAAACACGGCAAACACGGGTCATAAAACCAAAGTCACAGGATCGAAAATAATAACCCACACACAAGATGCTTAACAGACAAGAGAGCTTCCCACAAAACATGAGACATTACGGTAGTGTCAGAGCTCTGCCACAACACCAAGAAATGACTAGACCGAATGCGGGAGAACCCTGACAGTTTCAATTCCTCCAACAAAACAATACAAACCAAATAGCAATAAAATATTTGCATATTTTGTGAAACAAAAAAACTTTGAGTGTACTAAAGGTGGCGCGTCTCCAAGTGATAGTCAAGTCAAGTCACCTTTATTTATATATGTTACGTTGGGGTGCTGGTGTGCGATGTGGAAGCACGAGGAGAACAGGATCCAAATTGAAAATGGCTTTAATAATAATAAACAAAAACAAAAGAGTTTAAATACAAAATCAAAGCAGCACATCTGTGCATAAATTGAACTAAAACAAAACTCTGAACAAGAATCATGGCATGAGCACAGGAGGCATCCACACACAACTAACTACATTACTTCATTAACAACCAACAAAGACAAGGGAAACACAAGAGAGATTTATACAAAAGGAAATGACGAACACCTGTGGAGACTAACGATGAAAGTGATTAACAAGACAGGTGCAGGAAGGGCAGGAGAGGATACACAGAAGGGACCCGGAAGTGAAACAACACCTATACAGGTGACAATAGACCTCACAGGGAGTGCACAGATGACATGACAAACAGGACTAAGGGTAACAATATAGAGCTTTTTACAACAGAGATTGTTTCAATTGAGTCATTCATAAATTTATCCTAATTACGTTTCATGTGTCTGTTTTGTGTAATAATGCTTTTTTTGTGTAATAAGTTAAATATGATTTTTTTTTATGATATGCGAAAGTTTAAGGAGATGCGCTTCCCATTTAAAACCACATTTAACTTGAACATCCCAACATAAACACTACTGATAAATTATTTGTTAATAAAGTGTCTACGTTCACAAATCACTGTTCGTTTGAACCGATTACATACTGTTTGCAGGATCTGGTGGGATAAGTGATAAAGCTCAGTCTCAAGAAGTTCTGTTACAATTCAATAAAGCTGATTAATCTCTTTTTTTTTTTTACATATTTGCTTGTTATAATGAGGGGATATTTGCACACATGCAGAATCCACATAGGCTACAGCTTAAAATAGGTTTTTGGTTCAAAATAGATTTTTGGTTCGTCATGACGCAAGAATCGATCGTTTTATCTCGTATAGCAAGTCATTGTGTTTTTGTTTTGTTTTTTGTCCACATAAGACAGTGACTGTCCTAACAGACAAAAATGTCATTTAGTCTGAATCGGGCACTGAACACCTCTTATTGGTCATTGCGTTAAAGAAATCAACAGGTATATCTGTGTTTGGCTACATTGCTAAAAGCTGCAAAATCACACAAGATGCTTCGTTATTTTATTATGCCAATGCCCAAATCCACAGATATGATGTTTTCCTCTCAGGAAGGACTGTGTGATTGCGAAAGAGAAAGGATTGTCAGATTCGTGAACGAATCGTTCCTTTGATTCGGATCTCAGAAAAGAATCAGTTGAATCGATCCATACAAGCCGGTTCGAAGGATTCGTTCAAGAATCGGAATGAATTGGTCGGGGCGGTTCTTTTGGAGTAAACAATTAATTGAAGCGTTTATTTTAAGCATATTCGATTTTAAATTAGCCAAGAAGTGAGTTTAAGTTTCAATCGTTCAAAATAATAATAATAAAAAATAGGAACAGTAACTTTTTATCAGTTTTATCAACATACATTCGAAATAGAGTTGATTTTAATCAATATAATTTCCTTATAACGTAAATATTTCTATTAGTGTTGTTTATTATAAATGCTAATTATTTAGATTCGAGTTTACTTGTGTTTTTGTGAGCGGAATCGTGGGATTGAACTGTGGGACACCTGAAATTACAAGAAATGTAGTTGATAAAACGTTAAAATCCGCACAGCATTTATTACCTTATGTTAGCTTTATAGATACACCGGACACACCGTTACAGACGCAAAAGAACTGCCCACTTTGTTCTGAACCGACTTAAAAAGAACCGATTCTCGAAAACGAGTCGCACTTCGTTTCACTGACAGGCGTGCAAATCAACGCTATGCCCTCAACGATACTGAAGTTTTACATTGCACTGTTCTAAAGTACTTGGGAAAGGACATAAGGAAGAAACTAAGGCAACATCGAAATGTCATTATAAGAAAACGAGTGATTAATATGCAAGTCGAAAACGCCCTGACACAAGTATTTTACTAAAAGCACTAAAAACTGGACTTTTCTCCCTTGCAACTCTCTACAAACCGCCATTATAGGCTACTTACCGTTTCTTTAGAAGTCAGCTTTCTAATATATCTGTTTCTAGTCCCTAGTCAGTTGTCTCAGTAGTGAGAGATAGTGTTTGTTCTTCCTCGTTTTGGATCTTTGTACCGGTTATTAAGTGTCTGCTGTTATGTAACAAGTGTTGATCCTGCAGGGAGCGCTGATGCTTCAGAAAGGAGAGTTTTCTTTTCAGGCAGAAAATGTATGAATCACATCGGACAGGTCAGGTAAAACACATAAAGCTGAATTAATGTTTGTTATTTCTCTCTAACATTTTCGATTACACTTAATTTGGTAACCCTTCATTTTACAGTCACCCTTGTTACACCGGTTACATGTACTTCCCATAGTAATAACAGTAAATTATCTAAAATAACATGCAAATAACCCTCAACAAAACCTTAGTCCTACCCTAACCCTATAAAAAGTGTATGTTAATTAATATTACTCAGTACTTGTATATAATTACACTGTAACAATGACAACTTTTTTACATTGTCTTCGTTACGTTTGTGGTGGAAATTCTTTTCCTAAATGTTTGTCAATAAAGAACAAGTGAGATTCTCAAAAGGTTTAAAATCTTAAGCTTTATTTCTTGCAAGAAAGGCATTCACACACACAAACAACATCTAAGCGTGTGAAGGCAAAGAGCATAAAGTTTCATGACTTTTTATACAGTTTCTAAACTTGTTCTCAGATCAGCTCGTCACGCTTGGTGACTAAACACAATATGTATTTTTTCGTGTGCTTAGTACAGTTAGATCTGTGCTTGCTAGCCACACATATGAAAACAGAACTTCCAGTTATATTGATTGTTAGCCAGGAGCTGGCGTACGATGCGGAGAAACACGGAGACTCAAACTGAAAACACTTTAATAGCGATTGAAAACAAAGCGGCACTTCTAGTGCAATCACGGGAGGAGAAGGCATCCACACACTGGGAACATCCAACATAACGTCAACAAGAGACAAAGACATGGGAACACAGCAGGACATTTATAACGAACACTGAATGACAACCAGCTGACGAGACTAACGATCAGTGATTAGACAAAGACAGGTACAGGGAGGACATGACATACACAGAAGGAACCCGGATGTGAACAGACGCGACAAGACTGTTACATTGATAAGCTTGCATATGTCTAAGGATAAGGATTAATAAGTAAGAAATAAATAACATTTCCATCATATTAATGATTGTAACGGAATTAAATGTTCAGGGAGGAAGGAGGCGGGAACCGGCAGACATTGAACAGACTTTAATGGTGAAAAATAAAACATAAACTCAAAACGAAAGTAATGGCGGCGGCCCCTCGCGGTCGACCGCCGCCCACACAAAACACAACATCAAGTCCCAGGCCTGGTCCTCTCTCGCTTTCACTGTCATCGCTCCTCCTTTTAAGTCTCCGCTCCTCCGTGAGAATCGAGAGACCGATGGCTCGCAGGTGTCGCTCATTCTCAATCACGCCACCGGCTCTCGTGACGCTCTCACGGTCCCTCGACCCCGCCCTGCTCGCCACAATGATATATAATTACATGCAACTAACCCTCAACTAGACCCTAATCCTACCCTAACTCTATAGAAACTGCATGTTGTTAATAAATATTACTCAGTACTTGAATATATAATTACACTGTAACACTGTAACCCTTTATTTTAAGGTGAAATTGTTACAATGTAATTATGGAGCCTTCTAAGTAATAGTAAGTAACTTGTTATTTAATTAGGATTTAGGTTTGGTTCAGGGGTAGTTGCTTGTAATTGACTGTGTTGCTGATTGACTGTCATTACTATGGTGTGTAAAATCTGTAACAGGGACACAAGCAGCTTGAAACTATGGTAAAGTTGTTGGTAATCGTTTTGATGTGTTTTTATATATATATATACACAGTATAATTCTAAAGCCAGGCACTTGAGCCGAACACGATTTACAAAAGGCCTTTAGCGTGACATGTCAAAATTATTATTATTATTAATGTTAAATGCCTGTAAATGCATGCCTTGGTTTTCATTATTTTTAAGGAATTTCAGATTTGTATGGTTTATTCTGTTTATTTTTCAATTGAAACTGAAATGAAAAGGAGCGATTCAAAAGAAAAAAGAATTAAAAAATATCAGAAAATACAATCTAGGTCTACACAGAAAAAAGTAACACATTACAATAAATTTGAATTGGTTAACCACTTTAGTTAACATGAACTAACAATTAATGACACTTCTACAGCATAAATTAATCTTAGTTAATGTTAATTTCAATATTCAATTATTTATTCAAATAAAAAGTTGTATTCGTTAACCTTAGTTATAGTATTTATTAATATTTTGAATTAGCTTTTATTTGTATATTTTTAATTTAATTTTAGTTTATATATTTAGTTTATATTATGATAAATCTGTTGTATGTGTTAATATTTCTAATTGTCTTTATTTTTTATTTCAGTTTTACTCATTTTAGTTCTTCATCTTAGACTTTTTTCAGTTGACTGAAAACAACAATACATTTGCTTAATTCAAGTCTTAGGTTTTTGCCTCTAATATTTATTTAAATTATATTTTAACTTCTTTTCAGCTAACAACTATGATTTTTGAAATAGTTTTAGTTAATAACAGTGCAGGTCCTGAGATCAGTTTCTAAAGAAGTAGTTTCCTGTGTTCGGGATTGTGTAAACAGTGCATTCCCAAACATAGGAAACAACCTCAGACTTCTTTGAAACCGTGTTTTTACAGTGAGCAGGAGTCACTTGTGTCATTGTTAATGCTTCTGTTAAAAAAGCTCCAGATCTGCTGCACACTTCCTATTTGAGGCACATTCAAATGATTCCCTTATTCAAACAAAGTGACTGGTTGAATAACAGGCTGTTATTCAAACAAACTGACTTAAGTGGTTCATCCTGAAAAGACAACAAGCTTCAAACAACTTTAAAGACTGCTCACATTGACAACATTCATACAGGACTGACAATCCCAAAACATGCTGACAACGGATCAAAAGCTGTGTATGAACAGGTAAGTCTCTCGGCAATCTCTTTCTGAAACTATAATGTACTAATAACTATGTGTGTATAATGCTATATTAATGTAGAATATTTACATACTGTTAATTTTACTGCATGCATTTTATTGTGGGAACACATTATTGAGCTTTCCTGTAGCTCAACCAGTAGAGCATTGGTGTTTGCAACGCCAAGGTCATGGGTTCGATCCCAGGGAAAGCAAGAACTGATTCAATGTGTTTCTTGAATGCAATGTAAGTCGCTTTGGATAAAAGCTTCTGCCACATGCATTAATGTAAACAGGGTTGTGCATTTAGGACTGAATTGAGAATGCTTTTCAAGCCATTATCATTAAATATCTTCATGACTAGGATTGATGCCTGATATACCAGTGACAATGAAGATGCAAGATGCAAGTTTATGGCAAAATATCACAAACAACATCAGCTTTTTATCACTTTAATTGTAAAACTGATTATTAAGTGATAAGTGATTTATCACAGGTCAAAAAATACAGTGTACTTATTCACCGCTCGGTCACTGACCGTATTTTATGATACTCATGAGACTGAGAGTGTTTTCTCTTTTAAACAGAATTTAATTTAATTTATTAATTGGTTGGGTATTTGAGTCCGTAACATCAAATTCCTAAAGCAACATAAAATGCCTTGTGTGTGTGTGTGTGTGTGTGTATAAGCCACTTGTAAGGCTTTAATTGGCTTACAAATTCATGCCTTTTATTTTATTTTTTGTTTAACATTAGGGCCTGAATATGTTGTTTTTTTAAATACGCTTGTTAGATGTATGAAGCACGTTATGTGATGCCAGTGGCGTATCAATTATTTATGTGTTTCTCCTGATTTGTTGGGCACAAAAAAGTCCATCATCCTTTGATATATTTTCAGATATTTTACTTTAAGAGGTTGGAAGTGTTTCAATAAGGATTGGCCGGATGCACACCATACATTTTATTAACATCAAAAAACTTCCCTAAAGTCTCCCAAAATGTTAGTAAAAATTGTATTTTAATACTGTATATAGAGTAAAGTAAGGGATTACTCTTAAGTTTTCTGTAATTACAGTTACTTTCATGACTGTCTTCAAACAATAATGGATTTAACATAAAAATGTAACATCTAATGTTAAATTTTAGCCTTCTTCCTTTAAATTCTTTGGTCAGTTCAAGAATAATTTATGTACATAATTTATGATATGTTTTATTTTAAATAATTAAAAGGTCAGTTTCCATCCCATTGTTCAACTGGTCAAGGTTGATATAATTTAGTAATGCAACAGTTTTTAGAGAGTAATTTGTACAGTCATCAAATAACTCTGTCGAAGATTAAATTAGTAGCTTGTAATTAATTACTTTTTTAGAGTAACTTTCCTAACATTTTGGGTTTCACTTTATTTTAATGGTCTTTTTAACACATTCTGTTGACTCTAAGTATAACGCACATGTCTACTAACTGTTAGTAGAGTATTAGTTGACTTGTAAGGTTAGAATAAATTGATATGTACTTGCAAAAAGATACTTATAGTCAGCAGAATATCTGGTGTGGAGCATCACAATAAAGAGTTATCAGATATTAAACAGACAGTCTACAAATACTCTAATGAGAGTTAGTTGAAATGTAGTTTCAAAGTTACTTATAGTCAACAAAATGTTCAAAAGGGACCATCATTTAAAGTGTTACCAAACTGTGTGTGTGTATGTGTGTAATATAAATTAATAGATCACCAGGTGAACAGAATGCATAATCAGAAACACTGAGAGACTGGGTCAAATGGCAGGCACAGGAAATTACAGAATCAAAACACAGCAATTGGATTTATAGTGGGGATAATATTTGTAATCAGTTATTGATCACTTGTTTGTTTTTTAGATTACATCTCATCAAAAGGGTTGAATGACCGCTAGGCCATACAATTATCACCTTTTAGGATCATACATGATGCATTTATTAATTTATATAATATATTATTTTTTAGAATTTATATAATTTATTATTTTTATATATGCAATAGCAGATGAGGAGGACCATTATTCAAAATAACCATGATTTATTATTATGACACTGGAATCATATGGTACATTATAGACCTTTTTTTTAAGTTGCATGATTCTTGCAACAATAAAAATAATCTATCATCATGCCTAATATTGCAAGACCAACTTTATACGCTTGTCTTAATAAACCAACAACCCAGCGGTCATTCATCCCAATTTATTACTGATGTCTATGAGATGACGTTAATAATCAGCAGTAACACTCAATGTGGTTTGATTAGTGATGAATAAATGTGACCAATCGAAAAGAAAATTCACATTTGCAACTCATTAACCGTTTTAACAATACCCCCCTACACACACAGACACACACACACACTCAGTTTGGAGCAGAGAGTAGAGAACACAGACTGTGCACACCTTAACCTTGCCAGGCTGAGATCAGGTAATGTCTTATCAGTCTAATAAAGGGGAAGATAGTGTGAGAGGTGTGACTGACGGCACTGATATAAAGATCCCCCTGACTTGAGAGAATCACAGCTCAACACCACAGGTATGAGACCGTTTTTCTTGCTTTCTCTATTATAAAAAAGACTATAACAGTCATCACGTTTAAATGATTTGATTGAGCAGGGTAAGTGCTGTTCATTAGCAATTTTTGATGAAGGTGATTCGGAAATAGAAAAGTCAAGTCTGAGATCTAGAATTTTTCTTTCCAGATTAAATTGATGTGAGCTGCTATTGACATTGCACTGTTTTGTAATATAACCACTCTTAGAAAAAAGCTTCAGTGTTGTTTTATATAAAGCTCTAGGGTTCTTGACTCAATTTTAAATATCTCTTTATGCCAAAAAGGTTCTATATAATTCTATCATTCACTTAAATGTTTACATAATACTTTCATGTTTACGTTTTTTTTCTAGTATGTTTAATTCGTCACCTGGCAGAGATCTTTAAGGTTCTGTATGGAGCCTTTTCAACAGTTGTCTAATTTTTGTATTTTTATTTATTTATGAAATTATTTATTTTCCATGGTGCAGTAATGATTTTAATTGTCCTGCAATAATTCATCATACATAATAAGTTGAAAGGTTTTCAGTAACTGGCTCTATTGTATAATCAACATGTTCTTAATACGCAGATTAACATAACAGGTAAAAGGTTATTGTCATTTTCTTTCCACGTTACATCAGAACTGAACTGACGAACTAGGATCTAGCCTGAGAGCCCAATTATCTTTGAGTGTAAATAAAGTCAGTGCACATTGGCGTGCCCAAACACCACCCTGCTATGTGGGTATATAAGGAAGAGTGCATGCACTTTCAGCATTCCTCTTCAGAGCCGAGCGGTTCTTTTTCCTGCTGTGCGATCATCAATCGAGTGCAAAAACTTCTAAGAGTCAAGTGAGAAATGTTCTTGCGCATTTCAGCCACAGCCACATTGCAGCCACAGTCCTGTAAGCTGTGCTGCAACCGGTTTCCCATTTGGGCTTCAGCGCTTCCCTTAAACAGCAAACACTGGTGTGACGCTGCATATTTTTAACAATGTAATTTCACCCATATGTTTCTGGAAGCTTCGTTACCTGGCCCTGTCTGACAGTCAGATGAGGTGGCATTCAAGGATAAATCATGCATCTACTGCTGGAAGATGACTATCTTGGTGCTGTGTTCCAGACTCCAATACCTCCAAAGAGGTAGAGTCCCCTCTCCTATGCCAGCAAAGGGCTACTTCGGGGAATAGGCAAGGTGACCTGAGGGAGAAACCTGTCAAGCTGAACCGCCATGGGCCCTTCACTCCTCTTGCACACTGGAAGCTGTGGAGTTTCCAGAGGCGCTTTCCTGCAGCTCAATCAGTAGAGCATTGGTGTTTACAACGCCATGGTCATGGTTTTGATCTCAGGGAAAGCAAGAACTGATTCAATGCATTTCTTGAATGCAATGTAAGTCTGCCAAATGCATAAATGTAAATGTACACTTCTGGAACTTCTCATTGGCTTCGGCAGAGGATTGGATGGTAGGCGAGTGTCCTTTAGGGACGGTGGCTTTGTTCAAATCTGACCCAGAGCTTATAGCCATTTTTTCCTGGCCCGCTGAGTGCCAGGCTTGAGTGGAGGCCTCCACCATGTCCCGAACGCTCAAGGCTGGATGATTGGTATCTCGGGGCTTCCCATGCTCCATTACCAGAAGTGAAGTGCACGAGCAGGTCATCAGTATGTTGGAGGCACCTTTCTCTGCCTGGAAACCGAGCTGGTGCCCCTTCCCCTCTCACCACCCTCAAGGGTTATGTGGAGATCCCACCTGGTGGAGTGTATGGTAACAATACAGTTGCCTGGCAGGGTAATCCGCGTCTCCTATTCAAGGCCTATAAGTTCTCATCCGTGCTTACGCCAAGGCTTACAGAGTCACTGGACAGACTGGCTTTCTTCCCAGTAGGAGGACTGGGTGGAGAAATCTTTGTTTGATATTGTTTCTTTTCCACCCAAATTTGCAATAAAATAGCTAAACAGATATTCCTCTGTAAAACCACATTTCAGATGCAGTAAAACTGAAGAATGAAGAAGATTAAAAGTGAAAGCTTAACATCATTAGATAAAAACACAACAATATACAAAGATGATAAAGGTAAGAACTGTAGCATGTTGTTTGTGTCTAATTTTAATTGTGTATTACAATTACTGTACAGTTTTTTATGTATTACTCTGTGCAACTCATTTACTATCACACTCATTTCTTACAAAACAGATGCTGACTTCAAGTGAGTATTTTGTTTTTTATTTATTGACTTTTGTTGACATGATATGATAAAAATGCTACCATTTGAGAGAACAATTTCTTTGATTGGTTTTATTGATTGGATTAGTGCTTTAGATATTTTGTCATTGAATGTGTAGATAATACGAAATGATTTTCAATCAAAAGGCGAGGGAAAAAAATGAAAATCCCAGCATTTTCAAACATGCTGTTGACATAATAATAGTATAACTGAAAATATCTTGTGCATTATTCATATCATTACTTGTACAGTTACTTGATTTTGGTTTGATTTATACATAAACATGAACATGACTGTTCACAATTGATTTCAATTAATTGATTAAATTCAATTATTTATTATAAATTAAGTGTGCATTTGTATGGTTAGACCAAAATTCCCTCATAAAGGTTGAGCATGTATGTACATTTTTGCTGTGTTTGAAGGAATGGCAGCGATGAAAGAAAAGAGAAAGCTCTGAGCATTGGATTCTTCCAGCTGGTAAGTTTCTTGATATGATTCGGCTGTTTGATGTAATTTTTGATTTTCTCTTACATCACTGGTTGTGACCTCTGCCCAGTTCCGCTTTGCCACATGGAAGGAAGGCCTGATGATGGCGGTGGGAAGCATGTGCTCTCTGGTACACGGCGCCGCATCCCCTCTCACGCTGCTGGTTTATGGCATGTTGACCAACACCTTTGTGGAGTATGAGCTTGAGATTCAGGAACTGACTGACCCGAATAAAACCTGCATCAACAACACCATCACCTGGCTGAATGGGTCTGTGGTCGAGCGGCCGGACAACACCACCACGTACTGTGGGTGAGTGAGGATGTTCAGGACACCATACTATAACCTGAGAAAAATAGTATTGTTCGGTGCAAGAGCCTAGGATGTAGTCCACTTTAGACATTTTACTAACAATATGCAATTCTCCAAAACATATACAGCAAGGAGCAAACAAACATGTCAGAAGAGACTGTGTTTGACTACCTCATGACTCAAAGCACATAACATTAAAATAATAATGAACCTAACTTGAAAAGCACTAACCTGACTGCTGCAGATTCATTTCAACATTGATAGTGTCGCCAACACTATCAGTCACAAACCGTTCCGTGTACAACATCACAGGTTTCCATCTCTTCTAAATGACAGTGGTTATGGTGTGAACGCAGCATAAGCTGGTTGTTTTGGTTCAGGAGGATGTATTTGATATACACTGTACACATACATACACACACACACACACACACACACACACACACACACAGGACAGGTTGAAACATCGTAAAGTGTGTCACTTTGCATGTAAATCTGTCAAATGCACAGATGTAATGCATAATCAAATGATACATTATACAGTAATACTGTGTATTGTAATTGCTCTTGCCCTTTACCTCTCTACAGTGTGGATATTGAGGCTGAGATGACCAAGTTTGCATTTTACTATGTTGGAATTGGAGTTGCAGTCCTTATCCTGAGTTACTTTCAGGTACAAGAGAACTTTTTCACTGTATGTGGCCATCTAGATTAATGCACTTCAAGGAATGATCCAATATTAATGTCTACAGTGTTTAAGAGATGCATTCTAGGTTCTAATACACATTCATTCATCTCAGTAGTGCAGCAGGTCTGCATGAAACAAAAGTGTTGTTATGCCAGAACCTCAAGTAGATTCATGACTATTCACTATGATTTCAGATCGCTCTCTGGGTTTCTGCTGCTGCTAGACAGATCCAACGCATCCGGAAAATGTACTTCAAGAAGATAATGCGCATGGAGATCGGCTGGTTTGACTGCAACTCCGTTGGCGAGCTGAACACGAGAATATCTGAGTAAGTCGTTCTGTGCGATCTTGCACTATTGTTAGCTATCTTCATGAATCTGTCATGGTGATAAGTATTAAACTTTGGTACATTGACCCCTCAAAACATGCATCTTGAAGAGTTTTCTATGGACAATAAACTGATTTTAAAAACAAAGTTTTTAGCATGCTTGTGACTTCTCTTTTCATCTAGTGACATTAACAAAATCAACAACGCTATAGCAGACCAGGTGTCCATCTTCATCGAGAGGATCTCAACATTCATATTTGGTTTCATGGTGGGGTTCATTGGCGGATGGAAGCTGACGCTGGTGGTGGTAGCGGTGAGTCCTCTCATTGGACTGGCTGCAGGACTCATGGCAATGGTTGGTATCCCCACAAACAGTTTAATATGAGGAAGATGCACCACTTGTAGAATCCAAGTCCCTTTGGATGAATGTGTCTCCCAGACTTATGCTAAAATAAAATGGTTTTAATTTTTAAATGGTTTTGAAAGAAGTCTCTTATTCTCTCAAGGCTGTATTTATTTGATGAAAAATACAGCACAACAGTAATATTGTGAAATGTTATATAATTTAAAATAACTGTTTCCTATGGTAATATAATAAACAATTTATTTTATTCCTGTGATGCAAAGCAGAATTTTATCAGAAATTATTAATCATTTATTATTATTATTATTATTATTATTATTATTATTATTATTATTATTATTATTATTATTATTATTATTATTATTATTATTATTATTATTATTATTATTATTATTATTATCAATGTTGAAAATGGCTGTGCTGCTTCATTTTGTTGTGGAAAACATGATAGAGTAATTTCTCAGGAATGTTTTATAAATAGAAAGTTTAAAAGAGCAGAATTTATTTGAAATATTTTGTAACATTATACATTCATTTACTGCCACTATTTCTCAATTTAATGCATACTTTCTGGATTAAAGTTTTAATTTTCTTTTGTTAAAAATGTTTTATCCCAAACTTTTGAATGGTAGTGTGTCAGTTTTCCAAAAATATGATGTAGTTTATAGCATTTATAACATTTATAATAATAGTAAATGTCTCTTGAGCAGCAAATCAGCAATTTAGTGAGCATAAGCATTCAAACATCCTAATTTTTCAAAACTTTTGACTGTTATTGAAAATATCGAAAATGAATGTGATGAATCGATCTAGAATAGATATTTTTGTTTCATCTTCCCATCAAATTTGTTTCTAATCTGAGAGCATTGTAAAATAATCTAAATGTGTTTTATTGATGTGAAGGCTGTGGCGAGGCTGACGGGTCGTGAATTAAAGGCTTATGCTAAAGCTGGCGCGGTAGCTGATGAAGTCCTTTCCTGCATCAGAACAGTGGCTGCCTTTGGAGGAGAGCATAAAGAGGCAGAGAGGTACCGCATGCCGTCTCTACGTCAATCCTCTTCACTTCTGGATACTCACAGTAAAAGTCATTACATAATAAGATCAGGGTCTGCATTAAGAAAATAAAATTGTTTCAAGGTCATGAATCATAGGAGTTAGTTACCCTGCAAAACTTTCGTTCATCTTTGAATTCTGAGAGATTTCTGTCCCTTAATTGACAGTCTACCCAACTACCCCATTGATGTTTAGGGTAGAACCTCATTGGTTCTTGCTGTAGCTCAAACGTGATGCGTAACACGAAAATGAACCTCATTGGTTCTTGAGGAAACTTAAATGTGCTACATAACACGATTTTTTCCACAGGTATGACAAGAACCTCATCGAGGCCCAGGCGTGGGGTATTAAGAAGGGAACGATCATCGGTGTGTTTCAGGGCTATCTATGGTGCATCATATTCCTGTGTTACGCTCTGGCTTTCTGGTACGGCTCAAAATTGGTCATTGAAACCAAGGAGCTCACCCCCGGTGGCCTCGTTCAGGTATGACTTCCAAGTGTGGAACACAAAAACACAACAAATTTTGGTCTTTACCTCACACAAAACTTTCATATGGATTTTTGTCTTTTGTGGAGCTTGAAAAATTGTGGTCAATATGAACTGTCGTGCGAAAAATAAATTTTTTTTGGGGGGGATTTTGGAAAATCATTAAAATTTTGGAATTATATGGGTATTACGTTTGACACGGCATTCTCAAATGATGGACGACCACAAAGAAGTGGATGTTAATATCAGCCGCTTAAACTGTATTAATTAAAAAAACAAAGAAAACAATCCATAAGATTATTACAAGACAATACTGGGCAATGAACTGAATTAAACTCAAGGCTTAAATATACAAATATACATTAAAGATAATGCGCAACTCAACTAGAAACAGGTGATGAACATAATCAGTAACTATAGAAACAAATAATGAGTGGAAAAACAGGGAGCAAAGGAAGCAGTAAGAGAGAGCAGGAAAACAAGATGATTTAAACTGATGGTACATTTATATAACTGTTAGCATTTTTACAAAATTAGAAATTAGCATACTAAAAACGAAAAAGTTATTAAAAAGTTGAAATATTTCCATTTGATTTAAGCAAAACAAGTTTATTTATATAGCACAATTCATACATGATGGTAATTCAAAGTGCTTTACATAAAAGTGATTTAAAATAATCATAAATAAAGTAAAAAACAAAACAAAAAAACAACAACTCTATTTTAAAGAAATAAGAAAAGAATTACACAGCAAAGGAAACATTCAGTAAATGCATGATTTAATTATTAGTGCCTGGTTTTACACACGGGGTTTTGATTAAACCAGAATTAGGAATTAGTTAAATTAGGAAATTTAAGTATCTTTTATAAACATGCCTTTAAAAAACATTATTGTTGTGCATCTTGAGACAAAACAACGGCACTGACATATTTTAATATGATATTTTAAATTAAGTTGAAACGTATTTTAGTCTGGGACTAGCCTGCGAAACCAGGCTAAATGCTTTTATTCTCTGCAGGTGTTCTTTGGTGTTCTTATCGGTGCCATGAATCTGGGCCAGGCCTCTCCTTGTCTTGAAGCGTTTGCCTCTGGTCGGGCTGCAGCCAAGAGTATATTTGACACTATTGACAGGGTGAGAATAACACACACTCACAGTTCTTCTCACAAAAATCAATGAATGACATTATTTCAGCATTATTTCACAGAGAGATTAATCACTGTCACATCCTGTTGCCGTACAGGAGCCAGAAATCGATTGCTTCTCAGAAGATGGTCATACGTTAGACAAGGTTAAAGGTGACATTGAATTCCACAGTGTTCACTTCAGCTATCCCTCCCGTCCGGAAGTAAAAGTGGGTTATGTTCTAGTATGCATATAATTTAACCTACCATAATATTTGCATTAAACAGTTCAATTCTATCCAGTATTGACTGACTTTGTCTTGTGTTCAGATATTAGATAATTTGAATGTTGTGGTCAAAGCTGGCGAAACTACTGCATTTGTTGGACCCAGTGGCTCGGGAAAGAGTACAACGATCCAACTCATCCAGAGGTTCTATGATCCAAAAGAAGGAATGGTACAGTAGTTCAAATCAGTGTTATTTTGGTATTCTTTTTATATCATAGTAAATATTATTAGTTTGAATGAGCTCTTATCTTTTATTTTTTATTTTAATTGTAGTCATATTGTTATGTGCTTTTGTTGGTTAATATTTAATATTAATATTTCTTTAATTTATTTGCATTTATGTTTTAGTAATTGTTCTTCTAATATTTATTCTATTTCAGTTTATTTCAATTACTAAAAACATTTTAATATTTTAGTTTTACTCAACAATAACAACACTGGTGTTTGTAGCACATCAATTATTTACAATGAATGAATAAAAAATATATATTTCAAATAGAACTAATAGATCTAATTTTTAAGATTTAAATTCCACATTTAAATAATTTATAAATAGATCTAATTTCAACTTGGTTGATAAAAAATAGTGAAAACTCTAGTTTAATGCAGTAGGTCTAAAACCGAATATCTGATCTAGTGTGGAAAATCTGGTTTTGTATCAGCATTTATTGTTTTAATATATAGGTCACCCTTGATGGCCATGACATCAGAAGCCTGAACATCCAGTGGTTGCGCTCCCTTATTGGAATAGTTGAACAAGAGCCTGTTTTGTTTGCCACTACAATTGCTGAGAACATCCGATACGGCCGAAGCGGAGTCTCCATGGAAAAGATTATAGACGCCGCCAAACAGGCCAACGCTTACAACTTCATCATGGATCTTCCTCAGGTGCCAGCTACTGTACCAGATCAGTACATGCATTACCGTACTGATAAAATTCACAAAGTAACAGAGAAAGTGCACGGATAGTAATTCGTGTTTTTCCCCCTTGAGTTTGTTTCCCTTTTCTTAAATAAAAAAGATGTTCTCAAACTAGATTTTTATAGATTGGCATAATCAGACTAAATAGGTTTCATAACATACTGTATCGTTTTGTGCAGAAATTTGACACATTGGTTGGCGAGGGTGGTGGACAAATGAGTGGAGGGCAGAAACAGAGAATTGCCATTGCTCGAGCGCTGGTCAGGAATCCCAGAATCCTCCTATTAGACATGGCCACATCAGCGCTGGATAATGAGAGTGAGGCTACCGTACAAGAGGCCTTGGACAAAGTGAGTTTTACAGCATCCTGAAACTGATACCAAATTTAATTACATCCACCAAACTCATCCTGTCCTGACTTGAAGTATTTCTCTTCTAACTGAGCGGATGAATGGTTTTTCTGTAGCTGACAATCATTGGAAACAGCCTAAAAACTGTTTAGAAGCCCCCCCAAAACACTCTAGCAACCACTTAGAACACCTTAACCAGTGGCCAGCAACTCCTTAGCAACCATCCAGCAAATCCCTTAGAACACCTTAAGTGCCCAGCAACACCTTAGCAACCAATTAGAACACCTTAAAAACCAAGTAACACCCTAACAATCACTTAGAATGAACACCTTAACAAATGCCCAGCAACACCCTAGCAACCAATTAAAACGCTTTAAGAAGTGCCCAGTAGCTCCCTATCATGCACCCAGTGTTACAATGGATGGACATAATGTCTGAGGGGAACCAACACTTAGATTTTCCAGAACTAAGGTAGTCCATACAGGGTAGGCTCAACACTGAACACAGCTCAATGAAACTGCCTAAATTAAATGGGACAAAATACAGGTGGAAGAAATTAATTTGATGAGTAGTTCTAATGAAAGAGTTCAAAGCATGTGGTGCCACCCAAAGAACACCTTAAGCACCCAACAACACCCTAGCAACCAATTAGAACACATTAAGAACCAAGCAACACCTTGGAAACCCCTTAGAATACCTTAAAAAGCACCCAGAGACTCCCTTAAAAACCAAAAACCAGCAACCGATTAGAACACATAAAGCACCAAGCAACACACTAGCAACCACTTACAACATCTTAATCACTAAGCAACACCCTAACAACCACTCAGAACACTTTAACAAGCACCCAGAAACTCCCTAGAAACCACCAACCAATTAGAGCACATTAAGCACTAAGCAACAAACTAGCCACCACTTAGAACACTTTAACAAGCACCCGGTAACACCCTAGCAACCACCCAGAACAACATAACTACCACATCTGTATATATTTCAATGTATTTGTTGTTGCACACACTCATTCAATGACATTTTTTAGGCTCGACAGGGAAGAACAACTATCAGCATCTCACACCGTCTATCCACAATCCGCAACGCCGATGAGATTGTGGGCTTTGAGCATGGACGTGCTGTAGAGAGAGGAACGCACAGCCAGTTACTGGACAGAAAGGGAGTGTACTTCACTCTAGTCACACTCCAGAGTGAAGGAAAGGATACAGACTGTGATAAACCAATGAACAGTGAGTACAGGGAGTTTTGGGAGCCATATGCAGGAACATTTAGATTGCTTGAATATTTCAGTCAAAAATGCATCCATACATTTCTTTGAAAATCTTTCTGAAACATGATAGAAGACATTTTGCAGCATTTCACCAATGAATTTCATGCATCATAAGCTATCCATGAATGTATTTTTATGCACATTTTGGGGTAACGCTTAAAAAATGCTGGATGGAAAAGCCTAAATGTGCTTAAAAAGCATTTGAATGAAGTGAGGTGGATGATTAAGAATCATAAGACGATACGTGCATAAACTATGATGGAAGCGCATTTACCGAATAAATTCCTCGATATGCGACAAAAACTCATGTGAAAGTTTCAGACCTATCTGCCAGATTCATAGGAAATATGATTTTGTTCTGAATTCCTGGGACTGTTGTGCTTTTGCAAGTGTGTAAGTGATATACAAAGTTCTGTAATGAAACTCTAGATGGCGGAGGCTGACAGGTCCTTCACTCAATCTGCTTGCAATCATGTCGTTCTCTATAGGGCACAGTTGATTGGTTCCTGCTGCTTGCAGCTCAACCTTTTTGCATTTGCTATAGCAGTGCAGCTCGCTTTAAAAAAAAATACACCTTCCCCAGCTCCACCTGTATAGATCTGCTACAGGTAATTCATGAATGCTATTTTGTACAGCAGCAGCATGTCTTACTTGCTCACAGCAGAGTGTTGTGTACGTAAAGAAATGCCATAGATAATATTAGCATGTTATATGGTGTTTTTGTCCTTTTTAGAGGCTAATGGCATTGTATGGAAAATATCTGCATGAAGATACCAGGCATGAGGGTGGATGACGGTATTGAAATTTTGAGTGATCTGTTTCTTTTAACATTAAAATTAAATTGAATCACAGCTGCTGAAATGACCATTACAGAGGAGGATGGACTTGAGAGAGTAAGAAGCTTCAGCAGAGGAAGCTATCAGAGCAGTTTAAGGTACGTGTAAAGATCATCTCATGTTTAATATTATTAGAGGAGTGTCCAAAACTGAAATGCCTTTCCTATAGGCGGTCTTTGAGGCAGCGATCTCATTCTCAGATGTCAAACAAGATGCCGGATGCCATTTCTGGAAAATTTGAATTCCATTTCGAAATGGAGGGAATTGAAGCAAACAACAAGGTCTGGAAATGAATACAGCTGAATAACATATCATGTCATTTTGTGTTTTTCTAAATTTCTCTATTTTGTCTTGCAGAAAAGCAAAAGTGATGCTGAAGAGGTCATTGAACCGGCTCCTGTGGCACGAATCCTGAAGTATAACCGTCCTGAGTGGCCGTACATGCTGCTGGGATCTTTAGGTGCTGCTATCAATGGATCGGTCAACCCCATCTATGCTCTTTTATTCAGTGAAATCCTTGGGGTGAGTGCTGAAAATGTAGCTTGGCAGTCACAGGAATAAATTACATTTTAATATGTATTTAAATGGAAAACAGTTTTTTAAAATTCGAATACTTTTTCCACAATAATTTTCTCTTGCATAAGATTAATAGAAAGACCAAATTCCACCAAATCCCTAGAATGCCTGCCGTCAAATCTGAGCTTCTTTTGATGAAAAACTGACTTTTCGACCATTAAAGTGGACCTCTATGGTTTTTACATTTTCACCTTTCTATAGTGTGTAATGTTCCTGTTTGAAAAAACTCTGCAAAGTAGCAAAACAAAAAGTCCTCTTCTTAACTCCCTCAGATGCCACCATTGTAGAATCAAATTTTCTTTTGGGTCATAGACGTCACAAAATTCCACATTTAAATGATTCATAAATACTGTAGAATAAGTGTATTTTTGCAATTACATTTAAAGACGCTAGTGGTGCAGATATTACTCACCCTTACACACCATCTTTTGTTAAACACGGGACTGTTTAACATCATCGTTGCTCCTTTTCAGACATTCTCTATTCAGGACCTGGACAAACAGAGGAGGCAGATAAACGGGATTTGTATTTTGTTTGCCCTCATGGGTCTCCTAAGCTTCCTTTCACAGTTCTTACAGGTATTTCCACATTTCTTTGGTGAGGTTCTGTATATCTACACTTTATAATTTCCCATGACTAATCTTTATTTAGATATTACAGCAGATCATTGATACTGTGATATGTTGTTGCAGGGCTATTCATTTGCTAAATCAGGAGAGCTGTTGACTCGTCGGCTGAGGAAGGTCGGCTTTCAGGCAATGTTAAGGCAAGAGGTTGGCTGGTTCGACAACCCCATAAACAGTCCTGGTGCTCTGACTACCAGACTAGCCACTGATGCCTCAATGGTGCAGGGGGTGAGTGCCAAAAGATAACCTAAAGAAAATACAACAAATAGTTAGACAAATATCTGCTGAACTGGCATGTTATTGTAGGGGAATTACAGTTAAGACCCGAGGACCAGATATGTTGAATAAAGACCGGGAGACAGAAGTGCAGTCAATAGAAGACATTTTAGAAAAGTTTAGTTTCATCAGCAGAAGCTTCAGGTTTCACAAGGAGTTCGGAGGCCGCCCCACATACAATAACATTGTTACAGCAATTATACTCCAACAGAGGGTACTAACCATGTCAATGATGACGGTTAAATGATTCTGATTGGCTAAGAAAAAAAGAAAGAAAGATAAACAAAACTAGTAATTTTCCACACAAGAGCAGACAGTCTGAAGCATATCTGTGTTGATCACATGGTTGACGGGATAGTGACCTTCCATGTGGTTTGTCGAGAACAACAAGTCATTCCTTCTCCTTATGGCGCCAGTTAATCACCTCACCCATGCAGACCATATTAACACACACACACACACACACACACACACACACACAGATACACAGCTTCTTCAAGGCTGAACTCGGCTCAGGCTCCAACTATCAACAGAAAGACTCTCAAAACATTCTGATAACATGTTCTGTCTGGTGAGACGTGCAGACAATAATCATCCTTACTCGATAGGAAAATACAGAAGAGTAAAGAAAGGCTAATAAAACTAACTAATAAAAATCCCTAACTTTATTATAAATCACTCTTTACAGTATAGAGCTGGTAAAAGCTACTGATCCATAGAAATGACTGGATTCTAAACTGCTGTGAAGCCACCGGAAGTGTGACTTACAACCAAAACATTGACCAAAAATCACCAGATTTGCAGCATATCAGTCGCACATGCAATATAACAAACATATATCCTGTATATCTGGGATTATTAGCAGAAACTGATTTGAATATCCATGGAATATTACAATCTCCTATTTTTAAATTGCAATATACTATATTAAAAAGCTTTACCCTGCATCATCTTTGCTCGGAGCGACAGTAAAGCTTTAAATTCATACACAAGCAGCATAATCTCTCTTCAGGAGTTAGTGTGTTTTATGTTAATAAGTGAAGCGTTTTTATTATATCCTGATGTCTTTTTGTTGGCCAACATCCACTTCAAACTCTTTGAGATCTTGGAAACAATTAAAAAGCCACAGATCAGCTCAAAAGCCGTACAAAGCATAAATCAATATTAATAAATCCTGTTATTTTTTGTAATATAAATGCTGAGGTGTCTCGTCCATCAGCTGGTCTGATATTTGCTGCTGTAATGAAGATGAACTTAACTTGATAAGCAGGGGAAATTCCCGACTTAAAACCAATAACCATTCAAACGTTTAGGACATTTGCGTTGTAATAATGACACATGGTGATGTTTTCTCATTAAAATCAGATGATTTCCTATTATTTCATTATGCAGGGATTAGTTCATTAAAGCATAAAACCCAGTTGTTGTTGTAAAGTTGTGTCTTAAGTGAAATTAAGTTCCTGAAACGGATTTTCTTTGCTTTGTGCTTCTCTTCACGCCTCCACGGACTCTGAGATTAAGCTAGATGAGTAAAGTTTGTCAATGAACTTTAAAGTTGGCTTGAGAAAGCTGGGTCAGAAACAGCTTTTAGTTAGGGTTAGTTTGAATTAACGTGCAAAAGCATGACGCTAGCAATATTTAGCATGAATTAACATGTCACAAGCAAGATTTAACATCATTTAACATATTACTAGCAAGATTTAGCGTTAATTAGCATGCCGCTAACGAGTTTTACAGTGAATTGACATGTCGCTAGCGAGATTTAATGTTGACTAGCATGTTGCTAGTGAGATTTAACATTAGTTAGCAAGTCGCTAAGTAGATTTAATGTGAATTAGCATGTAGCTAGCAAGATTTAACGTTAATTAGCTAGTTGCTAACAAGATTTAACGTGAATTAGCATGTTGCTAGTGAGATTTAAAAGTGTTCATTCCTCATTGAAAGCATAAGAAAATGTATGTCTTTAAACCTAATTTTTCGGAAAATCCCAAGTCGAATCTAGAAAAGATATAGCAACTCGAGTCAGAATAGGTCGGATTTCTGGGGCGAGTTTGGTGTTTGTAGCTTGAAAGCCCTAGTGGGAGATGGTGTTTAAAATTTTGCTAATAATAATCTTAAACCGTAGATCAGTAAGTTGGCTCTCTAAAGCCAACTTAATAAACTAAAAACAAGAGATCACAGCAATACAAAAGCAACTTGAAAATGAGAAAAAAGGCATAATGGGATACTTTAAAGTGCAAAGCGGGTGTTTAAAAGTACATTAGTGAATAACTTTTTACGGTACACAAAAGCAAATATTTCTACTAGACCGTAGGGGGTTAAATTGTATGATTTTATATTTGGCAGATGCTTTTATCCAAAGCAACTTACATTGCATTCAAGAAACACATTGACATTCAAATCAGTTCCTGCTTTCCCTGAGAATCGAACCCATGACCTTAGTGTTGCAAGCGCTACACTCTACTGTTTGAGCTACAAGAAAGCTACCCTTTTAAGATTTATATATGTTCTTCATCAAAGGCTACAGGTTCCCAGATTGGCATGATTGTGAACTCACTGACCAACATCGGCGCTTCCTTCATTATTGCGTATTGCTTCAGCTGGAAACTGAGTTTGGTGGTCACCTGCTTCCTCCCTCTCATCGGCCTCTCTGGAGTTTTTCAGGCTAAAATGTTAACAGGATTTGCTAATGAGGACAAGAAAGCATTGGAAGCTGCTGGACAGGTAAAAGTCATGTTAAATAAATAAGTTCTGATTTACTCATTCAAATGCAACATTCATGCTTTTACTGAGGCAGCAAATATACACGCATAACTTGCAACTGGTGTAGTTAAATTATGAGTGAATCACTGCTTCACGTTTAACCAATCCTCACAAAGATTCAACAATCAGTCTCAAAGTCATAAGTTATTGATTTGAAACCGTCTCATGACTCCATAAATCATTCAGAGTTGTTCTAGGCTTTCTCACAGAACTACAAGTCAATCATTTCATTGAATTCAATTCGAATTAAAATAAAGCAAAGCTCGTAATAAAGCAAGAACTCTTACTGTGTTATGTGTACTATATTTGTGTTAGTATGCATATAAATCATGTCGTACATTTTTACAGGTGTCCAGTGAAGCTCTGAGCAACATCAGGACCATTGCTGGCTTGGCCAAAGAGAAACACTTTGTGTCTCGATATGAAGAGCAACTAGAAACCCCATATAAAGGGGCAAAAAAAAAAGCTCACGTTTACGGGATCTGTTTCGCATTCTCCCAGTGTGTCCTTTTCATGGCTTACGCTGCCTCTTTTAGATACGGTGGCTATCTGGTCAGTAACGAGGGGCTTGCGTACATGATGGTGTTCAGGTTAGTGCTTAGTGGAGTCATTGATTTGTACCTCTCATACATTGCATTGAAGGATGGTGTTTTACAGCAGATATGTAATGGGGAAATACATGCATTTGTGGTGTACTAAAATAATAATGATTCTTAACCTAGTTTATATATATATACAGTGGAATACGGTTATGTCGACAGCCTTGGGGGTTGCATAAAAGTATCGAGATAACCGATGATCGAGAAAACCAACAGCCAATATGGCGAATTTTTTTTTTTTTTTTTTTTGGGTGTTTGTCCCTCTTTTGTGCTCGAGATATTAGTGTTCGGTGACATTAAGGAGTCGACATAAACGAAAAGAAAATGCTAAGGCAAATAGGGAGTTTGGCGGTTCCACTTCAAAAACGTCGACATAAATAGGATTGGCGAGTTAACCGAGAGTCGAGATAAGTGGATTCCACTGTATGTATATATAAAAGCAAAGATTGTGGTTAAAATAAGATGCATACGGAAATAAATGTCTGTATCACTGCATATGAATGCATTTGTAAAACGTAACATCAGCGTGGATGTTAACTGAAGGGAATTATTGAAATGCACCAGTAGATCAAGCCGTTGGTATCATTAAAAGATGCTGTGTGTGTTTTTATTGCTCAGGGTCATTTCAGCTCTCGTGACGAGCGCGACTGCTCTCGGCAGAGCTTCATCTTTTACACCAGACTACGCCAAGGCTAAGATTGCTGCTGCTCAAATTTTCAAACTGTTGGATAGGGTTCCCAAAATTAAAACAGAAGGACAAAGTTGGGTAAGAGAGTGTATGTTTTTCCCCATCTACTAACTTCAACCTTTTGCCCTCTAAACACATCTAAACCCAACTTTTCAAGATTTGGCTGGTTAGCCAGGCCTATTCAATACCTGCTAGTAAAACTAAACCATTCATTAGGGAAAAAGCATCTTTCTTCATTGATAGTCATTCATAATTAGCCACAAATATATATATTTTTTTTTTTACAATGGGGCAAATTTGTTGCACAATAACACACAGCACAAGCCTGATTTAAAAACTTTAAATTGGATTCACAAAAAGACAAGTAAACTAAGACCAAATAAACAATTTACAAGCAGTAGCACAAATAAATAAAATACTAGAAGATACAAATGAAACGGTACTTTTTCTGAGTAAGGTTTTCTACCAGGTAGGTCTAACAGTAGTATTGAGGCAAGAAATACTACAGAAATTGAACAAGGAATCAAATGTAAAATAATATTGGATTGTTTTTCCTGAATAAATTAAACACAGATTAATCCTTACCATTAAATCCTTTCAGTGTGTCATTAATGTGAATCAAATAACAAGAGACTTATTAGGCTGCTGTCACTTTAAGACTGAATGCATGGATCCAGTAGTGTAGACACACACACTCACACACTCTTTCTCTGTCTCTCTCTCTATAGTAAATGATCATGTAAAAGTTGTCCATATTTGCTTTTAGCAGACATACTTTAAAATGTCTTTACAGGAAGGGACACCAAAAATATTATTGATGCCTTCTAAAATATAATGTTTTCTTCCATCCTGTTGCAGGATGACTTTAAGGGCAGTGTGGAATTCAAAGGGTGCAGCTTCACATATCCCAGCAGGCCAGACAGCCAGGTTTTGAGGGGGCTGGAGGTGTCAGTCCATCCAGGACAGACTCTGGCTTTTGTGGGCAGCAGCGGCTGCGGCAAGAGCACCAGCGTTCAACTTCTGCAACGATTCTATGACCCAGATGGAGGACAAGTGGTATGAAACCACATTTACTGCATATTTAATGTATTTCCTAACTAACCCTTGTGGGGAAAAAAGTGTGCTTATAGTATAACTTTATAAAAGTATACTAACTTTAAAGGAACACACTTAAGTGTGAATTTAATGCTAACTGTAATTGATTTCAACTGTATCAAAGATTAAGTTCCTATTAAATGCAATTAGTTGAACTTTTTTTTAAACCAGGGGGAATTAAATAGATCCTTATAAGTACTTTACATTTATTTTAAAGACACTCAGATGATAACAACACTGTCTTATTTTATGTGCTTTAGTATATTAGTCACTACATCAAAATATCTGTACTTTATAAATCATAATTATTTAAAATGTGTTTAAGTAAAACTTAATTAGATATGATTACAAAGTGCATTTTTAAAAAGTACACTTAAGTATGTGGAGAAATATTCTCATTGAAGTGTAAGCTCTTTAAGCACACTTACTGTAAGTGGCCTTTAATTTGAATTATATCATATATTAACTTTTTCAAAAGTACACTTTCAATACAATTAGGCACATTTCTTTTTCACAAGGGTATTGCAATAATTATTGCCATTCATAAGATTCAATTGAAAACAGTAAAAAATAACTATTATAACATAACACATCTAGTTTAAAATAATCACAGCATTTTGCTAAATGAACAATGCTAAAGAAACTTCAGCTACTATTCAAATATCAAATATATAATAATTTCCTACTCATAAGGTGAGGAAGCGTTGTAAAATCCTTGATTGTGACATAATTTCTAATTACGACGCAGTTTCTTGATTCTTTAAAACATTTTCCAAATCAACCCATGACTTCCTCTTATTGCCCTAGCTGATCGATGGACGTCCCTCTGAGAGCGTCAGCGTTCCCTTCCTGAGGTCTCAGATCGGGATTGTATCCCAGGAGCCAGTGCTGTTTGACTGCAGTATCAGAGAGAATATCCAGTACGGCGATAATTCCCGCACCGTGAGCATGGAGGAGATTATAGAGGCTGCCAAGAAGTCTTATCTGCACGATTTTGTGATGACACTTCCTGATGTAAGTTATGCATTGCTTTTCATCGTGACAATTTAAATTCACACATATCAAGTTTAATATGGCTCAGAGTCGACATGAAATGTTGTTCCCCCTTTTTATGTCTGTGGTCTGATGCATTTACAAGTAAAACTTAGCGTATGCAACAAGAAAAAAAGTAGGGTCAGTTAACCAAACTTATGCACCATTGACATACATGGGAAAATGATGGAGCAGAAAATTAGAATAATAAGCAAGCACTGATGAATTGTGCATGATAAGAACATGCATTAAGATGATACATTTTTGTATGTCTTAACCCTATAAAGCATACTATGTTCAATCTAAGGCCTTGAAATTCCAACAAGATCAAAACGGCTGAAAAACCTCTTGCACACAATCTACAAAATCTGAATCAAAATTTGTGTCTTTTTGCTGTTAAATCTGAATTATTTTAACATAAGAATAACTTTTATATTGTTAGTAATACTTCAAATGAACATTTACTGTTGCAGCTCATGATTTGTTAGATAAATCGTGTTACAATCAAATGCGTTGAATTTTGAAGAATGTTTATTTGTTAATCTCTCAATCATTATTGGTTTGCCTTGCATTATATGTGCAATTTACATTATATTTGGAGCTTTGATCATAAAACTAAGTGCTTAAAAATCCTCATAATAAGACATATTTTAATTGGGTAAAGTAGAGTGATATCTATATGCATTTTATGTATAGTAAGTTTTCTGTTATACTGTCAGAAAGATCTCATTGATTTAAATCACAAGGTATCAGAATTTTACTCTTTGGCTAAAACAGCATAAAAATGGCATATTGCAAGGTGTTTCTTTGCTCCATATCACACTAAATGAGCCATAAAAGTCTGATGTATCAAATATGAGCCAAATCATAAAACTCATGCACTTTATTTTGTTTGTTTTTCTTTTATATTTTGTCTAAAGGTTCAAGAAATGGTTCCATTTCAAAAAATTGGATTGCATATATCAGGAGTTCATCAAATCATTGCATAACTGTATTGTGTTTTTCAGAAATATGAAACTCAGGTCGGTGCTCAAGGCTCTCAGCTGTCCCGCGGACAGAAACAGCGCATAGTGATCGCACGAGCCATTGTCAGAAACCCAAAAATTCTGCTGCTGGATGAAGCCACCTCTGCTCTTGATACTGAGAGCGAGAAGGTAAAACAATAGCATGTCTTTTTTACACACTTTCACTTTACTGTCAGTTTTTTTTTAACACTTTTCAACGCACAAAATGCATTGGATTTTCCATCTCCAGACTGTTCAGGCAGCGCTGGATGAAGCGCGGCAGGGACGCACATGTATCGTCATCGCCCACAGGCTTTCCACCATTCAGTCCGCTGACATCATTGCTGTGATGTCACAGGGTGAGGTCATCGAGAAAGGGACGCACAAGGAGCTCATGGCCAAGAAAGCGGCATATTACAAACTTGTCACCACAGGGGCCCCTATTAGTTAAAAGTGAGACTCAAGACATTTAATCCTGCCTCAAACTCAAACCAGTGTTGGCTTGTCAGATTGCAATTGTTGAGGTGTTTTTGATATGTATTTATTGAGAGGTGGATGTCTTGACAAAATCCTTGAACTTAAATTATACTAAACATGACTTGCTGCGCTGTTTTCTGTTTCTGAACAATATTTATAAACAGCCAGTCATATTTTTGCATTAGCAATGGTTTTCATCGCGGCACTAAATACTTAAAGATTTAATAGGCTGACTATTATTTCTTTGACTTGAGCTAACGTGAACTAACGTTAACAAACAATAACTTCTGTAACAAATATAGCTATTGTTCATGTTAATGCATTAACCAATGTAATTACCTTATTGTAAAGTGTCAGGGTTTGTCTTTGTGTTTTGGGAACTTTGAGCCAGTTTTTCCCATGAGTTTCATTCATTTATCCCATTGAACTGTGCATTATTAATTATCTCGTTTGTTCCTTTGTTTGCCTGTGTGTATCAGCCCTCAGTTTCAGTCTGGTCTTAGTCCTGTATTGATTTGTCTTTATGTGAATGTGGTTGTGTTATTCTCCTGTTCATTGTGTTTGAAGTTAGAATGAAAGTCTATTTCAGTTTACTCCTTCGTCGCACTTCTATACATCCACCTACCGTGACAAAGTTTTATCTGTTTTATTATAATTATTTTGCACTTTTAAAACATTAGCTTTTTTATTGTGTGTGTTCTTTATTGTATTTAAATGTTCAGAGTGCTTGTGTTGATCAGAGTTCAGTTGTTGTTTATGACACTTACTGTTTGGCAACTTATCGCAATATTGTGATAATACCATATACCATGTTAAAACCATAAGCAATTATTGCAACATGAAAATTTGATACGGTCACATGGCTACTCAGTTCTGTGAAAATATGTGACCTGCAAAAAGGTTCTGCCAGTTCTAGGCATTATTACATCAGTACTAAGTAGCTGAAGAGCTGAAGATATGCTGTCCTTGAACTATTATAGCAATGATAGTGGACTGATAAAATGTTCTTAATGCTGATACCTTTATGCTCAGTCATTGTTTCCTGTAGTGTCATGTGTCAACTTCTTGCTTTGTTTTGGTATCTGTCTATCTATCTGTCACTCTGCAGATTATTTGTCTAATTATTTGTACATATTAAAAATACCTTTTACCAAAATACGACCAAATACGAGAGTATTTGTTGAGTTATATTCAGACATTTGCGGTAACTTCATGATTTGTAAGTCATTCCTGGAAGTCAGCTTCCCCAAATTGTGAGTCGCTTTGGATAAAAGCATCTGCTAAATGAAGAAATGTACATGTACAATTATTTATTTACGTATAAAAATATTGTTTATTTATGTCACACATTAGGTGTCATTAATCATTAATGTTGTTATGTACATAGTAATAATTAAGTAAAATTATTATGCTTATATTGTATTGCAAAACATTTTTGCTGCTATTGAAGTGGGATACAGGTTTGGTTTAAGGGTGGGTTAAGATGTACAATATAAGTACAATATAAAAACATGTACGTACACAATAAGTGCATTGTATCAGTTAATTAATTTAAATGCAAATACACAGCAGTTAAATGTTGAATATTATGTATATGAATGTTTAAATACATCAAGACTGGCTTTAAAGAGTAGAAAACACCACACACTAATGCAGCTGAAATCCCTTTATGGCGATTTTCATGATTATCTTCTTATATAGTCTCATACTTACATTTCCAGCATTTAGCTAGATAAGACTGTTAAAGTATACAGCAATATTGCATTTATATCACATTAAACTGATCTATTCTTTTAGTTTTGGAGTCAAACTCCCCTGTCCACCACAGGGAGGTGCAGTGCATTCAAGTACGTTTAAATATTCCATGCATAAATAACAAAATCAACAGAATAAAGAATTAGTTAAAGCCTGATAGCACATGAGCATTTCAGAGATGTCTATTTGATGTGTGTGTTTTTACATTTACATTCATGCATTTGGCAGACGCTTTAATCCAAAGCAACTTACATTGCATTCAAGAAACACATTGAGGAATTGAACCCATGGCATTGGCGTTGCAAGCACCACACTCTACTGTTTGTGTAACAGGACATCATTTTTACATCTGTAAGACGTATTTTTAATGTTTGCTCATCTGCAATACATCTCTAGGATGTTTCCTGTCAGACGTTAAATAGACATTTATAAAATGTCTTTAAGGTATTTATGATTTAGAATGTAAAACGGACATCTTAAATACGTTTCTCAGATGTTTTCCAGACGAAGCGCTCTTGGAATTATCTGGGAATTAATATGTCCATTTGTGATTTGAGAAGCCAGACATTTAAATTATATTTTATAGCGCAGCGGTGCTACAATGAATGAAGTAAAGTAAAAACACCGCAGGTAGCAAATACAACTAATAACAAACACGTAGCATTCTGAGTTGAAATAAATGCTTACTTCAAAATTTATTATGTATAATGTGAGCAGTTTATCATGGAACGAAAGTTGATTCCATGCCGCTATTTTGTAGTTGTGATGACGACGCGTCGTTTTGACGTCATTTCCGGTGTAACTGCCGTCGGTTCAGGCGCCGATTTTTGAAAACAAGGAAAATAAATTTGCGTTTATTGTCATTTCTTAAAACTGGTAAGTGATTTATTACTGCCGTGTGACTATTATAACTGCATTTAATCAATATAATGTAAGTTTCAGCGCGCAGAAACGAAGATAAAAGATTGACAACTTTATATGTATCAGTAACGTATTTACATTGATGTCATACACTCAGGGTATGTGTAATATTTATATGTCTGTCTACTCTACAACAAAATAACAACTAATATATATATATTTATATACATACATACAATATGTGTATGTGTGCGCGTGTGTATTTATTTATATTTGTATATATATATATATATGTGTGTGTGTGTGTGTGTGTGTGTAAATTATTTTGTTGTAGAGTCTACAGACAGACATATAAACATGAAACACCCTGAATGTGAGCAGACTTTGGTAGTAACAGTCATTGTGTTGTTTTGATGGTTTTACAGCTCCAGTATGGCATCTATCAGAGATTATAATGTGGTGGAGCAGTTCAACAGCAGACTGGAGGAGATCAGGACCAAACTGCTGGAGCAGGCCATGGGAGAGGTGCTCAACGACAGGGCAGTGGAGCAATGTCAAGTTCACAGGCAGTACATGAAGTCTGTCCTGGGTGAGAGATTCACTGGATTGTTGCCGATTATTTATGCCAAAAGGAACACATTGACATTCTAATCAGTTCTTGCTTTCCCTGGGAATTGAACCCATGACCTTTGCGTTGCAAGCCAAATGCTCTACTCCATCAGGGTTTGAGTTTGGATGTGCATTTAAAGGGGATGTAGTAGGGATTATGCCGATTGAAACATTCGAAGCATCAGGAGTGTTGGAATCAAATTTACAGCAGCAGGAAACCCGAGAGCGCAGCTGTGATGTTTTATCCATTAAGCACAAATAAAAACCTGACAATGCTAAATATTAGTTTCCTGACAATATAATTCACACATTAAAGTGTGGCAATAAATTAAATATACAATTATAATAATACCAACAGAGTTGCATGATGCAAGTAAATGGTGCTGAAATTTTATTTATTATTTTGTATTTTTATTCTGATTATATGGCAGAAAATATGATCATGTAATGTAGGCGACAGGCTTATTTGTTTATATATATATACTATAACTTCCATAAAGCCAACTGTATTGGGAAGCATTCACATGACTGGAAAGAAAGTGAGGTTTCGTAGATCACGTGTTTCTCTGATAATAATGTACTTTGACACGGAGATTCAGGTGAAATTGAAGTTACGCTGAAAACGTATGAGCTTTGAAGCTTCAGTGTCACGTAACAACATTAGGATAAATATGTTGTGGTCAAGACCACCTAAACCAAGGTCAGAGTGGGTTAAAGACCAAGACAAAACCAGACCTCCTCAAAATCCTCTATATGATTCATGATCTAAACTTTGCTAAAAAACCCTGTTACGCACAATCTACTACATGCCTTCTGTTGCCTGCTTGAAAGTAAAAGGCCTTTTAGTATCATTGTGAAATCATCCACCTTCAGGTCATGGTTCATGTATTTTTTTTCTGTGAAATCTTTGTTTAATATTTCAAGACAGACATTTACTGAAGCAACTACATATACTGAGATACATCCATCATTTTTAAACAACAACAACAACAAAAATCCATCTCTTAAACATCTTTTTATTGCATTGCATTAAAACTATTAAACTACTACTGAGCTTTGATCATAAAACACATCATATATTTATATATTTGATACATGGTGATTTTTCTTTGTTTTTTCCTACACAGATACTTGCTTTAAGAAATGCAAAGAGGATGAAACCATGTTTGACATGATACATGCTTACAAACAAGGTAAGACGTCGACAGGGACAATAGTTTGACACTTTAGTGTACATGCCATCTGCCAAACACTGTTGAGTGATGTTTGCTTTCTATTTTTTTCTCTTTAATTATCAGATTTGAAGGAGAAAACATCTTTACTGAAAGAGAAGAGTGCTGAACATCTTGAGGTTGTGTCAGAAATTGAAGATAAAGAGCATCACAAAGCACTCTTATTTCAGAGGATTGAGAAGCTCAAGAAGGATCAGGCCAGAAACAGGGAATGTGTGTAGGCGTATCTTTCCTCTCATGCCTTTAATGGTTTATACTTAAAATTATGAAAGTGGAGAGAGAGAGAGTTATCTGTTACAGATGAGTGATTCATGAACACCACCAAATAACTGCACAGAAACACTGATTCTTTTGTGAATCACTTGCTAAGAATAAAACAAACGAGACTGCATATGACTATGTGTTATTGCTGATGTCATTAATGCTTGTTTTATGCATTTTTATAGTGATTCAGTCCCAAAACAAAGCCAACAAGGACAGACTGAAGAAGCTGAACAAGTGTAAAGACGTCTTTAAGAAACACCTCAGTCTTGAGATCAGAAAAATCCAAGGTAAAGTCCTTGAGCTAAACTAAGACTGAAGTATGAGGTTGTTTTTCTTAAATTTTGTATTAATACGTCATTCAAATAGAGTTAGGTACAAAAGTCTTATTTAAACCTGGAAAAAACAAATCACTAGATCGCTAAATAAATGTAAGCATTTTCAATTGACTCTCTTCACTCAAATTTTTAATGTGTCGTGAGATTTTAACGTGTGTCATCGACATTGATTTGCAGGTGAGAAGCTGCAGTTTGTCTTCAGGAACATCAGCCGTAAAGATCCAGACATGGTCCATACGTTCCTCCTCCAGCTCGATGCAGAGGGTGTTTACCACAGTAAGTGTTCATCTTCTGACCTGTCCTTGAACTTTGAAGTGTATTTATTTATTTTTAAAGAGTAGTTAGTTACCATAAATCATGGGGTGAAAATACGTGGATCGGGATCTACCGGTCGATCGCAAAGGTCGTGTGGGTCGATCGCATGGGATTAACAAAGTAGACGTCAGCCCATCATCCATCCTCACTATGAAATGTGTCACTTGATTGACGTACAGGGCAGCCAGTCTGACCTCTGACCTTTTCTGACGCATGGGTCACCGCGCATGTGCACAACAGCGCCAAGTGCTGCAGAACTCTAGCAATCTAGCGAGAAAACCTCAAATTTATCTCTTTTGAACTTAAGAAAGAGTATAAAAATGAGCGAGAGAGCTGGACAAAGTAAGAAGTCAAAAACTTACCACTGACTCTTTTTTTTGTAAGTATGTTTGCCTCAATCTGCCTGTCATCACTATACAGAAGAAGGGAAATGTGGAGTGGCATTTTCAGACTGTTCATAAAAACTACAACAGTTACTTCCCTCCAAAAAGTGAACTGAGAAAAAAGAGGGGTGAAGCAACTAAAAGTTGTCATTTTGTACAAACGCCAAAAAGTTGTATTGTGCAATATGGGTTCATGTGGTTCTGCTACACCAACATATATTGTGCATATAAATAATTCTCAATATATTTATAAATAAATATGTTTTGTATTTTTATAGTAGGTAGATACTTTTGACTTGGTCATTTTATAAGTAGCTCACAAGCCAAAAAAAGTGTGGCACCCCTGCCATAAATCAATTATTGATCAATTAAATCAGATTTTCCTCCTGCATGTGATTAGACACCAGCATTGTTTTATACTGATAAAAATACTTAATTGTTGAAAGAATCCCTTTTGCTCACTGAGCCTGTATTTATTTGATTAAAATACATTTTAAATGATTGTGAAATATTATAACAATTTTTAAAATAACTTTTTGTATTTGAAGATGTCATTTATTCCTTTGATCAAAGCTGCATTTTCAGCATCATTACTCCTTAAACATTTCTTATCATTATCAATGTTGAAAACAGTTTGTGGCAACCTATTTGCAATATAAATCTTTTGTAAAATTATAAATGTTTTTACTGTCAATTTTGATCAATTTAATGCATTTACATGTATGCATTTGGCAGAAGCTTTTATCCAAAGCGACTTACATTGCATTCAAGAAACACATTGAATCAGTTCTTGCTTTCTTTGGGCTTGAACCCATGACCGTGGCGTTTTAAACACCAATGCTCTACTGACTGAGCTAAATTGGAAGATTAATTTCTTTAAATAAAAATCCTACTCAGCCCTTTTTAAACGTTAGTGTACAATGACTGACAAAACAATCTATTACTGTGCTTATATTTCCCGCTCAGTCATCTCTTGTGACCCTCCACTGGAGAAAATGCCACATCTAGAACACCGACTGCAGGAGACCAACAACTTTTCTGCCTTCCTCGCTAACGTCCGGAGAGAGTTTGTAGCGCTTCAAAGTGGAGCAAAGATGGCCTGACTGACGAACCCAAGATAACTGTTCATTTCAGACCAGAGACCCAGACGCTTTTAGATATTATCCAGTACATTGAGCTTTTATTTACCTTTCAATTTCTTGTACATTTTACCTTTCAATCCTTTTGGACGTTCATTTATTGATTTGCAATTTTAGAAATAAACATGAAAAAGCCTTTAAAAATGTGCTTTGAAATTTCTTAATTTAGTTTTATACTACAGTGACAAGAAATTCTAATCCATTTGCATTTTGTGGTTTAATACTGTGAATCAAAATCACAAATAAAATCTTTTTTTCACAATACAGTTCATTAAGATAAAATCTCCTGCAGCCACACACACATATGTTTAATTGATAAGCTTCCCATGGTCATGAAATTTAAATTTCTAGACTCTATGGAAACTTTTTCAATAAGTACATTTATGCTCCGCTCTAAAATATTGAATCGGCTAGATACTGCTCTACACACAATCTGTAGTGATTTGTTAGTGAATTGTTCTACAGTCTGTTAAAATGATTCATTTGAATGACTTCCTGTAATCCCATGGAAAGGTCATGTGACAGTAATTGGTTTAAAGTGTGTTTAACCCTACAGCATGAGTGAATCAATTCAGTGGCAATGAGGTCAGTGACCTTTTCCTTCACACGCTCTTTCGAAGCTAAGCTTCAGATGACTTCATCGCAGTAAAAACAGGCAGCTCCTCGACGTACGTGGAAGGGAAATGTCCTCTCTGTCCGTTCAGCTCGCCAAACCACCAGCCCGTGTCGTCCTTCTGAAAGATATCCAGTACGTCTCCTGCCAGATTGAAGAGGGAGAGTCAACAGGAAGCAGGTGCTGAGGGATAATGTATTAAGATGAACCACCATATTACCTTCATTAATGTTTAACTCGTCCTCTCTTTCTGACGTAAAGCTGTATAACGCCTTGCATCTGCCGATAGAGCCGAATTCTGCACCTGTTTGTTAAATCAGTTAGTGTGTTAGGAAAGTCCTGAAGTGGAAGAGAAGATAAAACACATGTGTGGTTCACCTTTATCCTCTTCAGATTCAGTCACGCATCCATTAACCAGAGCACTCTGTTGGTCATCGACTTTAGTCGTCTCGTTCGAGGGCTCTTTGCTTGTTATATCAGGGCTTTGGTTGGTCAGCACACTCTTATTGATCATGGCGATCCTCGTGGACTGACGGGATCTGAACGGAGTCTTTTTGATCCTCGTAGGTCGGGAAAGCTGCACTACGCTGTGCTCGCAGTCCTGGAGCAAAACCCGAGATAGAAATTAAAAACTCACTAAACCTTGTTTTTTTTTATTGTGAAACTGTCTCTCCATCCTGCAGCCTTGGGGAAATTTATATATTCAAGTTAACAAAGTGTAGGCTGTTTAAAAACAACAGCATAAACAAAATATGAAGTTAAACTAGTGTTTTTGACCAATTTTCTCAATTAACCCACTTATGTTTATATTGTTTTCCATGTCTCGGATTGCTCATGGTGGTTTTACATTAATCAAAATAAGCCAAGGATGATTGAAGGGTTTCTTTTGACACTAGATTTTCAGATAAATCTACAGAACAAAAATTAACCATATTTTAGTTTTTGTTAGAAATTTCTATATAAATGCAATTCTATTTATCAGTTTCCCTGCAGTACCTGCATAGACATTAGCCTGCATTTTAAGTGCAAACATTTGGGAAAAATGTCTGTTTTATCATCATTAGCTGTATTTATTATAAATAAACAAATGCAAATTAGGTGCATGTCCATCGAGTTGTTTGCAGCCAATTAGTCACGTGGGTTTAATGTTTGCTACGTCACAATTTATTCAATCAAAAAAAAAAGTGTTTCCATGTCTCGTTATTCACATTAACTCGTTTTCGCACAAGTCAGAAAAAATTTAATTCTCTCAACTTTTTGCTCCGGCTATTCCGATGTGTGTATGGAGTGAAAGTGCCTAGGTTAGTTGTCACAACATGTTGACATGGATCACACAAAATCTTGAACCTCCTGGGAATCACCCGTTTAAAAAAGGAAAGCCGCTGGTAAAAAGAGAGCTTGTAATAAAACAAGAATCAACATTGGCTTGGCTTTTCGGACACGGCGAGAACTGAGAGATTTAAAAACAACGCAAAGACATCTAGCTCTAACAGAGTTCATTATAAAGCATTATCTATTATGCAGCTTTGTTTTTTAAACAGCCAAAAGTTAATGTCCATTTTGTTTCAACAAATGAAAATGTATTTTATGGTTTCAGTTTTAAGTTGGTTTTCAGGATGGAATGTGTAAAACTCACCTTTTCCTTCCATTTAGTGATGCTGTCACTGAAGCGATGTCTTGATTTGGGTGTTCCCTCTAACTCTGCCAGACTGTGAGTCAGTTTGCAGTGCGTCGCCTCTAAAAGGTCCAGTTTGAGGATGGCCTACCGAGAGAGAACAGTCAGTAGGTGGTTTACCGGTAACCTTTTAGTTGAACACCAAATTTTTGATCAAATATTTGAACACACGGGTAAAAGCAATTATTTGCTTTACTTCAGTTTTTCAAAAACCAGGTTAATTCAAATTTAGCGGAGCATCAGAATGAAATGTAACATCTCACCTCATCCAGTAACTGTTCTGTTTCTTCCAGGTTTTTTTGATTTGAGAAGTTTGGTTGTTCTGTGTATACTTTCACCATTTTCTCTAAACCTGAAAATCAGATTTGTTTGTCAGCTAGGAGCTAAATGTCATCTAGTGTAAACAATATAACGGGACAGAACCACCTAATAAGATCTCTGAGGATTAAACCAGATCTATTAAAAGGGGTCATGTCACATGTTTTTTAATATAATGCCCTGAGAGCCGCTATAATGAACATACATAACTGAAAGATCGCTGGCCTGTATCACCTGACTGCTGCAGATTAATTTCAGAGTTGATTCTGTTGCCATTGAAATGCATGAATTCAAGTCATGAACCGCATGGAGTATAACGTCACGGGTTTCCATCTCTTCTAAATGACAGTGGTTATGGTGTGAACGAAGCGTAAGCTGGTTGTTTTAGTTCAGGAGGAACTGTAAAGGCGGCTGCTGTTTCGTTTGCGCTGCTCTGTGACTGACGTCTGTCTAACTCTGCAGAGCATGAAACGCACTGATGGTGTGTGATGTGTGCGGAGGAATGAAAATGCATACGCTGACAGACAGGTAGAACATTGTGTCATAGCATCCGTTAACAGATGTCTTTAACCACTGTGCCTCGTCTGCTTCAGTTTTATTGTGGTACGTTTTAAAACGCCATGTCAAGTTAAACGTTAAGCTTTTAAAATCATGTCTCGACATCCTACGCTCTTTTCCAGAGCATAAAACGCATGCATTTATTTAGCTTTCTTGCTTTTAAAGCCCTCATTATCTCTTCTGGTCAGTAGATTTTAAGTTAACCAATTAAATGCAGGATATTAATGCACTTAAACTAGTTTTTCTCAGCACCGCCTCTGAATAGCCAAGAAACAAATCCCAGAGCCATCACTCCACATACAAGATCCAAACCTTCTCTGTCGCTTTTTGTTTTTGTGATGCAGTCCTCCAGACGCTGAAGTTTAGTCCTGATGCCGTCTTTCCTTCTGTCTTTTCCCATGACTGTTTTTCCTTCTTCCTCCTGCACAAACAAAACAACACATTTGATTTCAATTCCTCCCACATGAATTAGTGTTGTGGACTCAAAAACGTACAAAGTAGTCCGTCATGAGAAATTCAGCTTTGTTTTCGTCCGCTGAAGCGCCGACATCCTCGACCAGTGATTGAATGTCTTTCTCCACATCAACCTTCAGTATGGCCTGCTCGATCTGTTTGTGACTCTGCCCCCAAAACAAAACCTAGAAGTCAGTTTAACCACCTAAAGGACACAATTGCTAGTTTTAAATAAAAGTTAAGCAATTTGCTTTGTTCACAGTATATGGAAAAGGCTTAAAATATTGAATTGAATTTGAATTGAGGTTGTCAATTAATGTCAAATCATTCAAATTTGAACATTAATTTCATATCCCATTAAAGTCGAATATTTATGCTTTATTGTCATGACGCTAATGTAAAACAAAGTGGACGTTTTGAGGTACCGTATGGCAACAGTAAATGAAAAGTTTAGTGAACAGTCCTGAATCCAATTGGTGATTGTGTGGTTTGTGGCCGTTTCAATTCAAATTCATCCAAACATCTGAATCCCTCATTGCTCACGTGAATGACGGTCTGTGCGTATACAGTCATGAAGAGGCTGTACTTCTGTAGGGCGTTAGACAGAGTCTCTATTCTCTGCTTCTCTAGCTCCTGAACGATCTGAAATGCGGCACAGAGTCAGTCAAAGTGCAATGTCTTCAGAGAGGATATTAATACAGTAATACCTCGGTTTACGAGTTTAATTCGTTCCAAGAGCTCGTAACTCAAAATTCTCGTACACCAAAACAATTTTCCCCATAAGAATGCACTAAAAATCACTCGATTCGTTCCACATGACCATAAATGACCATTTTAAATATTTTTTTGGTTTTACCCTATTAATTACAGTTAAAATTATAACCATTAAGATTTCATATAAATACTAATTAATAATTGACAATTAAACTAAAATACTTGACAATTTACTGTAATGCACTTCAGCTTTGAGTAGCGTCGCTGCTGGCGTGAAGGAGACGGAGAGGAGGGTTTTACTGCTTACAGGGAGAATTTCATCCCTTCTTTCTTACTCATCTTGAGGTCATTGTCTATATGCTGTACTGTATATATATTACACTACGTGAACAATAGAGATCACAATTAATGTTAACAACACGAGGTAAAACCACTGTAAATCACTTATAAAAGTATCACTGTGGTGAATGATGCAACTAAACTGAAAGACGCTGAGAGAATGAACGAGTGAAGGGGTGATAAAGGGGTTGGAACCGCGTGACTGTTATGAGAGGCTGTTATATTTCCAGTAAAAATACACATGAAGATGCTGAGTGTTAGATCTTTTCCACACAAAAATGGGAATATTTTTCTTGCACTCCGATACAATGCTCTTACACCGATTTGACTTTCCATGCTCGTACACCGATTTGCTTGTATACTAAGTCACTCGTAAACCGAGGTATTACTGTATAAAGATGTGAAGAACGGCCTGAACCTGGTAGCAGGTTTTCAGCGTGTTCTCCAGCTTCAGTCGGACGTGGTGACCCTCCATGTTGGCGTTGAAATATTCCTCATCAACTCTGACCTGAAGCTCTGCTGATTTAGTCAATCTGTTAAACATCTGGACAAAAACGAACAGCATTAGATCACAAACACAACAGCTCTCCTCCGCTCAATGTACAATCACAAATACCTTCTGCTTTTCTTTCTCAGTACAGATTTGCTTATTTCTCTCCACAAAGCTGAAGAGAGCTTCATGTTCTCTTGTCAAGCCAATCAGCTTCTTCTTCAGCTGCGCACACAGAAATTTCTGTTCAAAACGCATCCTCCTCATCGCCTTATTAATCCGAATTAGAAAAGCACACTTTTCTGACCTTAATTTGCTCACTCCAGTTTGTAAGAACAAGCTTTCCGGACTTTTCAACAGCATTGTCAAGCTGTGAACAAACAAGACTTCATGTCAACATGCTGCTGTAAATCCTAACGTAAATATATGCATATGTTGCATAAAGATTAAGTGTTATACCGGTCGTTTTCTTTTGCTGTGTTCATCTAGGATTTGACGGATTTCCTGAATAGCCTCTTGGTTGAGAGCGTGTGCCAGAATGCTGAAAGAATAAGCCTAATATAAATACAGCAAACAGCAACCCACATGAATAATAGAAAGAGCCTCATCCAGTGGAGTGTCGTACCGGTGGGCATCTGCTGAGGCGTACATTTCATCTGATATGAAGGACCACGCACGATATGTGGAGCTTTGAAAAGGAAAAACTGTCAATGAGTTTGTGCATCCAATATTAACCTGCACCGCTGATGCGGTCAACATCACAAAACAAATCCTAGTCTTAATATTTATCTAAAAGTCTGACACTGAAAAGAAAAGCAACAATACATAAAACATTCCCCCGGTTTCACAGGCGAGGCTCAAACTAGTCCCAGACTAAAATGCATGTTTGAGCTGAAAGCAACTTGCACTATGTCAACTTCAACTATGTCAGTGCAGTTGTTTTGTCTCAAGATGCACATTAATAATGTCTTTCTTGTTTCCTTATAGCAATACATGCCTAGTATATACCAATAAGGCATGTTTATAAAAGCTGCTTAAATGGTTTAGTCCTGGATTAATCTAAACCCCGTCTGTGAAAGCAGGCCTAAGGCTTAATACCATGTTTGTGCTTAAAACACATTTTTAAAAACACTAAAACACTCATATGAAAGATACATTCTCTGAAAACAAGATTTAATATTATCTGTTTCTTTACAACTTCATTGTTTCAAGGATTTTGAGTTATTTTCACTCGTTAAATATATTATCAATATTTTGTTGAGAATGTTTTTTTTTTTTTTGCAATGTCCTGGCATGATCTATAAATAGTCTTATAGTATAATTAATAATATGATGTTTTGTATATATATATATATATATATATATATATATATATATATATATATATATATATATATAAAATATATTTTATACATATGTACAGTGTGTGTATATATATATATATATATATATATATATATATATATACATACACACACATATACATACACACACATATAATTTTTATACATTTTATATACTGTATATTTTTTGCAGTGTACTGGCACAATTAATAGTTAAATTATTAATAATAATAATTAAAAAAATGTATAATAAAGTGATCTATACAAAAATAGTTCAAAATCACACAAATGAAAGTTTTAAAGAGTACATTTAATTTGGGACATTAGTTATGCAAGTGATTCCTAAATCGCACAGTAACTCCGGGTTAGAAGGACACGTGCTCACTCACTTGTCGCTCATCTCTTTCGAGACTTTAAGGAGTTTCCCTGCGATCTTCTGCAGTCCTTTTGAATAGTTGATCTCCAGTTCAGATCTAGATGAAAAGGAAAGCGTGTGAGTGAATCAGTGCTTGTTTGCTCTGAGACAGTGGAGGATCCTCGGCTCATTGACGTTTTGCCCTGAACTTTCAAAAGCACATGGTCAGGAGAACCATTATATTTTCCATTTCATTTTCTTCTCCTGAGAATTGAAAGTTGAGTATCTTTAGTGTAATCTAATTTTAGAGGTCAAGTGTGAGAAGAAAGGTCGAGTTGGATGTTACCTTTGCTGAAACACGGACAGGATCTCTCTGCAGAAATACTCGCCATTCTTAGAGATTCTCTTCAGGTCCTGATACAGCAGATTATACTGAAACAAATCATAGTTTAATGAACCTTCCTTCCTTCCTTCCCTTCCTTTCCTTTCATTCCTTCCTTCCTTCCTTTCCTACCTACCTTCCTTCCTTTCATTCCTTCCTTCCTACCTTTCCTTTCCTTCCTTCCTTCCTACCTTTCCTTCCTTCCTTTCCTTCCTTCTCTTTCCTTCCTTTCCTCCTTCCTTTCCTTCCTTCCTTTCTTCCCTTCCTTTCCTTCCTTTCTTCCTTTCCTTTCCTTCCTTTCTTCCCTTCCTTTCCTTCCTTCCTTCCTACCTTTCCTTTCCTTCCTTCCTTCCTTCCTTCCATTCCTTCCTTCCTACCTTTCCTTCCTTCCCTTTTCATTCCTTCCTTCCTACCTTTCCTTCTCTTCCCTTCCTTTCCTTCTTACCTTCCTTTCCTCCTTCCTTTATTCCCTTCCTTTCCTTTCCTTCTTTTCTTCCTTTCCTCCTTCCTTCCTTCCTTCCTTCCTTTCCTCCTTCCTTTCTTCCCTTCCTTTCCTTTCTTCCTTCCTTTCCTTCCTTCAAATGTTAAAGTTTGTTTTTCTTAATTATTTATATATGTATACACACGTTTAAATTCAAAATGAATTAAAAATATAAATAAATACTATATTTAAATACTAAAATAATATAGATAGATAGATATAGACATTTTTTTTAATAATTTTTACTTCCATTTGAGTAATTTTAGCACTCCAACAAACTTATTTTATTTCATTTAGTTGGGTTGAACATTTAAAATTTTCATTTAGGTTTTTTAAACTTTTCATTGAATGTTAATATTGTATTTTAGCTTTATTTTAATGAACGAAAACAATCTAACACCAATGTTCAAAAGTACAACAACCACACAGCAACTGTCTAACAAAATCCTGGCAAATCCCTTCAATCCAAAACACCCTAGCTACCAGACAGAACTCCCTAGCAACCACTCGAAACATCTCTGAAACTGCCTCTAGCAGTTAAATCAATCTGTCTGTCTCGTCTCTCTGTCTACACTTGCAAACTTAGAGGATTTAACAACTTTTTGGTGGATGTTTTAAGGAAACTTTTCTTGGCAAGTTCACAGCATAGTCCGATCAAACGTTACTCTCCTAGTTAATAATAAGCAATTCTCCAGAATGTAAATGAGTCAGAATTCTGTTTTATACGAAGACGTCCACTATCAACACTGACCTCCTCTATTATTTTCTACAGCAGATCTGAAGTTAGTAGTGGAATATATGAGTAAGAGTTGACAGAATGAAGTGGACTCACAGTACAGCTGCTCAGCGGGTCCTTCATCTTCACGCTGCTCGTGCTTTAACTCTGCGCTTCAAACTTTGACCTCTGTCCTCTCCTGAAGAATGCATGCGGAAATCACCTGTGTGCTCGCGCACAAGATTACTGCATCATTAACCCACCATAAACCCGCAGGAGTGCCGCAGACTTTAGAAACCACTGTTTCACTTTGCATGAAGCTTTGGCTTTACATTTGTCTTGTTGCCTACAGGCTGTATTAATGTGACAAGACAAAAGTAAGGAAACGTTTTAGAATAATAAACTATGAAATAACAAATGGAATTTTAAACTCATATTATAAAATTCTTGCCATAGAAGCAACATTTTTGGTTCCCTGAAAAACCTTTCAGTGAATAATTACATTTATCAGACGCTTTTATCCAAAGTGACTTGCATTGCATCAAGAAACACATTGACATTCTAATCAGTTCTTGCTTTCCCTGGGAATTGAACCCATGACCTTGGTGTTGCAAGCACTGCTTTCTACTGTTTGAGCTACAGTAAAGAAATACTTAAAAGAACCTTACACTATATAAAAAGTTTTTTTTTTTATAGTGTAAGGAACATTTAAATAATCTAAATAACTTTTTTCACCTGATTTTTAATTGTGGGAATGATATAGAAACACTCCATCAAATGATATACAGAATATATATACAGAATATATTTTGAGCTTCAACCTTGTTCATCTCTGGACACTCAGAGAAATTAATCTAAACCTGATTCTGATTGGTCAAACAATTTCTTATTTATTTTTTGCGCAGTTATGCTGAACTGAAAACAGTTAAATTGCAAAAATAGAGGGTAAAACGTCTAAATTCACAGGATTTTTTACTAGCGTAAATATTTACTTTGTAACGTTAGTGAGAGAGAGAGAGAAAGAAAGAGACAGGTCATGTTGTTATTTTTTATATAGTATAACTATTTGTCTTGTGTAATAAGAATAAACAAAGTCATGTAAATAAACAGCTAATAAACCCTCATCGATTACAGTTGCGGAGGTGTAATGCTTTAAAGCTTTTGTGCGGCATCATCTGTATTTCTGAATCGGGTCGTTTACACGACTAAAAGCTGAAAACTATTTATTCACTTTAGCTGTTCATTTACACCATGGGTTTGAAAACGCGATTCAAAGTGATGTTTTAGAAATGTAAACTACATCTGCATTTGTGAACATGTTCAGTCAAGTGTTTCTGTACAAAGTGGCATCACCAACTACAGCAGAATGCAGTCCATTTTGTCAGTTTGAAAACATCTTCGTCTTTACATAAAAAAAGCAAAAAGTACATCATTTTAGTACATCATTGTCATGTAAACTTACTCTAAGTTCTTCAAATCTTTACATGTTTTTCCTATACATTTTGTCCTACTGCTGATTTCCTCTGTGTCTGTTTATATATATATATATATATATATATATATATATAGCTATATTAAGCTTTATTTATGAGTTTGGGTTTTCGGAGCTCTTTAGAGGGTGTTGTATCCCACGTCCGAAAAACTGATTTTATGAGTTATCCTCTTTTCACTTTATTTTCTCCTTGTTCAACCTGCTGGAATGATGTGAGCACTGTCGAATTAACGATAACTCGATCCAAAAATGCATCCCCTGCATCTAATCACGAATTATTAGATGTAATATTAGAGATACAGACACATAAAAGCAGTCGGAAGGGTTTCGGTCTGTCGTGTTTATTTAAAATACATGGCAACATAATTTATTAGTACCGCTGATAATCGGTTTTCCAGCGAAGGCAGAGAATACAGTTGTCTTTTTTAAATGTATTATTCTTTGCCTTTTTGACATCAAATGTAAACCACATAACACAGCAACCTGTCTGCAGTGCAAATAAGACAACGGCTAATTAGCTGTAGCGCTTCTCCAGCTTTAAACAGACAGCAGCAGCAGCAGCGACCTTCCCAACACTGAAAGAAACGCCATTAAAACACTCAAATCAAATGCTTTAAATAAAGCTCGGCTGAAAGATGATCAAATGCATGTGGGAAACGGGGAGAATATTTGACTAAAATCAAAAAATAGACAAAAAGCACACTTATTCATCAAAGTGCATGTTCTCTGAATGTTGGTCAAAACAATGTGATATTTGATATATTTCATAATCTCATATGTACCTTGTTTACTGTGCACCGCAATAAAACCAACCCTTATTTGTGATCTATTTGGAAATATGACTGAGATTCAATGAGAAAAGAAAAACAAATATTTCCTCCAAAAACATTCTTTAAAAGAAGCAGAATCCAATGTGTTTTAAAGACAGGAAAATACTTCTCATAAGCGTCCCTTTTTCTTTTCCGCATATGAAAAACTGCATCAAAAGTTTGGGGTCAGAAAGATTTTTCCTTTTCTTAAAGACTTAAACTGCATTAAACTGACCAACAGTGAAAAGAGACTTTCTATTTCAAATAAATGCTGTTCTTTTCAAGGTTTTATTCATAAAATAATCCTGCAATAAACGCATCATGCTTTGAATAACTGTTTTCAACATTGATAATAATAAGAAATGTTTCTTGAGCAGCAAAGCACCATATTAGAACGATTTGTGAAGGATCATGTGACTGAAGAATGATGCAGAAAATACAGCTTTAATCACAGGAATAAATTACAGCTTAAAATGTATTAAAGCAAAAAACAATTATTTTCAATTATTATAGTGTTTACTTATTTGTGATCAAATAAATGCAGTCTTGTTGAACATAAGAGACATCTTTCAAAAATCTTGCCAACCCCAAACCACCTCATTCATTTGAACAAATGATACATTTAAGCAAATGGACTGATTTCGGTAATTCTGCCCATTTAAAACACTGTTGCCCCTTTTCCAGGAAAAGGATGCTGGTGCTCGTGTCAAAGCCGGTGCTCAGCTGGAGATTGATTGATTGCAACTGCATAACCTTTCCACAAGTGCATCGCTGTGCTTAAAGGTGCAGTACGGGAATGTTTGAAACGGGTACAAATTCAAAATATCGGAGCAGTTTGCTTGGGTTGCTAGATTTCGACATTGGAAGGCGACGAGTATATTTATCCGTGTTTTAATGTACATTTTGATACGCCTCTGATCATAGAGCTTTTACATCTTGTAGAATCTGCACTGGATAGATTTCGCGTGACGTCACGTATTGTTGTTATGCTAATCATCCGCCATCTTGGAGGTCAACAAGTGCCTTTGGCTTTTTTCAATTAATCCGATTTTGTCGTCATATCTCTGTTTTGAAGTGACATCTAAAGTGACCAGATAAGTTTGTTGAGGTTTGTTACTCTTATCGGCCATTTAATGCATTCATTTCTTTACGATCTTTTTGTAAAAACGGAAGATAGCGTCACCCAGTGTTGCCAGATTGGACTGACGATTTCCAGCCCAACTACAGCATAAAACCCGCCCATTTAAGAAAATACCTGCCCAAGACCAAGATTGTTGACGGGGGATGGGGGGAGACGATTGTTGACGGGGGTTAAGCTTGTTTTAATGGAATTTATATGCTTTTATACATGAAATTTGGGTGGGTTTTCATTTAAAAACCAGCCCAATTTTTATCGACCAGCCCAATGCATTTTTTTCCGGTCGGAAGTGACCAAAAGGAGCCCAATTGGGCGGGTACCCGCCTAATCAGGCAACACTGGCATCACCTCCAATATGGCGGATGGTCAATATCGAGGACGGCTAAAGTCACGTGACCGAAAACTATCAATCTCTGACCCAGTTCGTATGCTTGCTGTTTTTGGCAAACCCAGGTGTGGAAATGCTACTGGACAAAGTTACAGTGGGCGGAATCACAGACCAAAACAAAAAAAGAGACATTCTGACACGGAAAGACAATTTCAAAGTAGAATAACTGGCTCTTGCATTGTTTTTCAGAGAAACAAGCATTTGACTTAGCATGTTTCCTATATCTCTGCAAACATAGTATGGTATTTTTTATGCTTTAGTACAGTCCAAAAAAAAGACACAGCACCATTAAATAAAGCGTCTGAAAAATAAAAATAGCAAATTTCCAAACTAAATGCGAGTCATCATATTTCCTGTTTAGACTTCTTTACAGACGATAATGGGATTGATCTAGTTTTGATGTTATTGGTTCCTGATTCAAGTCCACAAACTTTTTACGAAAGTACGAATGCAGATTTCCCGATGCAAATCTTAGTGCTCAAACAGATGAGGAAGTTACTGAAGTCTGTTACTAAACTGTGTTATTCACGTAGCTAATTAAAACTGTTCAGCGAACTTGAACTTGCTTCTGCCGCAACAAAGCTTGACCAGAAAAAGACAATTGCTGCGCCTGAAATTGTAGTTACTGCATTTGGTTTGAAACTTTGCAACCATTAAAAATATAAACTGTCCCAGAAAAAAGACGTTGTCATTAGTATGTTTCTAGAAAATATTTGGCAACAGTTCTTCTAACCCTAATTGATGGAGTGTGTAGCTTTTTATTTCTTAAACAATCATGTAGGAAGAAACACATCATGGTTGGATGACAGTGATAAGGTTCATCCGGCTCAAACTGTGAAAGAATGGTTGTGAGGAGCATGAAGAATAATTTTAAAATCACTTAAATTCACTGAGAGTGTTTGGGATGTGCTGGAGGAAACTTTACAGAGTAATGGACTCTTGCATTGACAACACAAGATCTGGACTAAAAACTGATGAGCTCTTGATGGAAATAAATGTTGCAATGTTATTTTTATCAAGAGCTCATGATCTTGTATTGTCAGTGCAAGAGTCAAGCCTGTTGAAATCCAAAAAGCGACTTTATTTTTGTCCGGGCAGTGTGTGTTCTACACAAATTTTCTCCTGTGTTATCTTTGGATAGTGAAGTGATCATTGAATGATCCTTACCGAAAGTAGGGGGTCATTCGGTTACTTTCCGCCTGTTTTTTGAACACTATGTATTCAGACATACTACTCTGTTGTTGAATTGGTTTTCACTTAGCAATATGTTGTTCAAAATGCGATTGGAATTGGAACAAATTCACACACTGAACTTGTATAAAGCATGTTTTAGGCCTGATTGTTCAGAGGAAATGTGCTGGATGGTTCCAGACTGGGCTCCGGCTCCTGCACCGTCATCTTGTCATGGAAAGGGGGATGTATGTTCCGTACAGAGGCACAGAAAATGCTAATTTATTAAAAACACAAAAAATAAATAAATACAAAAAGATATTACTCCAAGAAAACTACTATTCCCATCATGCCAGAACACATGACTGCAGCAGCATGCTCATGTGAATATGAAAGAAAGAAAAAATCATTCGCCTGCCAGAAAAAAAAAGAGTCTAAAAGGTGCTTTGAAAACCAAATGGCGCAGGAACAACGACCACAAAAACAAAAGCGAACAAACGAAACACAAAACATCTGGGGGAAATGGTGAAAAGCAACCAACCGAAACAGAACTGCATTCACATTATTGAGTAGTTCCAGTACGGACCGGAGCGGTAATGTTCATACATGACTTGACACAATGGAGAGGGATGCAGGTACCATCTGCAGCCGGGACCCAGTGAAACGTCCTCCGCGCTGGGCGGATGGCTAGTGTTCGTCCGGACACGGGGACGGGGACAGGTAGCCGTTGGTGCCGTGAGCCCCGTTGGTCCCGTTAGTGTGTTGTTTCTGAGAGGGAGGAAGAACCTCATCTTCATCCGAGCTGGATTCAATGTCACTGCGGTCATCCTTTGAAACCTGGGAAAGCACACACTACCCTTATGATTGAGTTGAGATAATAGACACATAATTACACTATTTGCATTGAGTCAGAATTTTTTTTTAGATTATTAAAAATGCATGATTCAGCTTAAGCATGCGTGATCGCTAGGGACCAACCAAATTCACGATTTCACGGCCGTGACATTTTCCGTGAAAACACCCAACAAGCGTTGGCCTTCATGAAATCGGTCAGAGTCTTTGATTTCACACAGGTATCGATGCTGCCATGTGAGGAACTGATAAAGAGTATAGCAGGAGCAGATGATCGTAGCGTCTTAGCCGAGTTTGCAGCCTACAAAACAGCAGCAAAAGAAGTTCCGCCGGATTCGAGTATAACAGCATTCTGGCGTTCGCACAGCAGTCGGGTTCCTTTGCTGAGCCGACTAGCATTACGCTACCTTTCTGTACCAACGATCAGCGTTGACGCGGAGAGAAGCGTCAGCCAGTACACAAGCGTCAATGCACCGCAGCGACAGGATATGTCAGCAACCACGTTGGTCGGCCAAGTTTTGGCCACGAAAAACTATTTCATTAATGTCACGTGGCATTGCGGAGTCTGTGGCTACGTGCGTTGTAGTCGTATTTTGTTTCCTTTTTGTTTTTTAATGCAGGTGAACAGTCGAAAAGTGGTATTTTAGAATACAAAACAGCGGGTGTGACAGCAGATGGACTGATTGCAGTGATTGGTGCCTAGTAAAAATTGTACCCGTGAATTTTCCGTGAAATCAAATGTTTTTTAAAAAACCTTCCGTGAAATTGCGAATTTTTACCCGTGAATTTGGTTGGTCCCTAGTGATCGCGCATGCTTTTTAAAGGTGTGATTGTTTGCTTTCTAATCTCCCACATACAAAAGTTTGGGGTCGATTCGATTTTTTTAATGTACTTGAAAGAAGTCTATTGTGCTCTCCAAGGCTGCATATATTTGATCATATTGTGAAATATTATTGCAATTCAAAACGGTTGTTTTTTCTATTTAAATATATTTTAAGCTGCAATTTATTCCTGTGATGTAAAGTTGTATTTTCAGCATCATTACTCCAGTCTTCAGTGTCACATGATCCTTCACAAATCATAACAATATGATGATTTGCAGCTCAAGAAACATTTATGATTATTATCAAAGTTGGAAACCACATTGCAATTTTTCTCAGTTCCTTGATGAACATATTGAGTTCAAAAGAACAGCATTTATTTGAAACATTATGTGTCTTTATTGTCACATTTAATCAATTTAATGCCTCTTTGCTGGAGGCAAGGACTCCAAACGTTTGAATGGCAGTGTATCTGTAAATCAGCTTTAATGCATCCATGCACAGAACACAACTCTTTTTTTAATCAACTACTTACATGTAAAGGATTCCATTTTCCTGCCTTCAAAGCAGCGCGTGCAGAAGAGAAGAGAGAAAAAAACATATTTACATAAAAGAAGAAATACAGGAAGAGCATGAGGTTAAAGTAGTTAACCAAACCAAGTTTGACATTAGATGTAAGGATCTGATTTGTAAATCAACATGGCAAAGATGACCTTCAATGTGAAAAACGGAGGGCGAGACTTAATTTTGTATCCATCGCCAAATAATTTTCCTGTTTTGATCACAGGATCATGGGTGCCTTATTTAAAAGCTGAGGTCATTTATGTAACATCTCTTGCTCTTGCTCTTGTACACACATTTACATACGTTCATATTTGTTTGTTTGTTTTTACAAAACACCATACGGAGACGCATTACGCATAACTCAAATTTTTTTTTTACAAATATATTTGCGATATCGACATACAAAGCGATCAAACATTATCCTTGACAACGATACAATCAAATAATATCAAATGAGTGTTTCAAAGGCAGAAATACATAGCTATAATATAACACGTTATGTATATTGCAACATCCCTAATTAACATAACAACGATATTTCATTTTCTTAAATATCAGTATATCACGACACCCTAATACAAATAAACTTGAACTGAATAGTCAATAGCATTGCTAATTTAAAGGCCCGATATATTCAAGCCCTAGCAACGAGTGTGATGGAGAAGACGGCCGAGTGTGTGTTCTGAGCTCTCACCTTTCCTCTGGAAATGGCCCTGTAGGCGGTGCGCACTATGAGATACGACCAGAAAGTGTGCAGTGCCTGCAGCAGGACGAGCAGCGTGTTAAACACCCACCACGATGGATACGGCCCAACGATCTCCCAGCTCTCCAAAACAGTGGTGTTCAAAATCCTGCAAAACACACACACACTTTAGGCCATTCCATTAATTCAAGTATATTCAACAAACATGGTTTCAAACCCCTTACATGAGGTCAGTGCCATGGTCAAAAATAAACCCTCCCATCAGCTTTATGGGCATGGGAGGGTTTATTAGCCACTAGTAGACGCTACTACTTCCTGTTGTCCAAGTAACGGTTATGAACATCAGTACAGCTAGTCTGTTAATTCACGTCACGCCATGTCGCCAGTGAATCAGTTTTTATGCCACGAAAGAGGTCGTACAGTAATACCTCGGTTTATGAGTTTAATTCGTTCCAAGAGCTCGTAACTCAAAATTCTCGTACACCAAAACAATTTTCCCCATAAGAATGCACTAAAAATCACTCGATTCGTTCCACATGACCATAAATGCCCATTTTAAATATTATATTAAATTATAATTATATTATATTAATAATATTATATTAAATTAAAAATTATATTATATTAAAAATATTTTAATATAATTTTTTGGTTTTACACAATTAATTACAGTTAAAATTATAACCATTAAGATCTCATATAATACTAAATAATAATTGACAATTTAACTCTAAAAATACTTGACTTTTTACTGTAACGCGCGCTTCAGCTTTGAGTAAAGCTTTTGAGTCACGCTGCTGGCGTGAAGGTGACGAGAGGAGGGTTTTACTGCTTACAGGGAGAATGTCATCCCTTCTTCCTCATCTTGAGGTCATTGTCTATATGCTGTACTGTATATATATTTCACTACGTGAACAATAGCGATCACAATTAATGTTAACAACACGAGGTGAAACCGCTGTAAATATCTTATAAAAGTATCACTGTGGTGAATGATGAACCAAACCGAGCGACGCGGAGAGAATGAACGAGTGAAGGGGTGATGGGCTTTTTGAGAGGCTGTCGTTAGGATATTTCCAGTAAAAATGCGTGAGAAGATGCTGAGTGTTAGGACTTTTCTACCAAAAAATGAGCGTGGACGAGGGAAAAATGTTCTCGCACCCCGATACAATGCTCTTATACCAATTTTCTCGTATACAAAGTCACTCGTAAACCGAGGTATTACTGTATATAAATGGCATCAGTGCATAAAGAGAGGAATGAGATTCAACACGTTCTTCCGCATTACAGAAGAACGCCTATCTAATGTCAACAACACAAACAGCCAACTATCTGGGTCCACACACATTTACCACAGCATATAATAGACTTCTACTGTTCTTATAAACAGTATATCTAATTACAAATTATCTAGACTTTTCAGAATGAAAAACATTTTTACTTATTAAGGGCCAAGCACTAAATTTTCCTCTTATGATTCTTCTTCCTTTCTTAATGTCTATGGTCGCCCATAGAACCGTTTGTGATAAAATTATTAAATTTGGCATAGCGAGAGAGGGCAGTGTGAACATTAACCACAGAAATTTTCAAGTCTCTAACTCAACCCCTCTAGCGCCAACACATGTCCAAAGTTTCAAGTTCCAAATGTCCAAAGTTGCTGATAACTCATAAAGGATAGAAACGTTCTACAATTCAACATTTCATCATGAGAATTTCTCATCTATTTTTTATTTTCTTGTTCAAACCCGTCCTAGATTGTCTGCCTGATTTCCACCAGAATTAGTACGGATCATCTTGAGACCGTGACAGAAAACAGTTTGAAATTTTTCGAAAAACCAAACTACTCTCAAGTAACCTGCAAACAAATTTGAAGAACACACCAAAATGGATGTGAGCCTGTATCTCCGCAAACACTCGGCCTTCTGAGAAAAGAAAATTCTTATAACTTCTGAACAGCTTGCCCAAAAATCATAAATTGATACCCAATTTTCAACGTCGGCCATTTTGAATTTTGTTGTAAAATGCTGTATTTTAAGAATGCGTTTCCTGATCCAGCTAATCTGGTCAAATTCTGGATACCCCTGCCCTAAAGACACATGGTTAAGGAAATAAATATTTAAAAAATATCCTCCCCTATCATTTTTTAAATTTCCCTTTAGGGAAAATACTCAAAGTTGAGACACCGCCACCTTGCTGTCAATTTTTACAATGAATTTTTTTTAAATGCTAATACCTTTTTATTAATTTTGCCTGCTAATGAAAATAGAGTTGATTGATTCCTTGAGTCCTACCAAGAATAAAGATATAATTATGCCATATTTGGTCAAAATTGCCATCCTGCGATTACTTTACATTTACTCATTTGGCAGGCGCTTTTATCCAAAGCGACTTGCATTGCATTCAAGAAACACATTGACATTCTAATCAGTTCTTGCTTTTCCTGGGAATCGAACCCATGACCTTGGTGTTGCAAGCGCCACACGCTACTGTTTGAGCAACAAGAAAGATGGTAGATGGTAATAAGATGTAATATTAGATGGTAACCTTAAAAAACTTGAACAAGAATTAGAAATGTTGCTTCGACAACTAACTGAAGTAAAATAAGTTTAACATTAAAAATCATATTCTGCAGGTCACTAGATCGAAAGTAAAGCAAATGTACTTGTAAGTACAAATGTATAAAAGGTTCGTTTTCATTGCTTCCACTGTAGCACAAGATGAACGACTCTCAACTTCTAAAATCCAACTGAATCAAAATGGACATGAACTCGCACTGCAGTTCATCAGCGAATACAGGGACTGTGACTGCAGATCTGTGAAGGCCAATTCATAATCATTACTAATTACAGTGCGGACGTCACATCCATCATCAACTCCACGGTTCCTCACGTGGAGCTGAATCCAATCGCACTCTGTGATTAGACCCTTTCTCTAATTCCATTAGAGTCACACAATGAAGCGCTCAAAAGCCACGCTAGACACTTACATGAGGTGAGTGAATAAAACATCTTTCCAGCACTAAATGATTCATGAGGAAAGCGAGAAGAAAAAGCACAAATGACTCATTCTGAAGAATAGAATCATGTCAAAAGAATAATGGATCTGAAAAAGTCACTGTAGTGAAACTTGTGAGGCGCCGTTACACCTGCTGTTCAGATCTAAATTCAGCTAAATTCAGGTGCAAACGAGGTTATCAAACAACGGTGTTAATGCAGCAAAAATGGGATATGCATGATTTTATTCTCATGCCAACATGCACATTTACATTTGTGGCTTATATGAAACAATATATTTTTCATGTTTTGTGTGTGTGTGTATTTAATTGTTTTTATTACCAATATTTTATGCAAAATGAGTTTAAATCACTGTGATTTAACAGACTATTATAGCATTTATATTTGAATTTTAAGCTTTTTTTTTCATTTTATTTTTAGCTTAAGTTTTAGTAATTTTGTTCTGCTTTTGTCATTTGTATCAGTTTTTTATTTCTTATTTTTTATTTCAGTTTTAGTCATTTTAATACTTCAACTTATTTTATTTTTTCATCTAGCATATACATTTTATTTTACCTCAGCGCTATTTTAAATGAAGAGAGTTATTTTAATAGTGTTAGTTAATTGTTTAGTTATTGTTTTTATTACCAATATTTTATGTTGATATACTAATTTATATTATAAATTAGTTTAAATCACTGTGACTTAATATACTACTATAGCATTTATTCATATTTAGCATTTTAAGATTTTAAGATTTCCAGTTTTAGTCACTTTGTTGTGCTTTTGTCATTTGTATCAGTTTTTTATATTTATATTTCTTATTTTTTATTTCAGTTTTAGTCATTTTAATACTTCAACTTATTTTATTTTTTCATCTAGCATATACGTTTTATTTTACCTCAGCGCTATTTTAATGAAGAGTTATTTTAATAGTTTTAGTTAACAATAACAACACTGGATAAAATTATTTCTAGTGGAAATCAACACTGCCACAAGTTTTCTAAACGATCTAATAAAAATGTAAATTTCTATAAGGCAATAATTTTTAATGATTAAAGCACAATGCAGTTTCCCCTCAGAGAGTAAATGCCTATTATAGCAGTAAAAAGCTAAAAAGATCCCCTCTTCTCTCATTCTGAACTCATCCACATCTCCACACTACTGCTGTAGCCATAGTAACTATAACTTGGCAACAACACTGACTGAAGGTGTCAAAACCTGAAATGAAAACGCTGGAAAAGATGATTAAAAAGAACATTTCAGATATACAGATGAGAACGAGAGGTTCTGACACGTGTTACCGTCAGGAGTGGCTTACCATACAGGATACACTCCCAGCCTGGAACTGATGAACACCAGGGCAAACATGACGAACAGGACGTTGCAGAGTCTCTGGCACTTGGAGTAGTTGGCCATTTTAGCAGCCTGCGAACACAGACCTGCCGCATGACTTACTGTATATCAACACGACAGACATCCAGTGCATGAAAATAGCACATCTTACATCACATCTTAAATACTGAATGTACAATAAGACTACATTCAGATCCCATTTTTAGTTTGGCCAAAATTACTGACACCGCTGGTACATATGATCAAAGATGTCTGCAAAAGGATAAATCTGCATCGTTTATCCTTTTGATCAAAAATCAAACCTTTCATTGACGTAAAGTAATTGAAAGTGGGGGGAAAATTCCATGTTGTTTCTCCAGAACACGCTGACCATAAATATCGGCACCGTTTTATTAAATAGTTTTTGCGACCTCCTTCTTCCAAGATAACAGCTCTGAGATTTCTCCTATAACTCCTGATGAAGTTGAAGAACACCTGACAAGAGATCAGAGACAGTTCCTTCATACAGAATCTGTCCAGATGTCAGGGTTCTGCCACATTCGGGTCTAGTAATATCTTGTTGTTACAGAATTCTGACACTACCGTAATGTCTCGTGTTTGGTGTGTGTGCACACGCTCTTGTCTGTGTAACGTCTTGTTATGATGTCCGGTCCCGATACTTTGGTCTGGTTTGGTTTCGGACATTCATGACCCGTGTGTTCGTCCTTGTCGTGAGTGTGCGAGCCGAGTGGCTCCTCGTTATCGCGCTCTCTACGTTATGTGAGTGGGCACGAAAGTGGGCTTTCATGTTGTGTTTGGGTGTCCCCAGTTGCGCAGGGTCTTTGTCTAATGTGAGCATGCGGCGATGTGCGTTCGCATTGGCTGCGTGTTCATGTCTTGTCATTGTGTTCTCCTCCCTCCTTGTTTCCTTGTCATTAGTTGGATTTGTCCCAGCTGTTTCCCAATTAATTACCCTTCCTCCTGTGTGTATTTAGTCCCTCCGTATTTGCTGTCTTGTGCTGTTTCGTTGTCGTTTAATGGTTGTGTTGCTCCTTGTCTCCAGTCGAGTTTTTCTTAGTCTAGTTTTGTCAGTCCAATCTAGTCTTGTTTTTCCCCCTCGGGGTTGTTTTTGTTTGCTTTCTGTTACAATAAAATCCCCATCATCTTGCACTATTGAGTCCTCGCGTCCTCCCCTTTCACACACCCTGACACCAGATCCTTCAGCTTCCCAGAACCATGTTGTTGCTTCTCTTAAGTTTTCTTTAGGGTTCAGCTCAGGGGACTGGGACGGTCCTGCCTGAAGCATTATTTGTGCTCAGAGACAGATTGTTTTGGATTGTTCTCCTGATGAAAGATCCAGTCTGTTCAGTCAATATCTGTTGGTATTTGACAGAAACCACAATGCCATGTCTCTGAACAAGAACAAGACGTCCAGTGGTATATTTAACCGTGGGCATGGGGTACTGTTCAACATTATACTTTCTCACCCCAAAACTCAGCTAATCTCTGCAATTCTCCATCTATGACCTTGGAGAGTCTTTGGCCACTCTGACTTTCCTCCTCGCTGCGCATTAAAACAATATAGACACTCGTTCTCTTCCACGCAGGTTCATATCATCTTCAGTTGATTGGAGCTTTCTTGACTATTGCCCTGCTGGTGGAAATGGGAATTTGCAATGCTTCAGTTGTTTTCTTACAGCCACTTTCTATTTTGTGAAGCTTACATGTACGCATTTACCAGACGCTTTTATCCAAAGCGACTTGCATTTCTTTCAAGAAACACATTGACATTCTGATTAGTTCTTGCTTCCCATGAGAATCGAACCCATGACCTTGGTGTTGTAAGCACCAATGCTCTACTAGTTGAGCTTCAGGAAAGCTTGTTGTGAAGTTTAAAGTGTTGCATTTTTCTCTCTTCATAAAAAACACACTTCTCAAAAACCTAAACAGCCTTTAATGCCAGAACATAATGGCCCGAGCATCTCTGCAAAGACAACCATCCGTCCAGAGGGAACTCTCTATTTTTGTACATGTTCACAATATATACCATATGCTATGGAAACACCATGTGACACATATTCTGTCTGTACTGGAGAGGAGCAAAGTTCTTGACCATGTATGGCCCACTGCAGGCCCTTGGTTTCACATATCATTCTCCTGCAAGCGCCAATAATATGTTGCACACAAATATAAATAATCGTGATAAACATATGGCTATATCATACTTGAATAACTTATTTTCTAACTCTTCCTCAAGCTCAACCCTCTTTTGCTGCACATCAGAGCTATATTCTATGGTTATGGATGATTAAGGGAATTTATACTCCTTTGAAATAAGACAATTTCATGTTCATAATCACCCTGGTGTGCTAAAAAAAAAGAATATGAATGCCAATATACTTCAGACAAAATTCCAAGGGTGCCAATAATTGTGGCCAATGTATTTTGGAGAAATGTGATCCCCCCCCAATATTTCATGTTGAGTATTTATTAGTATTGATTTCTCGCAACTTGTGTGTTCTTTAAGGACGAGCACAGAAGACCAACTGCCAAGCTCAGCTTTCTTAAATAATATAATAGATTTCAGTTTATTTTTCACCAAAACCTATTGTATACCCTAGATCACCTCCCCTCAGACAGCAGCTATTGATTCCATAACAGGTTTTTGTTTTTCCTTCCATGAAAGTCAATTGACAGGCTACAAACATTCTTCAAAAAATGTTCTTTTTAGCTCAGGTTTGGAACAACATAAGTGTGAGTAAATGATGAATACATAAATATTCCTTTAATTTTAATTTAAGGGTGAACTATTCCTTTAAATTTCATTCAGTTTCTCATTAAAAGACTTGAAATAGAGCAATACTGACTACAATTATAGTACTTTAAGCTGTAATTTTCCAAGAAAAAAGAATGTCATGCAAGTTTTGAACATGAGGGTGTAAACAAATCTGTAAAACTTTTTTTGTCTCTTTTTTTTGGGGGTGGAGTACGCTTTTTAAAAAATCTCTTCCTATCATGTAGATCTGCCAACTAACATTTGAATCTGAAACTTTAAAATTAAAGGTTTAATCACAATGGAATTCCAGTTGCTGTAGGTGATGCCTTAAAGGTAATAATATAATAATGAGCATAGAATTGTCAGGTTTTTATGGATGTAATAGGAAATCACCTCCAACAGAACGTCAGCAGCATCGTGCAGGCACATGACGAGCGTTCCCACCCGAGCCATGTTATTCACATATGAGAAGGTGATCAGAGAGATGGTGGCCACATGATGCAGGAACATCAATAGAAAGTCCTGCAGGAACATGTAGATGTTTATGCACTGTAAATCAACAAGGCAAATACTGATTCATTCCTAATATGCAGTACATTTTCCTGTCCTCATCATAAATGTCTAAATACACATGTTTAAAACACTAAACTCACACTTTTTAAAGATGGAAGTCATATTAGTTACTTTTTTAAAGGGATAGAATTCTGTCATTATTTACTCACCCTCAAGGTCCTGTATGTATTTCCTTCTTCTGCTGAAAACAAAAGAAGATATTTTGATTAATGACTGTAGCTAAACATTTGATAGGCTCCATTGACTTCCACAGTATTTTGTTATATGATGGAAGTCAATGGGGCTCATCAACCGTTTGGTTACCCATATTCTTCAAAATATCTTATTTTGTGTTCAGCAGAAGAAGGAAACTCAGGTTGTTCATGCTCTTATGTACAACATAAGGGCAAGTAAACAATAACAGAATTTTCGCTTTAATCACAATATTTCGAGGCAATTGATATGCCAATGCAGACGGTGTCCTGTCCAAATACCCAAGACTGCATGCCTATTTTACGTGACACCCCAGCTGGTGGTGGAGGCATCCGTGGAGACAACAGCATGCCTGGACATTTGTTCTCCTTCTAATAGAAACGCAAGGTTCGACCACTGGCTGAAGGCCTGGTGGCAGGACGGGGTGATTGTCACCTGCTACGTGCCGCCCATCTCGGGACTTGCACGTGAAGCCAGTGCTGAAGAAGCCTCATTTGAAACAATCCGAGTGGCGTTACTGCGGCTGCGGATGCCATATGCCCCCGGAGCCTCTGAAAAGGTTTCAGTGGGGCCGCTGTTTGGCCCTTGAGGCATTTCAGGCAGTTCGGCACTGACTGAGCACACTCCATCATTCATAGTGATATTCCCGGCCCTTGAACGCAAAGTGTAAGGAACGGTCTGTGAAGGGAGAATCGAGACATGAAAAGATCCTTCAGGTCGATCGCAGCAAACCAATCTCGGCGATGTATGCATTCGAGAATGCGTTTCAGTGTCAACATTTTGAATGGGAGCTTGTGAAGAGCCAATTCACAACTCATAGGTCCATAACCTCTCGCCATGCTTGAGTACAATGAATTAGGAACACTGACTTTATATCAGCTTGAAGGACTTGCTCTATCGCATCCTTTGCCATGTAAGACTGCGATCTCTGCCCTTTGGACTGTCCAGCACTGAGGTGTAGCGAATGCCCCTGAAATTGGTGAACTGAATCGCATAGCCGAGGCTGATAGTCTGAATGAGCCAGAGATGATCTGGGAAAAACAAGATTGGCTTACAGAGACTGTACAAATGAGTTCAGAGAGACGACAGACATAGCCGAAGTGGGCCAGCAGATTGGAGTGCAGGGACCCGACCCGGAAGGCATAGTGTCCTGGAGTGGAGTCTGAGTGCGTGAGAAGGCATCGGACCCTGTTGCCCGCTGGCGATTGGAAAGGCGGATAAGAGTGTCAAGTCATAGCATTGCACACTGCCATCCGGGCCCTCTTTGGACCCAAGATACTCTTTTTATTGGAAATTTGGTTACCGCTGGCTATAGGTCCAGGGGTGAAAGAGAAACAAAGGTTCTCCACCCAGCCCTCCTCCAGGGGAAGGATCAGTCACCATCTGCAGAATAGATGGTTCCCCAAACACTGGAGTTACATGGATAAAGTCTTTACTACCTTTCTGGGGCTTGAAACTTGTAGGTACGTAGCTGTCAAGGCAGGGACAAAAAAGCTCTCAGATTTCATTAAATAAACCTGTTTTTGTCTAACAGTCTTACTTGTTCGGAATGACAAGAGAGTAAGTAATTAATGACAGAAATATCATTTTTGTGTGAACTACCCCTGTGAATTAGAACACAAGCATATTCAGGTTTATAGCCTGTTAACTGTCAGTGTTCTGTTAGCAGTGTCCTGTTCTTTCTCCCTGATCAGGTTTTGGTAAATAAATTCGGTATCATTTGAAAGCTTAAATACTCAACATTAATTCTGTGAAAACTGTTTGGAAATTAAGTTGGAATCAAGTACTTTGAAATCTTTTACCAGGCTATATTTTTGTGATATAAAGTTTAAATTTGGAACACAGCTTGATTAGACACATGGCTTACTTATTTAGTACATTTGCGTTACAAACTGCACCTTCTAAAATGTTTTAGTGTTTTAAGTGCTTCATATATATATAAGTATACAAGTATCTTTGGTTTCTAAAGCATTCATGAATTACAAAAAATTCAGTTTCATCTTTGCTTAAAAAGGGGGGTCCATAATGTACTGCAGAATAGGAATGACTTATTTAAGACTTTAGTCACAACTTTGTGCATGTTCAACACTTGATCTTGATCAAATTAAGCAGCTTCATTCTCAGACATGGCTGCAGTGTCCTCACACTCTATTCTCTCTGAGGAAATCCTGTTGAAGAAAGCTGTTAAGAGGCCAGGTTTTGCATGCTCCCCTGCGGCATCATGGGATTACTCTGACTCAGTCGAGCAGGTTGATGATGATGGAGATGAAGATGAGGAGGAAGTGCAGTGGAGCGAAAAACAGAATGGAAGCATGGCAAACGAAGAGAAGGAGCACACTGGTGCAGGCAGGAATGGGGCAGAGGACGTCTTCAATGTGGGCTGAATTTTGGGCATGGAAAGAACTAAAAGGAGAGAGCAAAGAAACAAAAACAAGATTTGCATTTCCTGAAGGAAACAGCAGGGCATGCAAGACAGCCAAAGGATAGGATTTGAGTTTTAGGATGTACTGTATGTACGTTTTGTTTTTTTTTGTTTTTTTTGCTGTTTCAATATATTTGGTTTATGCTCAGTTGCAGATAAAATAAATATATAAATAAACAAACACATACATACACACGTTGGGTTAATAACAATTTTTATTTATAAGACGAAAACCACTGCTGAGCATGTTTGTCACACTTAAATGTTTCAGATCATCAAACAAATTTAAATATTAGTTAAAGATTTTTAAATGAAGGTTGTTATTATTAAGGGAAATCAAAACCCAAACCTACGTGGCCCTGTGTGAAAAAGTTCACACCCATTCAAACATTACTTAACTGTGGTTTATCACACCTGAGTTCAATTTCTCTAGCCACATACATGCCTGAAAACTGCCACACCTGTTCTCAATCAAGAAATCACTTAAATAGGACCCGCCTGACAAAGTGAAGTAGACCAACATATAAAAAATCAGAATCTCAGAAAGTAACTGAGATCTATCAGTCCCCAAACCTTCCAAATACCCCTCATACACTGCTCACCCAGGGACCACACAGACCCTCTTGCTAGTATAAAGTTTATAAAGCCATTTCTAAAGCTTTGGGACTCCAGCGAACCACAGTGAGAGCCATTATCCACAAATGGAGAAAACATGGAACAGTGGTGAACCTTCCCAGGAGTAGCCGGCTGATCAAAATTACCCCAACTCAGGTCAGGGTTCATGATTCCATCATAAGAAAGAGACTGGGAAAAAGAAAACCACAGTGCAGTTTGTAACCAAGATGAAAACCACTGATGAGCAAAAAGAACATTAAGGCTCGTCTCATTTTTACCAGAAAACGTAATAATCCCCTAGACTTCTGAGAAACTACTCTGTGGACTGACGAGACAAAAGTTGAACTTTTGGGAAGGTGTGTGTCCCATTACATCTGCCGTGAAAATAACACCACATTTCAGAAAAAGAACATCATACTAACAGTAAAATATGGTGGTGGTAGTGTGATGGTCTGGATCTGTTTTGCTGCTTCAGGACCTGAAAGACTTTGTGATAAATGAAAACATGTATTCTGCTGTTGACCAAAAAATCCTGAAGGAGAATCTCCAGCCATCTGTTTGTGACCTCAAGCTAAAGCTAAACTCACCAGCAAATCTACCTCTGAATGTCTAAAGAAAAACTAAATAAAGACTTTGGAGTGGCCTAGTTAAAGTCCTGACAAGGATACTGTTGCATGACATTAAGAAGACAGTTCGCACACGAAAACCCTCCAATGTGGCTGAATTATTGAGTGGGCAAGTTATCGCAAACGCTTGATTGCAGTTGTTGCTGCTAACGGGCCCAACCAGTTATTAGGTTTAGGGGGAAACACTTTTTCACACAGGACCATGTAGGCTTGGGTTTGGTTTCCCCTTATTAATAACAACCTTCATTTAAAAACTGCATTTTGTGTTTACTTGTGTTATCTTTGACTAATATTTCAATTTGTTTGATGATCTGAAACATTTAGGTGTGTCAAACATGCAAAACAATAAGAAAACAGGAAGGGGCAAACTCTTATTTATATATATATATATATATATATATATATATATATATATAGCTGATATTCTGTTTGGTTTTTATTAATATTTAGTATTCCTTTCATTAAACATTTAGTAATTCTGATGTAAGTTATTGTCATTTTTATTTTTTATTTTAGTACTTAATTTTAACAGTACACACACACACACACACACACACACACACATATATATATATATATATATATATGTGTGTGTGTGTGTGTGTGTGCGTGTGTGCGTGTGTGCGTGTGTGCGTGTGTGCGTGCGTGCGTGCGTGCGTGCGTGCGTGCGTGCGTGCGTGCGTGCGTGCGTGCGTGTGTGTTAAGCAGTCCATACTAAATGAACTACAGAAGTTAAACACGAGGGGTTACCCGTTTACATCAAAACCCTAAGCAGTATGTGCTGCCTTGCAAACACTGTAAAACAGAGAAACATGCCAACAGTGAGTTGAGAAATGAGAGTGAGAGACTGCATGAGTCCAACACTGAGGGGTTGTAAAGGATAGAAGAGATAGAAAATCTATAAAGCACAGACTGCAAGTGCTAACTGCAATCTCAAGGAGTCTGAGAGTAACCGTCCTCCTGTTCAAACAACACCTACTGCGTTTCAAAGGAGAGCTCGTTGAGAGGAACCTCCGTAATCAGCACGTGACCATTACAGAGCCTGTAGATTTGAATGAAGCTCTGAGACTGCTGAGGGCAGGCTGGATTTTAGATGGTTACATTTGCATTAATTTACATGGCATTTGTTTAAGACTGATGTTGTGTCCAAACCATGCGTAGCTTGAGAAGTTTACAGCGTCAAGTAATTTGCCTGTTCGCAATGAAACCGCAAATGATGTGTGGCATGGCGCAATAACAGCTAAACATAAGACGTTTATATAAATATATTAATATAGATTCATGTGAGGTGGGATTTTGGACTAATGATTTTATGGTGGGCGGGGAAAACACAGTGAGGCCTGAAGAAACAAAGACCATGCAAAAGACAGAATGTTTTATCGAAGTTGGTTAAAAAAACAGATTTACGTGGAAGCTTTTACTGTTTGTTGCATGCAAATGTGCAAAATTTTTCCAGAATGTTCCTATGAGAGATTTATAAAAGATCCATGTGCAGAAAAGATTGTTTTTTGTTTTCAAAAGAAGTCTCTTCTGCCCATCAAGCCTGTACTTATTTATTCAAAAATACAGTAAAACAATAATATTATGAAATATTATTACAATTTAAAATTTCTCTATTGCCATTTATTTATTTTAAAATGTAATTTGTTTCTGTGATCAAAGCTGTATTTTCAGCATCATTACTCCAGACTTCAGTCACATGATCCTTCACAAATAATTCTAAGAAGATTATTATGAATGTTTTTTCCCCCCAGTTTTTTTTCTTTTTTTAAATAAAAAAGAACAGCATTTATTTGAAATAAAAAAAAAATTTAGATAAAAAATATCTTTACTGACACTTTTGTACAATTTAATGCACCTTTACTAAACAATTATTAATTCAAAAACCATCTTACTGACATTTTTGAATGGTTGTGAATTTATTTATTTACAGTAAAATAAATATGCAGTGGTAGACATAGACCAATATATATATATATACCGCAATATTCACAATAATTTTTTACTCCGCCTCTTTATGCCAAAGCTAAACGTAAATGCAACACTTTAGATCGCAAAACATATATTGAAAGCAGAACTGCAACGGATCATTTATCAGGCACTCATTGGCTTACAGAATTCGCATGAAAAACAGCAAAGAAATGTGACTCAATTTGGTATATGAATGAAGCGCACGCGTCCTGAGCATAAATATTCTGAGCACCTCATATTTAAACCCTTACATGCATATCAGATCGCAGAATGAATATTAAACTCTGCAAGCTTAAGCTGAAGTGGCAGCAGTTATTAGTGGTCATGCTTTTACATTTTGAAACGGAAGTTTTACCCATGCACAGAAGAGGAAACGAGACCGCACGTCACTGCTGATGAACCCTTCTCATGAGAAACTCAAACCGCTGAAGCAGACACACTTAACCCAACCAAAGATTCAGATGAACAGTGAACTGCTACCAGCAGCCCAATCCTGATGCTCTGAGGATCAGAAACATTCTTATATAAGAGTGTAAATGCACGTACCTTTCTTCTGATGTCTGTGAACTGCGAGAAGAGCAGCGACAGATAGAAGGACAGCTCCAGTATGTAGTAGTAATGCAAATCCACGGTTAATGGCTATAAAAGTCATACACAACATTGTCAACAAAACAGAAAAGCACATTTGCAGTGGCTCTTATGAGTAGTTTGACAACTTTTTTTGTCAGGCGAAACATATTTCACTTTTAATAACACATGTGCATGTTGGTTAAGGGTCACATGATATGCATTTAAATAAAAATTTTAATATTTTTAAAAATATACTTATTTATTTAAAATAAAAATAAAGGATTTATTTAAAAAAATATATATATAATTTTATTTTTATTTTAAATGAATAATTATATATATATATATATATATAATTCATTTAAAATAAAAATAATAGATTTATTTATATTTTATATATATATATATATATATATATATAAATAATAATAAAACAAAATATATATATTTATATTATTCGTTTAAAAGAAAAATAACAGATGTACTTAAAAAAGTTATATATACATATATATATTTTTTTATTATATATATATATATTTTTTTATTTATTTTATTTATTATTATTCATTTAAAATACAAACAAAAGATGTATTTTAAAAAATGATTATTCATTTAAAATAAAAATGATATTATAGTTCGATTTTAAAATGATTTAATCATTTATCATTTACTTAATTATTATCTTTTTATCAATTTACTAACCTTAGGGTTTTGCGAAACCCTTGTTTGGGATTAAAAAGGGCATTCATCAAAAATCAGAACATCATTATTTGATTCTATTTGACTACATAGTTGACTACATACAAGTAGCCTCAAAAAAACTTCACTAGCATTACATAGTGGGTGAATCTAAGAGAATAAATAGTATGATAGAGTGTGACCAAACCCTTGAATTATTATGATTGCTATATCAGACAGTATGAATGTACCTGATAGGGGTAATTGTACCAGCACTCTCGTGTGTCCCACAGCCACGGGGTCTTAAAATCAAACACAGAGAGACAAATGATCTCCAGAGCTTTTCATGAAAGACACAAGATAATGTCTTTTGAATTCTGCTGTTTACATCAAAGCATAGAAAAGACTGAAAATACTCTCATTATCCTCAATACTACATAATTGAAATGCTTTGAATTCACTTTTTCCCCCCGTTGATAAACCACATCATTACGTAGGACAGTTAGCTGGTATTGTGAAGCGGATGATTTCCTGCGAGATCTGCTGCTGTGCTTTGAGGACGCTGACATATGATCCAATCTAATGCAACTCTTGGCTAATTAACTATCTCACAGCATCTTTCTCAAAGGACACATATAAGAATTAAAAAAACTCTGGACAGACGCCTGGTGCTTTAGTGATCTAAAGGTGCAAAAACAACACTAAATTCTCCTCAGGGCAAGTAGAGTCACGTGCTTTAGGACCGGTTTCATAGACAGGCCTTAGATTTAGGCGTTAGTCCAATTAGGGCATTTAAGTATAAACATGTAGAAAAAGTCCATGATCACGTTTGTGTCCACTTTTGCATCATTGTTCTGCGTTGCATGAATTAAAACGGATGGCGACTAACAAACACGCTCTGCCCAGTCGCTCCTGTTCTCATTAATTGCTCTTCCTAATTAGGATGAAAGAAACAGGTGAACAGGTTCTTTGATATCTGCTCAACAGCTCTTCACCCAGGATGAGCTGCGGTCTGTATTGGGTTTATGTCAGCCTACTTGCCTACTATTAATAACACCAGCAGGAGAAACCCGTCCCATCTGCAGTAAATGAACTCATTGAGTAGAAGGCTTTGCCATATATATATATATAAAATACAATATATTATTTTATGTATATATATATATATATATATATATATATATATATAAATACATTTAAATATAATTTATATATATATATATATATATATATATATATACATAAAATAATATATTGTATTTTATTAATATTATACTATATATATATATATATATATATATATATATATATACATACATACATACATAAAATAATATATTAGATTAATATTATACTAAATATAATATATATATATATATATATATATATATATATATATATATAAACACTAAATATAAAAATGATATTTAAATATATTAAACATACATGTATATATTATATAAGCTTATTAATCAGTCTTTTTGTTGCATCTGCATAAACTTTACAGATTAATGCAGTAAAGTCATATCCCAGTGCATATTGCAGCACTGATGATATTTCATTCCATATGTGATGTATCATGCAGCCCTAGTTTGGAACAACATGAGGGTGAGTAAATAATGGCAGTATCTTTATTTCTGTGTGAACTTTCCTTTAATTGCTTCATTGAAGAGTCAAAGAAGGGGCCAGTTCTGCCAAACATGTTTGCTTGGAGGGAAATAATCTGCATTATGGATAGACCGATGAATTATGAATAGATTTATGAGAGGAAGGGCACAGAGAGAAAGAGAGTTTATGGATGCTGTTTCTCGACGCACAGTACGACGCAACAAATAAAATCAAAATCAAGTAAAAGCTGACATCTCTCTAACTTGATCTTGTCTGCATGTTCGCTCCACAAAACCCCAAGAGATGATGAAAAGCAGTATGAAGAATAACTGCAGTTTGTAGTCGTGTTACCAAATAAGTAAATAAAACAACGGTGACACTCTATCTATTTGATAATGCAGTTAAAAAACACAAAGCTGCTCTGTTCGACAACATCCTGCCAACAACTCTGAGTGTTTTATGGAAACAATAAGACTAAGGGCAAAATAAAATAGCGGATGTATCCACGTCAACCATAAAAGATTTACTGCTTCACATTATCCATAAATATTTCAGTCAAAACAGATTGCTTACCTTCTTCAGGAACCGCACACCATATGTAAATATGTACAGGTAAAACGTGAATCTCCACCTGTGAAGAAAACACACAGAACGCTATATTCAGAAACATACTGCCAATATTTAATTTAGCATTTTTACTGCTTCAGAAGGTCATTTTAAAGCAGAAGTGTCGACTAATGGACAGATGGGGGGAGGTGATCACAGCGGTCAGGTTAACCCCACTCCATGGGCGGAAGTACTTCAAAAATAATTAGGAATTCAATAGGCAAGAAGTCCAATTTCTTACATCCTACTGTTACCGTGACAACATTTCACAGCACATCCTTCATAACAAAGGCAATGCTGGAGAGAGAATGCTGATTTGGGGCTGATATAACATCATATTTTGTCCATTCCCTCCACAAGTACCCCTAAAAAGGGTGCAATGAGAGGCAGCATTTCATGCATAACAATTTTTTTTTTTTTTTATATATATATATAATTTTACTCTGGAACGATGCATAAATTGATCAAAAGTGACAGTAAAGACATTTAAAAGGTTACAACATATTTGCATTTAAAACAGATGCTGTTCTTTTGAACTTTCTTTTCATCAGAATATGCTTCCACAAAAATATTAAAGAGGGCCTGTTATGCAAAATTCCCTTTTACATGGTGTTCGAACAGAAATGTGTTTGAGCAGTGTGTACACAACCACCCTGTAATGGTAAAAATCCACCCACTTTTTAAAATCCACATAAATCATAATTAGTGTCTCAGGACAAGCCGCTTGCAATCTGACGCTTTTGTGACATCACATTGCGTAGGCCCCGCCTATGACTGCTGACAGACTCCGCCCTGTTAGCACAGACTCCGCCCTGTTAGCACAGACTCCGCCCTGAGTGAGCTGTACACAGTCTGCCATGTTTATCTCCTCACTAGAACAGCTAATGGACTAGCAATAATGAAAAACAGTGTTACTTTTCTAGACGGATGTCTTTGACCATTGCATTCGCATTCGTAAAGACGCGCTATGTGTGAACGGGACAAAACACTGTCATGTCCGTAAGAACGGTTTAAAATAATGGAAAAGCAGCGCAGTGGAATGAATGCTGTGGAAACGGCTCCATACTGTTTCTCCATCCAAGCACGGCTATCAAGGCCCTGCCCTCTTCTGGAAAGAAGGTTTAAAGACATAAAACAACACAGAGAAGAGGGCATTTTGGGCAAGCTATAATAAATGACGTGTGAATGATGTGTTATGAGCTGAAACTTCACAGACACATTCTGGGGACACCAAAGACTTGTAAAAAGGAACATATTAGGTCACTTTAAGCAGCACAAATATTTTGTGATTGATAATTCTGAGAAATGTTAATAATCAAATCATCATATAAGAATGATTTCTGAAGGATCATGTGACACTGAAGATTGGAGTAAAAAACAATGAAACAAAAAATACATTTAAATAGAAAACGGTTATTTTAAATTGTAATCATGTTTCATAATACATACTGTATTTTCAAGTTGATCAAATACAGTAGAACCCCGACTTACGAAACGATCTACGTACGAAAAATTCAACATACGATAAAAGATTTCGGGGGTTTTTTCGCCCGAGTAACGACAAAATGATCGAGATGCGAAAAACATTTCCGAGTTTTGTTTTGAAATTCGCGCTGATTTTGGTTCGGGTTGAATGAAGGCTACAGTTTGTCCGGTCAGAACAATGATGTCTCACTCAGGTGAGATGTGTGGTTACGCATGATCGATAAAACTTCAACAATTGGCACTAATTCCCTGTATTTCACTCAATAAACTATGTATACAATCTTCAGCTGATCTCTTTTACCTTAGTCATCTGTCAGCTCTCTCAGATGGAAAGTTTTGGAATAGTCCATTTCGCACTGAATGACAGGGATGGCTGGAATAGTCCATGTAAGAAGGGGAACACTTTTTACAATCCTGCTCTCCTATTGGTCAGCATTGTGCCTAGTTAACATAAACTTTTTTTCTAATCACTCACCATGGATTTGAAGATTGTTGCTGAAGTGAAAAGGAAGAAGAGGATGCTTTACATTGCGTTGAAAAGGAAGATAATTGAGAAGTATGGAGCTGCGATGCGCTTCATCCCATGCTAAATGTGGTGTTTTTGTAAGGCTTGGAACGGATTAGGCAATTAACATGTAAAAGCCTGACCGACATACGAAAAGATCGACTTACGAAGCCAACCTCGGAACAGATTAATTTTGTAAGTCGGGGTTCTACTGTAAATGCAGCCTTGATGAGCATTTTAAAAATATCGTACTGATTTTTGAATGTAAGCACACCTTTGGGACTGGAAGCATAACCAGCATTAATTCATAAATCTATCTGGATGATTTAAAACATACTTTCATGCAGCATTATGCAAAAGGAAACCCTTATGCCAATTTGATTAATATCAATATTCTTCAAGTTAAACCAGCTTCTGTCCATTGACTATGTACAGACCATATTGGAAAACATAAACACTGCACAATATTATCATTTAAAATGGATTATAACATAATTATACTTGTTAATACAGTAAATTTGCAGCCCAATTCATTGTTTAAAACTAACACAAACCCTCCTTGGTTTATGGTCAAGTTCATTTCTCATGATATGACCCCTTTAATAAGCTTTAATGTTTGATTTGAAAGACATTTTTAAAAACTGTGACATGATGTTGAAAGTAAAATCTGGCTCTTGAAGGAAAACCAGTGCTCTAAATCACAGTCGCCCTGTTTTCTCAGCATGTCATCTGTGTGAGTCACCGTAAACCAGTTGTTCCACCACAACCACACACACGGTCCTCTCACCGGGCTTTCTAACGCTGATTCATTTAACCTTTTCCAAATCCTTTTGGACTATTTTTCAAGCCATCAGCCTCTGGAAGTCTGAATACTCTAAAGGAGTGTGTGTGAAACCTTTCAGACCAAGAACCACCTTCAAATGAAAAATACTGCCTTCAGTGGCCTTTGCAGATCTGTGGAAGATCCTTAAAAACACACGCACAACAAAAATAACATTTAAAGTTTGCAATACACTGCATCTGTCACAGTCATGTCGTGTTTTGTCACTTTCCACCTGTGTGATCCTTCTGTGTTTCCATCCTTCACGTCACTCCCCTTGTTAGTCGTGTCAGGTGCTCCCCATTATCCTGCCTATTTAAACCCTCATGTTCTCCCTTGTCTTTGTCGATTGTTGTAACCTGTTCCAAGTCTGTTCTCCTTGTGTGGATGCTCTTTCCATGTATTCTAAGTATTCCGAGTTTTTGCACTGTTTAGTGCCGTTTTTGTTTCTCCGTTGTGGAATAAAGTGTTTTCTGATGGATCTCCGTGTCTCCTCGTACTTCCGCATCGCACACCTCCAGGTTAATGTTACAGCATCGGTAAAACCACCTTGTGATTTTTTTTTTTTAAAGCTTTAACTTTTCAAACAAGTGGCAAAATAGGAGTAGATTCTTAGGGACATTAAACGTCATCAACATATACACTTTCAGAGTCTCGATGCTTTTTTAATTGCTCTTGCAAACTATTCTAACTTTCAGGGATGTGTTTAAAGACTTGTCAGAACCTTAATGATGCTGACGTTGAAGTCATGCATCCACATTGGTGTGGTTCATTTTTAATCTACGTTTAGCATTTATTTCTGGTGATTGTATTTAGTCTTCAAAATTCATTCAAAATGAAAATTATTTTCATCAACAAAATGTGTACAAATCATAAACGTTTGTTGCTCACAGAGACTATTTTGTGTAATAATTCAATGGAAATGGAAAAATCCAACTGGATTTTTGTCTATGCTAACCTTTGGGACGGCCTACAAAATATGTCATATTAGGAACAACTAAATAGTAAGTAAGTGCCGGGGAATACCAGGCAAGTTCAAGGTAGGGAAGGCAATTTTCAGAGCGGCTTGCAAGTTAGCTTTGAAAGCGTGAGATCCCACCTTCCGTTCAGAGCGTCTCCAAAGCCTCACCTCAAAGCCTATATATATATATATATATATATATATATATATATATATATATATATGCACAGTAATACCTTGAGATACGAGCGTCCCGAGATATTCCGAGATGAGTATTCCGAGATATGAATAAAGCCGTCGAGCATTTTGCTTTGAGATACGAGTAAATATTTGAGATACGAGCAGCTTACGGACCCTGACGCTAGTGCCCACGCCACCTCCCTCGTTCATTTCACGTGTTTGTCGACTTCTGTACAAAATGATTTGAGATACGAGCACCTCAAGTTACGAGCTCAGTCCAGGAACGGATTATGCTCGTATCTCAAGGCATTACTGTATATATATATATATATATATATGTGTGTGTGTGTGTGTGTATAAATATTGTCTGTGGAAGGCGTAGGACCATAAAACCCATTCCATTTGGTCCATATCCAATGATATGCTGTCCTATCTATCTGTCAGTGCTCTTTCAGTCGTTTACGTTCATTATTATTGTAATTTTATGCGCTTTGAGACATGAGGTAGTTTAACGCTTTTGTTTGCTCCCTACTGTACACGTTCATGTGTTTTGGAGGAGGTGAGGCTTTGGAGACGCTCTGAAAGGAAGGTGGGATCTCACGCTTTCAAAGCTAACTTGCAAGCCGCTCTGAAAATTGCCTTCCCTACCTTTAAGCTAGCATGCCCTTTTTAACTTTCCCCTGTGGTTATAGATCTCTCTGCCTGTGGTCAGTTTCCAAGCGCAGACGCCTGTGCCAGCCGATACCTCTGAGATCAAAGCCGACAAAGAAATGGGTAATGCAGTCACACAGCCAAACAAACACCAACCACAGACACTGCACGCTCCCTGAGGCTGAATGACTGCGGTTGCATAGCCCTCTGGGGTTTGCCATGTGATATACAGCATTAATTACCGCTTTGATATTCACACAGACAGAACTCCCTGTCGCTCCGCATGAGATGAAAACGGCATCAACTGCAGTTCCGTCTTTAAGTCTGAGCTTTACTACAGATGGACCACCCACAGTAACATTCACTGACTGTCTGACGCATAGTGCACAAAAAACGGGAAAGCGTGAGTGAAAAATCGCAAGCTACGATAAGATTGCACTTCGATGAGTCAGGATGCACAGGTGTTTTATGTTCAAAAAATACACAGTTGACATTATGAGTGCTTTTGTGAGGAAGAACTTCTCAAATCTGTGAAAGATAGTCAGGCACTTACGAAGAAACCAACAAATCTGCTTTTTGACCATGTGAAATAATCTGTACATTCGTCATAAAAAAAGAAAAGGTTTAGCGGTCTTTAACCATGTTGATCACAAGTCACAGGTCAGGGATATTAGCAAGAATTGCACAAATAACGTAGTCAAAGAAACAGCATGAAATAGCCTTCCCCTTTGCTTTCTTTAAACGTTTGATCGGTGCGGTACAATTGCAGACAGCTTCTTACAGGAAGAACAGTCATTGTTTTTCCCCTCAGTGTCAATGGCTTCAAACAGTTCATGAGTGGTAAATGTCTTGGAGTTTAATGTAAGACCAAGTATTCACTATAGGGGTCAAGTCAAGTCTTGGTTGTCTTTGCAATTTGGACAGGAGGATTGTCTTGTTTCTTTTTAGATAATATAAATATAAAATATAAGCATGCCATGCTGCAATATTCTCCTGTACTCCAAAGCATTTAATGACTTTTCAGTGCTGTGTGATTAATCGTTAAAATCTTGCGATCTCAATTAAACACCCATGATCTCATTCCTAAATGATAACGATTCGCCTGTATCTATTAAACCTTTAACAAAGTCACAGTGGAGCGTTCAGATCTGCGTTGGCCTGCCGCTGAGCCAGAGAGAGCAGTTGTCGTGCAGAATAGGTTATGAGAAACAGCTTCACAGTCTGTTCTGTTACAAATATTCATATTATCACAAAGTCCTGGGATGAAAATGTATAGTTTGATATAAAAACTGATGTCTACGGTTGTGATCAAAATAAAGAAAATCACGCTTTGAAAGTAACTTGGCGCTTCAAACTAATATTGTACCGATTGAACCGTTACTCCTCCAGGAAGCGACGAGTGACTTAAAACGGTATGTTACTGATTCATCCAATAATGAAACAAGTTGAATCATTGAATCATTCATTCCTTTTGCAATGTGTTTCTCAGGTCATTCTTTGAGAAGCTTTGAACGTCTTCCTTTCAGCTGTTGTACTTGAAAGCACCAGACCGCAAATCAGAGACTTTGTGCTTCAAACTGACCTTGAAAGACTTTCCAGAAGGAGCCGATAAACCTATTCTCCCTAAGTTTCCTCACAGAGCGGGATGCTCTGCTCTCAGATGCTGTAGTTGATCAGTGATGTTGTCTGACAGGCCTCTGAGGCAATTTTGTAGGACAGCAATGGACCACGGAGCACAGAAACACCAGCTCTCGTTTACCCACTTCTCAGTAACTTCAGACTGCATCTCCCATTAAACCTTTCATGGTTGGCTTCTTCATAATCAATGGCTGAGAGAAAGAAAGATATTGTTTTGGCAAATGAAGCACACTGAGGCAAAGGGAAAAATAATCAATTGAAGCGTATTAAAATTAAAGGGCAGTTTTTACTGTTTGGCATGATTTAACACACCATAATTTTGAGCCTCATTCTTGATCAATAGTAAAAGCAAACGGGAGTAATTTACCTAATTAGAGGTCAATGCAGTTGCTTGGAAACGGGTTAGTTAAACATGGGTGGGGTGGGACGGAGAGAAAAAAAGAGAGAGAAATAAGCATTTGAGTAAAGTGTGGATAAAATTGCCATTGCTGCTTCCATATCCACTAACTAGACAGCAAATCAGTGATTACCCAGGTTTTCAGCAGCCTTGGATAAGCCTTTTCCACATTGATTTTCTTCACATGGATTTCAGAAAAATTATCAAAATTGTAATATATATGTATATGTACTGTATACCATATTTTCCGCACCATAAAACGCACCCGATTATAAGACGCAGTCTCAATTACGGCCCTATTTCGGTACTCAAATCCATACATAAGGTACACTGGATTATAAGGTGCACGTCCGATTTTTGAGAAAATGTACGTCTTTTAGGTGCGCCTTATAGTGCGGAAAATACGGTATATAAAATACATTATACAATTTTTATCATTTTTACCTCTTCTCAACCCACACCACTGGGCTGTCCAGCTGAACACATCTACGTTCCCAAAACCTTCCAAATACCCCTCATACACTGGCCACCCAGAGACCATACAGTTATAAAGCCTTGCTAGTATACAGTTTCTAAATCTTTAAGACTTCAGCGAACCACAGTGAGAGCCATTATCCACAAATAAACATGAAAACATGGAACAGTGGTGATGTTTTGTTAGTGTTTGGCAGAATATCCGAGGCACGATACATGATAATAATACATGATATGTGGGGTATTTGGAGCTGAAACTTCACAGACACGTTCCAGGGACACTTGAGACTTATATTACATCTATCTTGTAAAAAGGGGTCATAATAGGTCCCCTTTAAAATAGATATTTAAGGTCCTGGATCTTGAGTGGTCAATTCAGACACACTAGAATACAACAGACACACCAAAACACACTATCTGAAACCATATCCAAAGTGCATTGAGGATTCACAGAACAACTTCACAGATTGCATTGTGAGATTTTTTTATATATATATATATATATATTCACAAATTCCCATGTTTGGATGGGATTGGGAGTGAACCATTATTGTGGTTATTCTCAGTCATAATGCAATAACCACGTCAAAATCGTTTGTGAAGCATCTGGTTGTTTTTATACAGCTTTGACAAAATTCTAGTCTGAAAATGCATTAAACTGACCACACAATCTGTGCAAACGTTCAAGTCATACAGTGTTTCTATGGAGACTAAAAATATTCCTTATTCTCTGTGGGTGTGAAATAATCCAGTCGTTCCACTGAGCTTTCTATGAGCTGTGATTCCTTCCTCGCAAAGTGAGAAAGATGATCATAAAAATGCTGTCGAGGTCACACAAGCAACGAGAGAGACTTCAAAACTTTCTTATGCCAAAATATATCAATTAATAAAACATACAATTGAACTTCTAGTGGGGAAAAAAGGACAACTGGTTAAAAATCTAAGCCAAAAACACTCCATTGATAGAATTAAGATATGTTCACACTAGAATACTACTCTACTATTTACTATTTGTGCAGTACATAGTATCCTTCACGGCCTTTGATATCCCACAATCCTGTGCTTTTCGTTCTGTGACAGCTAATAAATAAAGATGGCATCTGTAAGTTCTGGTTGATGGTCAGTTTGTGTGTAAATGTAAAGTTTTCCTATTTTGATGTCATTTCTAGAGATAAATTACGACTGTAGTAAGTAAAAATTTGTTAAGTACATTTGTTAAGTTTACTGTAGATTATTCGACCGGTCCCAAAATCAGTTTTGTGTGCTACCTTCATGCACAAATGTCACAGCCTGATGGGGCAGCGAGGCAACGAGTCAGCTGTTTGAGGCCAATGGAGGGAAAAAAACGTAAAGAAACTGTCATTCTGTCAGTTAGTTTGGAAGAAGAGAAACATGGAGCACCTTCTGCCCAACCCTCCGAAGCAAAACGCCATCACATACAGGTGAGAAGACTATTGCAAATTGTAATTTACCAGAATGGTACAAAAATGCATAAGTACAATCTGTATGATTATGTTTGTATGATTATGACTGCTGTGCAGCCCTACAAACAAGCACAGCAAACCTGTAGGTGTAAATATATATATATGGGCTTTGAGCATGCTCATGATGGTATATAACAGGAAACAGGAAAGAGTAAATGGTTGTGTTTTTTGTCCTTCCAAAGCCATTAGCACTCCACACTCCAGATCAGTAGGTGGCGGTAATGCACCTTTTACATTGGCTTGCCAAACCGCCATTAAACACTATAAGAAGAAGAAGAAGAAGTAAATGGTAGGGTCTGTTTGGTAGTGCTGCATGGTTAGTTGCTACCTGTTAACCACCTGTTTGAAAAACTGTTGGTTTCCTGCTCAAACGTAAGTTATTGGTTGTATCATTTGTGATTAACTTCCATGAAATGTATGTTGTTGAATTGGTATATTTATGTTCATATATAGAGGATTTGCTATGAGGTAGTCTTGGCTAATCTCTATGAACTGATACACCTACGATGGTGTGGGATCTACCTGTGATTCAGGCGGGGGGAATCACTAAAATTTGAAGACATTCAAGCATAGGACAACAAACAACCTTAACTCTCGTCATCCTCTGCTACCATCATCAAAAAAGATAACTCTGATTTCCTTCAATTCTTGAACTATTATCTGCTGTGTGGGATAATTCTACTGTCTATATGCATATACAATTGCTTGTCTTGAAAATATTGAATGTGTAATACCTTGAGATATGAGCATAATCCGTTCCAGGACTGTGCTCGTAACTCGAATTGCTCGTATCTCAAATCATTTTTTCCCAAAAGAAGTAACAGGGGAAAAAATTATTCTGCTCTGGCTCGCTAAAAAACTCCCTTATTTGTGCTAATAACAATGGAAAAAAACATGTTTTTAATTGCTATAGAGACACACAAAATTATAGTATTTAAGGATTCCTATGATATAAAATGTGGTTTCAATTATGAGTTCTTACCTTCGAGACAAACAATATAGTAGCGGCTAATTTCGGAGGAGGGAGGGATAATGTAGATAACGCAAACACAATACGGAAGAGTAGTGTTTCTTCCTGTGTTGTGTATTGAATAGCATCAGAACCTCATATTTATTATTATTGAACTCTCATAACTCGTGCTGCTCACAGCTTAATACTCGTGAATCACTCGTCGCCCCCGGTAACCCCCGTGGTAAAACCAAGCTGCCTCTAGTGGAGATCATATGCAATTACCCCATAAATGAGGCGCTTGAGCTGCTCTGTAAGCTGCTCGTATCTCAAATATTTACTCGTATCTCAAAGCAAAAATTTACTCGAAGGCTTGCTCGTATCTCAGAATACTCATATGTTGGGACACTCATATCTCAAGGTATTACTTGTATGTGTGTGTGTGTGTGTGTGTGTATGTATATGTATATATATATATATATATATATATATATATACACACACACACATATGCATTTTAAAATCACAATATAATTCTGTATCAGAAAAAACACAATTAGATGTTTCCCCCAAAAAGCAGAATGTTTTCAAGGACCTCTGAACATGCTGTCCAGTACTGCAACTAGCAGGAATCAGAGTTGCTCTGTTATTCTCATTAAGGTACACTCAAAAGCAAGCGTGTTCTTTGATCTTTGAAAACTTCGGCTTAATTGCCTCTGAAAGAAATGGCACAGTGTCGTGCTTTAGCACTGATCAGATGGTCACTATTACTTCTGAAGCTTTTCAGACTCGACTGTAGATCAGAGAAACCGACATTAGTGTCACTGATGAATCTCACGGCTGAGGCTACAAACGAAGAGAGCACATACAGCACTTTGTGTCACCAAAGTGATTGTGACACAGGATATGAGCAACGCGAGCGCGGCCCATGAGAGTTTAGCAGAGGTCGACTTTATGCAGATGAGCAGTGACACGACGCAGCATGCTAGTTAGGTTTCTGATAAAATATTCATTCGAAATCACAGTTATGGGAAAATGTGGAAAGAAGGAATAAATACTGTCTGTGCAGATGAATAAAGCAGTAGAGGACAAGAAAAGGAGATGGATAGTGGATAGGCAGAGTAAAGACAGGTGACAAGATGGTGCAGAAAGAGAAACGGGAATAGACTGTGGCCTAACTAGCTTACATTGGTACACAATAACACACACACACACACACACACACACACACACACAGGTGAGACCCATCTATTTCAGACACACTTCATCCAGGAACCAACACCAACCAAATGAGTTCAGCAGGAACAAAACCCACCAATAAAAAACAAAAACTCATAAAGGCTCATTTGCATGTGGAACAAACAACTCAGGTTAGCGTGAAATCAAAACTGACCATGTTCAGTGTGATATTTTTTGAAAGATTAGAATACTTTTATTCAGCAAGGATGCATTGAATTGATCTAAAGTGACAGTAAAAACATTTATAATGTTACAAAAGATTTGTATTGAAAAAAATGCTGTTCTCTTGAACTTTGTATTCATCAAAGATCTCTGGAAAAAGAATCCCTGTTTCCACAAAAAGATATTCAACATCGATAATATGAAATGTTTTTTTCAGCAGCAAAACATTTTAATCACATTTTAACATTTATTAAAACTGAAAAAAATTTAAACATTAAATTGCAATAATATTTCAATGTGTTACTGTTCTTTTGATTAAAATCATGCAGCCTTGACAAGCAAAAGAGCCTGTTCTTTGTTTTTTTGTTTTTTGTTTTTTTAAACTTTTTTTTGCATTAATGTTTAATGCCCTTAATGCATGTAACTGGTCTTATAGTGAATGATTCATCAGAGCACATTATTACAAATAATTTTTTTCCTATATATATATATATATAAAATAAATATATAAAAAAAAATATATATATATAAAAAAATAAATGACAGATGTTTTATATATATATATAAAAATAAATGACAGATGTTTTATATATATATAAAAATATATGACAGATGTGTATGTATGTATACAGATGTGTATGTATGTGTCATGTATTTTTATAGTCATCATAAATTATCATTCAAACGCTTAAACCCTGAAAATTCATCCTGTGAACTTCAAATTTGGAACACAACTCGGTTGCACAAATGGCTTTTATTTTCTATCTTAGAGTCTGATGTATTTCGTAAAATATATACTAAAATAAAAAAAGTTTAGTTCAGTACAAACTTCAACTTCTACACACTTGAACTTTACACTTTCATGTTTTGAAACTGCTTTTCATGCCTTGACTTCTGCAATTATCTGATGACTAACTTCTCTAAAAAGAGACCAACCTTAGACCAAACCGTATTCCCAAGCATTCATTAATTACAACCATTTAAATTCAGATTATGCTCAAAAGGTTAACCATGACAAAGCAAGCACAGACAAAGAGCCGATTCTCACATGCTCTCGCAGAAGCGCGCCAGTGTGCTGGGTTTCTCTTGGTTGCGTCGTTGTCTGAACCAGCGTTGGATGGTCCTCACGTCCCAGTCCAGCTGCTTGGACAAACCCTCTAACCTCTTCTCGTCAGGGTGCTGAAAGACAGAAGCGTGTCACTGCAAAGATCTGCCGCTGTTAGAGTACAAACAAACCACATGAATCTGCATTTAACAGCTTGAAAAATTCACTCAATGCACATTTAAAGCAGTTGTCTTTAAAAAGCCATCTGCACATATGAGCCAGCAAGATAATCACACAGTGTGATGGACTAGTGTGTGCTGGCATACTATAATGACTTGAGTAGTGGGGTATCAGTTGGGAATGAATGAACCTTTCTTGTTCACTTCCATGCACTAACTCGTAAGACTCTATTTCGAAGGCACATTTCATTGACTTTTTGGAGCTTACTGAACGAGTCTAAATGAGACTGAGAATGGCACCGAACAAAATGCAGACAAAACGAACTAAGGTTGTCACTGAACGAGGATCTGCTGACCACCGTTGACTGAACAAAGGGGCCTATATGTGGTTCAGTCGGTTTAGTTATTCTGCAAAACAAGGAGATTTCAGAACGCAATCAGAGTTTGGCAAGAAAACACGTTTAACGTGTGCAAAGTGCAAAATCCACAAATTATAAATTTGTCAAAATTAAACCAAATTAAAAAGACGCTAATTGCGAGCAAGCATCATAGTTCAATAATCATCCCTATTTAAGGACATTCCTAAATTTTATAATTTATTTATTTAGGCTTTTTAGTCTCTAACTTGATAATATGAAGGAGGAAAAAATCTGTTTTGCTGTAAATTGTGGAGAAAATGTTCATCTTCAGTACATTTTAAGAATTATTGTAGACATTAAATGAATAATAAGACTCAATGGAGCAGTGTTGTTGAATGATTCTGTTGAGTGAATGGTTCATTAAATTACAGAAAAAGTCCCTTTGTAAAAAAGAATCAAAAGATTCAGTCAGTCTGTTCAATCAAAATCCCCATAAAGATTCGTGAGGCATTGTGTAGTTCTTACTTCATTTCAAAACTCTCTGAAATACAGTAGAATCCCGACTTACGAAATTAATCCGTTCCGAGGTTGGTTTCGTATGTCAAACTTTTTGTATGTCGGTCAGGCTTTTACATGTTAATTGCCTAATCTGCTCCAAGCCTTACAAAAACACCATATTCAGCATGTGATGAAGCGCATCCCAGCTTCATACTTCTCAATAATCTCCCTTTTCAATGCAATGAAAAGCATCCTCTTCTTCCCTTTGACTTCAGCAACAATCTTCACATCCATGGTTACTGATTAGAAAAAAGTTTATGCTAACAGTAGAGGCTGGTGGGAGCGATGCTGACCAATAGGAGAGCAGGATTGTAAAAAGTGTTCCCCTTCTTACATGGACTATTCCAGCCATCCCTGTCATTCAGTGCGAAATGGACTATTCCAAACTTTCCCTTGGAGTTCAGGAAGTGTCGTGACAGAAGAGAGTTGATGGATGATTAAGGTAAAAGAGATCGGCTGAAGATTGTATATAGTTTATTGAGTGAAATACAGGGAATTAGTGTCAATCGTTGAGGTTTTATCGATCTATGCACCTGTAATAAATACCAGTTTTGGATCATTCCCTGAGTGAGACATCATTGTTCTGACCGGACAAACTGTAGTCTTCATCCAACCCGAACCAAAATCAGCGCGAATATCAAAACAAAACTCGGAAATCGTCGCCACACCGAGATTTCGTTTTTCGCATCTCGATCATTTTGTCGTTACTCGGGCGGAAAAAACCCCGAAATCTTTTATCGTATGTCGAACTTTTCGTACGTAGAGCGTTTCGTAAGTCAGGGTTCTACTGTACTTGATTCTGATTGGTCATCATAGAATTCAGCAGTCAAATATAAGGTCCCATTAGTTCATGTAACTAACCTCATCTTACAATGAGCAATGCATTTGTATGGTATTCGTTAATCTTTGTACAAATTATTAAAAAAAAAATACAACTATTCAACTTACAACTAAGGGTCCGGTTGATCCAAACCGACCAGGTCCCATGTTTGAATAATTTACTAAGTTTCACCATGATAGAGTGAAAGTTTATTTGTACACGTTTTTCATACCATTTTACACATTAAATAAATTTTAAACCATTCAAGCACAAGAAGAGGCAAAACAGAACTCAGCCGCACACACCTGAAGCGTGCGAACCCCAAATTTATTCCTCTTCCGCGTCTACTTGTGCTTGAACAGACATATACAAACAAAATTATGTTCATTTGTAATACCCTTATTGGCAAGTATTCTCGTAAACGCAGTCGGTTATGTGAACATAAAGGGTTTAGAAAGAAATCAGATGTGTATCATTATATTGGATCCGTGCATTAGGTTCCTATGATTAGCAGCCTATCTCATTAATGTTAATCAAAGAACAAATTTTGTTAATCCAAAACATTATCTGATCTGTGATTCAAAAACCATGTGATCATTGCACCGCTACTTACAATTAGTAATTTTAATACTATATTAGTAAATGCTTAAGTTAATATTAAATAAGATTTATAAATCCTGTGCTAGTTTTACTTTGCTCTCTTAAAAAAAAAAAACCTTCAATCGATATTTTATGTCCACTTATTTATTTATTCATTTGGTAAGTAGTCATGCAAAAAGCGTCATAATATACAGCCATGGCCAACAGAAATATAAATGTTCAGTCTGCCAGTGTTGCCATATTGGGCGGGTTCCCGCCCAATTGGGCTCCTTTTGGTCGCGTCCGACCGGAAAAAAATGCATTGGGTTGGTCAATAAAAATTGGGCTTGTTTTTGATGACAAACCCGCCCAAATTTCCTATATAAATGCATATAAATCCCATTAAAACAAGCCTACAAACTTCCTACGGTTTTTTGCTCTAGTTGAGCTGGAAATCGTCAGTCCAATCTGGCAACACTGCAGTCTGCTGCTTCAGTTTTTTAAGATGGCAATTTGCATTTAGTCCAGAATGTTATGAAGAGCGATCAGATGTATTGCAATTAACTGCAAAGTCCCTCTTTGCCATGAAAATGAACTTAATCTAAAAAAACAAAAAAACCTTTTGACTGCATTACAGTCCTGCCACAAAAGGACCAGCTGACATCATGTCAGTGATTACAAGGCTGGATATCACTCGTTCATGCTGATTGAGTTAGAATAACAGACTGGAAGCTTTAAAAAGCAGGGGGCTTGAAATCATTGTTCTTCCTCTGTTAACCATGATTAAGGATATCGCTGCTAGTAAGAATGCACTTACATCAAACATTTATCGAATCATCAAGAACTTTAAGGAGAGAGATCCGACTGTTGTGAAGAAGCTTCAGGGCACCCAAGAATGTCCAGCAAGTGTTGGACGTCTCCTAAAGTTGATTCAGCTGTGGGATCGGGGCACCACCAGTGCAGATCTTGCTCAAGAATGGCAGCAGGTCTGAGTGCATCTGGACGCACAATGAGGCGAAGAATTTTGGAGATGTCTTGATGTCAAGAAAGGCAGCAAAGAAGCCACTTCTCTCCAGGAAAAACATCAGGGACAGGCTGAAGGTACCTGCAAAAGGTACAGGGATTGGATGGCTGGGGTAAAGTCAGACTCTCTGATGAATCCCCCATCCGATTGTTTGAAGCATCCATAAAAAAAGCTTGTCCTGTCTCTTAGCAGCAGCACAGCATCCTAAAACCAGTTATGTCATGATTGGCTCACTTACAATTTTGCCGAAGAACACGGTCATGAACAAAGAACGGTCCAAAAACATCCTCCGAGAGCAACTTCTCCCAACCATCCAAGAACAGTTTGGTGATGAACCTTGTCCAGCATGATGGAGCAACTTGCCATAAGGTGAAAGTGAAAACCAAGTGGCTTGGGTACATGGCCAGGAAACTCCCCAGACCTTATTCCCATTAAGAACAAGTGGTCAATCCTCAAGAGGCGGGTGGACGAACAAAAAACCCACAAATTCTGAAAAACTCCAAGCAAGAATGGGCTCCATCAGTCAGGATGTGCCCAGAAGTTGATTTACAGCAGACGAAGGTTCAACACTGCAAATACTGACTCTTTGCATAAACAATGTAATTGTCAATAAGAGTTTTTGACATTATACTTCAGTGGACCATAATAACATCTGACCAAAAGATCGAACAACACTGAAGCGGTAGACTTTGTCAAAATTAATATTTGTGTAATTCTCAAAACTTTTGGCCACTGCTGTAAAGCTATTATTGCAAAACAAACCACTTCAGGATGACTCGAGACATAGACTTTGTGGCGAGCAGGACGTGGCCGAGGGACATGAGCGTCAAGAAACTGATGTCTATCAATAATGGGTTTCATCCAAACTCAAACGCAACAAAATTCCAATTAAAAAGGTGAGAGATGAGTTTCTCCCCGAGGACAGACTTACTCTCTGTCTCAGGCAGGAATTGTCTCTTTATTCTTTAAGTGTGCCTGGATCTTGCTCGAGAATGTGAACATTTGTCAAGGAAACTTAGTTCTGTGATGGCTAAAAATAGTCCCGATGCGTCAATGCACATGAGCTCTGATAAAGCCACACACGTCAACGAGCCACGCTATCGCTTTGAGATTACGATTATCTTTACCGTCAGTCCACACTGCTGTCACCATCGACATTTTTCTTTCAAAAAAGGCTCAAATAGTTGAAACGTGGCAACTGCTGCTCTGCTTTAGTTCATTAATTCATGCTGTGGATTAAACGCTGTTGTCCTCACTCTGAACATCAGTACGAACACTTACATTTGATTGAAGATAAATTAACTTGCGTTACGTCCTGATTGATTGAGCTCATCGGGGAGGCGAGTTTAAGGTCTCGTAGTGAATTTGTTGTACAAACGCTAGGAAATGTTCTGTTCGCTTAATGCGATTCTCTGTAATCAAATGAGGCGCATCTCTTTTCAGCAACTGTGACAAGTGCTTGATTGGATTATGATTCACTGTCTCTGCAGTTTTTAATCGCATTTCTGCATAATTTAACAATAATTTAAAGATAAACGGCTGAAATAATCTTTTCAGTGATTCATTCCAGCACCAATACGAATATTATACATAATTTACTGAAATTACTAAAATAAATAAAAACCTGTTTATTGGCCATTGGTGCCTTTTTAAGGATGTCAAAAGTACGGATAAAAGTCAATACGGATGGATGGATATAATAAATTATAATATGTCAAATATTCAATATATATACAGTATAAATGCACAAAGCACTAACAAAAACATGCAAAAAAAGTCCTTCTTGGCCATAACACACAAGAAAATGGCAATAGAAGTTGAGGGAAATTATATGCTTTATTTTATATGCTTTATTTTTCTATAATACATTATGTATCATTTCAGTCTGAACTTTTTTGTCCTGCTTATGTGTGTGTGTAACAACTACACGCACGCTTTGTCCCTCTCTCTGCCATATATGGAGTTGTTTTTTCTCTTTCTCTCTACATCACCATACCCTATTAGGGGGAAGGGCTAGGAGTATAAAATCGCCTGTCCTCTTTGTTTCCTTTGAGAACTGCATTCTGAATAAACCAGATTTGATTTCACTCGTGTGGTTCATTGAGCTGCGTTCTCCCGAGATCTCGTTAACATCCAGTTGCTGAGTAGACACTGAAAACCAACTAAACACTGTAGAGCGTTTCTAGCAGTGTTTTGGGGGCTCGCCGGGATACATCTGGTCAGGTAAGCGATGATTTTGGTTCACTACCTGTACTAGATGTATCTTTGATAAGGGAATAACCTAGTTAGATAAGTGATGAATTGTTTCACTATCTGAACTGGATGAGGGGACCGATCATTACTTGGAGTCAGATTAAATTCAGACCGTGATCGATCTATAAATAAAGTTGTGAGCTATAAAAACGTACGTACGAATTGGGTATTTCAGTGTCTAGTCAATAAACTGTACTAATAATAAACTGTACTAACAATAATGGGTCAATCATATCCTAAACCAGAACCCAGTGAAACACCCAAAGCGTGGATGGAAAGATGTAGTTGGGGATACTACACGAATCCTTATCTTGATAATTTAGCTGGCTGGACAGCAGACACGCAATGGCAAATATCCTAGAGAGGGCACTTTTGACCCCGGATTTTTAAAAATAGCGTATGATTTAACATACGGAGGACAGGGTGATCCTGATTGATCCTATAACTATATGCAGGGAGGATATGACGTGTGGTATAAAATGGCAGATGTATGGCGGGATAAAACAAATTCATATGTCCCAAGATCAGTCCTTAAAACCGTTCCTAAACCATTTGTGTGACCGTAATAATTTGACTGTACAAAATGCTGCTATAAAAATACGAACCTTAGAATCAGATGGGTTGTTTCCAGATAAGGCAAGGAATGTTGTGTGTGTCTCAATGGGGGGTGGCCATCAGGGCCAGAAGCCTTTTAAGGGAGGAAAAAAACCAGGGAGGTGTAATTACTGCAAAAAACCAGGGCATTGGTACAAAGAGTGTAGACAGAGAATGAATGATGAGCGTAATGGTGTACAGATGCAAGCCCCTTTTAAGCAGCAACCCGGAAAATATCTGGCATACCAACAAGGTCCAGCCCCCGCTTAGGCTCATCCTTAGCCACAGCTGTATGTGCCTCAGTCATACTATCAGCAAAGGCCACCTTCCCCCGCAGTCCAAAATCAGCAGAGGGGAGGGCCAGGGCCTTATGGCAACTAGAGGTGCCCACAGAGCCTGGATTCCGCCACAAGGGGGCATAATGACGCTTTGTTATCTGTAAGTTTTAACTCTGCATTGGGAAACACTCTGCCCATTGTCGAGCTTAATGTGAATGGTATGGCTTACTCTTTTCTTCTAGATACAGGCGCCACTTTATCCTCGTTGGGATCCACATATGAAGGACCTGTTTCAGCAACAACAATCAGCTCTGTGGGAATAGATGGGGTCCCGACCCAAAATGTTGTCTGACACATCGTTTTGTGTTTATGGAAGACTGCCCTTTTAATTTGTTATGAAGAGATTTGATGTCTAAACTCTCTCTCTCTCATTATCTTTTTCAGGCTCTAACGAAAATAACATTTGGACTGATAGTTTCGGCCGCGTGTGTGTGCCAGCGTCCTTTGCGCCTTTCATTGTTAGGGAATTTCATGGTGTCACTCACCGCGGCCGAAGAGGGGTAACAGAGGAGATGTCTAAATTTGTGTGCATACGAAATTTGAATAAATTTGTAAATGACACGTTAGATCGATGTGTGACGTGTGCAATGAATAATAGTGCGAAGCCTGTAGCGAAACATCAACAGCTACCATTACCTGAGGGCCCCCTGCAACAATGGCAGGTAGATTTCACTCATCTGCCAAAGAGGGGCCCCTACAGATATCTACTGGTATTTGTAGACAAATTTTCCAGGTGGGTGGAAGCATTCCCATGTCCCAAAGAAGACGCCTCCACCGTGGTCAGACATCTATTGAAGGAAATAATTCCTAGATACGGTATACCACTCGCCATTGACTCTGATAAAGGCCCTGCTTTCATTGCTAAAGTATTAATGGACATGACAAAACAGCTCCAGATCACCTGGAAGCATCACATTCCGTATCATCCACAGTCCTCAGGGATCGTGGAGAGAGCGAACAGAACGATCAAAGATAAGTTGAGAAAAGCCATGCAGACGGTTGGTCACCAAGACTGGCCCACATTGCTGCCTGCTGTCCTAGCTGATATGCGAATGGCACCCCATAAGGGTCTAAAAGGTCTGTCACCATATGAGATGGTGATGGGACGCCCTTTCCCTGCACCATGGAGAAAGGGTGGGGTTGTGTTGGGCAATGGGGGATGTGATGTACCATTAAGTGAATATGCACAATTGTTGATTAAAGCTCTACACGAAAATTGGAGCAAAATGCATTCGAGTTCAGCACCTTTGCCAATTGACACGACACACCCCTTTCAAGTGGGTGATGAAGTATTAATAAAACAATTCTTAAAAATGGGGGATCCATTGAACGCACCTAAATTTAGTGCCCCCACCAAAATTGTTGCTGTAACTCGAACCGCCGTATTAACTGATTCTTTCCCACAGTGGATTCATGCAACCCGACTGAAACTGCATAAAAATCCTGTGTTATCTGACTAACTTGATTTGTGTTACAGGAAGCTGGCAAGGACCATGTGCACCAACATCTCCAAAGAGAAATAGGAGAAAATAAAATTCTAAATTGGTTGTTGAGCGTGTTAACGATGTTATCTATCCAGGCTGTTATAGCTGTCAACACCTGAACAAGGGGCCACTTTTGTAGGATCTTCGGGGTCACTACTGCGTCAAGGGACGGAGGGGCTTGGCAGTGCGCAACTGGACTGACTGCTGACTGACGACGTGTCATTTTTATTTGCTGATCAATTGTTATTGCATGACAGAGGAGCTGAACACGCAGCGCTGTCCATGACATAAGAATTATCAGCTCCAATATCCTTACCAACTATTATTTAATTTCCTATGATATTGTTATTGATTGAACTATCAGAATGCAGTTCCTTGTTTTATTGATGAGTTCACTGTCCATGGGATGGAGCTCAAGACCAACTGATAATTTGTTTTGGCAGTATGCTAATAACACTGCTAGGATGTATACCAACAAATCATGTTATGTATGTCAACAAGTGATGTCGTCTGTTGTTAGCCTGTCGCTACCCGTGATGCACCAACAGAATCTCACCCAAATATGTGTACAATCGGAAAGCAACGGTTCCAGGTATGATTGGGTTCCTTCAGGCTCGAAATGCCCCCCTTTCTTCGTTAAACGATCCTTACCCCACAAGCTTTCTCCCCATGTCACGATACGTCCACAGTTCACATTGAATTTTGTGTTCGTTTTTTGTTACAACAACACAGGGATAGGAACGTTAGGCACCATAAAGGAGAAAAAATGTCGAATAATAATCAATAGAGATTGGGGTTCTTCCAGGGGAGGTAATTATTCAGAAAAGCACCCCTCTGACCTTATGCAGATTAGATGTCCACAAAAACTTAATTGTATCACGTTGAATATTGATTGGTGGTGGTATTGTGGCCCAAATTCATTGTTCCCGGACATTCCAGGCAACTGGTCTGGTATCTGTGCTCCAATTCAACTATCTTACCCTGTCCAGATATTCCAGCGGATCAACCAGCATCGACCCACACGCCGCCACAAGAGAGACGTATCAATGGATGAGGTTCCCACTGAGCATCGCCTGACCACTCACTGGACAAGGTGGTGGACCTCTGTGTTCTCACAGTTCGGCACTGTCTCTCAGTGGACTCACATTGAGGTCCTGCATTATCGACTAGCTAAGTTCGTCAATGACACCACGGATGGAATGGCCGGTGTGAGAACGGAACTGGGTGCCCTGCGCCTGATGACCATGCAAAACCGCCTGGCATTGGACATGTTGTTAGCAGACAAAGGAGGTGTCTGTGCCATGGTGGGGGATCAGTGCTGCACCTTCGTCCCGGCTGAAGATGAATCTGAGGGCGCTGTAGGTCATGCTGTGCAAGAGATGAAGAACACTGCGCATAAGCTGTACGGAGATGAGACCAAGGACTGGGGATGGGGTTTGATGCACAATCTGTTTGGATGGGTGACACCACTTATCACCATGATAATTCCTGTACTACTGATTCTTGTGGCCCTATGTACTTTTGGGCCCTGCTTGTTGCAATGTCTGATGAATAGAGTGTATAGTATGATTGATGCAACCACCAGGCAACATAGATATGTACCAGTGAATAATGCTTAAGCTTTTAGCTTAAAAGAGGGGACTGAGGGAAATTATATGCTTTATTTTATATGCTTTATTTTTCTATAATACATTATGTATCATTTCAGTCTGAACTTTTTTGTCCTGCTTATGTGTGTGTGTAACAACTACACGCACGCTTTGTCCCTCTCTCTGCCATATATGGAGTTGTTTTTTCTCTTTCTCTCTACATCACCATACCCTATTAGGGGGAAGGGCTAGGAGTATAAAATCGCCTGTCCTCTTTGTTTCCTTTGAGAACTGCATTCTGAATAAACCAGATTTGATTTCACTCGTGTGGTTCATTGAGCTGCGTTCTCCCGAGATCTCGTTAACATCCAGTTGCTGAGTAGACACTGAAAACCAACTAAACACTGTAGAGCGGTTCTAGCAGAAGTGTCATTTTTGTATGAACAGTCACGCAAACAGCATTAAAAATGGATGAGTGTCAAAACATTAGATCATTATGACTCGCAAATGCAGCCTAAAAGACCTGTATCTGTGTATTATGCTGTTAATATTAATGAAATGACAATATTGACAAGATAAAACACTCGTTCTCTGGCTGGATAACTGTGGTAGGTTTAATAAGCCCTTTGAATCTAAAACACTGAAAGAAAATGTTCATGACTGACTGCTTTATTTAAACTATCACACCATCCAATATTAATGTCACACAGGATTAGTCTCTTTTATTTTGGATTTGGTCATGTCATGTGAAACATGTTCCTCTCGTGTGGTCTAGTGATGTGTTCTCGGTTTAGCCATGCGGCAGATCTCGACTCGCTCTCACGGTATTGATGGCACATCAGAGTCACGTGGCATCTGTGCCATCTCAAGTCGGACCATGGTTAAAACTATTAAAATTTAAACTCACTCATGTAAACTCATGTAATGTATTATACAATGCTTCTGTATAGATTTGTATCTATTTAGGCGTGTACGTTACTTACAGTATGTTACAATAAATAAAATATTACATTAAAACTTGCAATTGACAAAAACAGCCAACTCTCATGCCCTGTCTTTTGCATTTAAATCTTTATGCAAGAACTCCTGCGGGTCATAAAGAACTTGTTTTTCCACCACGAAGAGAGGAGTGCCATCCAATTATTATTATTATTAGTTTTCCTTGCTTTACCCAGGGCAAAAAGCCATATGTTGACTGTGAAACACAGTGGAGTTTAATTATATGCACTTATGGTGAATTCCTACATTTTCATGTCAATCCCTGTTTATTTTTGGCTGTCACTTTAATTCCACCGCTCCTAGAACCCATTGCATCCGTGTGCATCAGTGTGAACGCTCTAACCAGTTAACATTGGCACAGAAAAAAATATGCATCGCACTGCAAACAGAGTGAGTGTGAACCTGGCGTCAGTCTCTGTGAACTGGAGCACGTCACAAAAATGAACCAAAACTCAGCGTTTGCTACTTGCCTCACAAAAGAATATTAACAAACAATCTTAAGCAGCACAAATGCTAATTTTCCTGTAGTTCAAACAGTAGAGTGTTGTGCTTGCAACACCAAGGTCATGGGTTCAATTCCCAGGGAAAGCAGGAACTGATTAGAATGTCAATGTGTTTCTTGATGCAGTGCAAGTCGCTTTGGATAAAAGCGTCTGTTAAATGCATAAAAGTAAAATGCTTTAAAATCCTCCCCATATATATATTCAAGTAATTAAATGAACATAAACGTGCGATTAGTCGACTAATGGCTTCAATACCCCAGAGAATAAAGATCATGGGGAGTACTTTGTTTGCTTTAAAACTGTTTAATTTTTTTATTTATCTTTTGATTGTTTTCTTTGGTCCTATGTAAAGCACTTTGAATTACCATTGTGTATGAAATGCTTTATAAATAAAAAAAAAACTACTAGTTAACTAGAAAAATCTTTGGTCGGGGGCAAACAAAACTGATTTGTTTGACCTTTTTATAAACCGCTGTGTGGTTTTTCAAGTGACAGGCGAGAAACCATTCATTTGCATTTTATGGACTCATAGAGATTATTTTCCTAAAAATCTATATCTGAAGTCCTATCCAACAGGGATGGTAAACGATGAGAGAATTTTCCTATTAGGCTAAACTATCCCTGTAAATACAATTATCTGTTCAGTTGCACATTAGCTGTTGCTGATGTACAGTAGAACCCCGACTTACGAAAATAATCCGTTCCGAGGTTGGCTTCGTAAGTCGATCTTTTCGGAAGTCGGTCAGGCTTTTACATGTAAATTGCCTAATCCATTCCAATCCCTACGAAAACACCACATTTAGCATGGGATGAAGCGCAGGAGAGCGCTTAGGAGAGCAATATGTGCATTCAGAAAGTCTCCAAAAGTCGCCAATAACTCCAGATAAAGTCGCTAGATTTGTCGCTAGTCGCCTTTGGGGAAAATTGTCACTGAAGTGGTCTGAAAATTCGCTAAATATAGCGACAAAGACGCTAAGTTGGCAACACTGAACGCCGCCGCGCAGAGGCTGGTGGGAGCGATGCTGACCAATAGGAGAGCAGGATGCTGCAGTGAAAGCTAGCGTCAGAGCCGGGAGACAGCCAATGGGAGAGCGGGACGATTGGTGCGAGTTTATGGGTCAGTGGCGCGCAAATTTCGAAACAAATCGCGGAAATCATCGCCTCGGCCGAGATATCGTTTTCCGCATCGCGATCATTTTGTCGTTACTTGGGCGAAAAACCCCCCGAAATCTTTTATCGTACGTCAAACTTTTCGTACGTAGAGCGTTTCGTAAGTCGGGGTTCTACTGTATTTAACTTTTAACCGTATGTTATCAAACTCCCATTTATTTACATTTACATGTCCGCATTTGGCAGACGCTTTTATCCAAAGAAACGCATTGACATTCTAATCAGTTCTAGCTTTCCCTGGGGATCGAACCCATGACCTTGGTGTTGCAAGCGCCACACTCTACTGTTTGAGCGACAGTAAATACAATAAATCCTCTTTAACCGTGGTAAAAAACATGGTCTTTACCTTGGTGATGGCAGTGAAAACCTTTTCCAGAATGGCGTTGGGTTGAGCTTTCTGCGGTCCATTGGCCTGGATCTTCAGACCTAGAGCACATGGTCTTGCAATAAACCTACAACAAACAGTAACAAAGAGGCCTTTATTAGATGAATGTCTTGCAATATCAGTGCTGGCTCACTTAATTCTGAAGGTCTGACAGGCTGCGGCATTAAAAATAGGTAAATGCCTGCAACCACAGCAGGCGGCTGAAGAAACCCTCTGCTTGCGATCACTGTGAACATCCAGCCAAATCTTTAGAGGCAGCCAGGAAAAGCACGCGGCCCAGTTGTAAGCGTTTTATCTGACTAGCTGCTTTTGAGAAGGTCTGGTGAACATCTGTGTACTAGGAACATAAACAGCCGCATTAAAGTTTGTATTATTATGCTAATGAGATTAGATCTTGTTGATCTGATAATGAGAATGTTATAAAGGAAAAACAGCCAGAAGAAACATTTCACGGGTCATTGCAACTATGCAGTACTTTTTCATATCCTAGTAATTGATTCACTAATATTAAACTATTTTTAGTTATGTTTATCAATTAATTGATCATGAATAATTTCACTTTCTCCTTAAGCACGTGGATATTGTTTTAAATTCCTGGCAATAGTGCTTGTTGGGTCCTTTTACAAACTTTTTAAAAACTTTAACCAACAAAAAGCAGTTCTTCCTCCAGGAAGTGACATCATTGTGGTGGTAAAACAGCAGAACAAGAATCAGGAAGTGTTAGCGACGGCTTTGATGAATTCTGTGAGATTTTGCGTCTTTCTAAATGTTTTCTCGTTTGATTAAAGCGCACAAATAATTATGATGACACCAACATTGATTTGAAAGATGAAGTTCACTCATGGATTCTCATTCAATCCAGCAATGGCTAACTTTAGCTCGTTATTTATACTGTGTTCATTTTCTAATCGATGTGCAAATAATCAAGTTAGAAATGATAAAGCTGAACCGACTGAGTTTGACCAAGTTTGGCAAACGCTTTTATAGAAATACATCCTTAAGCAAATTAGGGAGTTAAAATGATTCCTCAGAAGAGGAATCTTTAATATATTCCTAGGGATATTTATGTACACTACCGTTGAAAAGTCAGTTTTTTTAAAGAATTAATAATTTTATTCAGCAAGAATGCATAAATTGATAAAAAATTTAAGACATTTATATTAAAAAATAACTTTTGAAATTTATACTCTTTAATGATATTATAATAATAAATGTTTTATTAGGAGCAAGTCATCATATTAGAATGATTTTTGAAGGATCATGTGACACTGAAGACTGGAGTAATGATGCTGAAACAACCTTAAAATATAAAATAATTTTACTGTATTTTGTCTTCTGAGCAGAAGAGTCTAATAAGGTCAAGTCAACTTTATTTCTATAGCACTTTATACAATACACATTATTTCAAAGCAGCTTTACAGCGATAAACGGGAAAATAATGATTCAATCATGCAAAGAGAATTCAATTCTGCTGTTAAGCAGCTAAAAAAAGAATTATTGCATCAGTTCAGTGTCAATTTAGCTTTATTCAATAACTGTGAAGATCAAAAGTCTATGTCATGAATTCACTTTTCTATATGTATATGTATATGTGTGTGTATATATATATATATATATATATATATTCTCCAAACATTTGCCTGGCCAAAAAGCAAGTCGCTGTATGAATTTAAATGGGCAAAAGCTTCAGAGCCAATGATTGGATCATTATTGCAGTCATTATTATGTTTCTAGCATGTTATATGTTCTTTTAACCATAATTGATGGAGTGTGAAGTTGCAACATTTATTTTCATCAAGAGCTCATCAGTTTTTGGTCCAGATCTTGTGTTGTCAATGCAAGAGTCCATCACTCTGTAAAGTTTCCTCCAGCACATCCCAAACACTCAAATTTAAAATTATTCTTCATGCTCCTCACAACCGTTCGTTCACAGTCTGAGCCGGATGAATCCTGGAATATAACCATGATGCTTCTTCCTACATAGTTGTTAAAGAAATGAAAAGCTACAAACTCCATCAATTAGGGTTAGAAGAACTGTTGTCAAACATATAACATGCTAGAAACATAATATTCAATGCAATAAGGATCCAATCATTGACTTTGAAGCATTTGCCTATTTTTGCCAGAGACTTGTTTAGTCTGTGCAGTGTCTAATTATAAAGATGCAAATACTGAGCGATGAACTGGTCTTCTGATGCTGGACATGGAAGTGAGATGTCACTAGAAAACAGCAAACTGTTTTAATGAGCTTTTGCCACTTAATGAATGAGCTCATCCAATTAAGAGCCCTCACACATTGAAATGATTCTTAAATAAAGCTGAAAAGCCACGATAAGGTTATGAAGTCATCGCTCACTCAGGCTGATTTGCGGCTCTCACACTGTTTGTTTTTGTGAGGCTGAAACGCCATAAATGTGCTGTTCCTCGTCGTAAAACTTTACAGCGATTGAACAATGGAAGAGGACGCTTGCACTTCTGAAAACCTGTCCTCTTTCCACAGAGGGAGTTAAATGACGACTGCTTTTATCGACACTGATCGCTTTTTATTATTATTAAAAAACAAAATTGCATGTGAAATCAGTTCCGAATGTTTCAACCAGCTCCAGATCTGCGTTAAACTTGGTAATAAAAAAATCCTAGAAGATCCATCGTTCTCCCTAGACACAATCCCAGAGGAGACTATATATTTCACCTTCTAGCAATGAAGATCAGATGTGAAGAACGCTGTCAGATGAAGGTGAAGAGCAGATGGTCTGTGGCATACATAAACTCAAAACCTGACACTGCCGTCCCGCTGGGAATGTGTCAAAATGCTGCTTTTGTGACATGGAAAGCCGACACACTTTCAAAGCTCATAATAGTGCAAAATTAATGTTTAAGTTTCATAACCAACTGCGAAGCTTGATATACTCCTGATATCAAGTGCACAGTGAATAATCTAAATGCTATAATTACAGTATAGGGGAGGTCGGGGCTAGTTGTCACAGGAGCTTTACTGTATGTTTGCAACTAGACAAACGTCCAAATACAAAAGCCTGTTTCTATAGCAGCGGTTTTGTGTGCTGGTTTTAAACCAAAATAGAACAACAACAACAAAAGATTTTGTATTATGGAATTATTTTTGGTTTTATCTGTTCACGTGCGTCTTTCACGTCATATTTTACATTGCATATCATTGACTAACAACGTCAAATACAAAAATAACATGACCCATATTTATTATAAATATTTAATAGTCTATCGCTGGCATCAATAAATGAATCAATCGAGACTATACATTTTTTTCCAAACTGATTATCAGCTTTATATATTAAATTGCTACCACATTAAAGACAGAAAATCTTACAATATTAATACAATTACCTTTTTTTCTGTCATATGCAATAATTGTTTTTGGTGTTGCAATTATGATTTGGTAAACAATTATGTCAATTTTCTAAATTCCTTTTCAATTTGTGAGTTGCTACAGTATATCTATCTATATATATATATATATATATATATATATATATATATATATAAAGTTTGGGGTCAGTATGATTGTTCATTTTTTTCCCCGTTTATGAATAAATTACATCTTAAAGCATATTTTAAAAAAACACTGTTGCTTTAAATTGTAAAAATGTTAAAATTTTACTGTCTTTTTGATCAAATAACCCAAGAAACATATTTTAAAACATTATTATTATTATTATTATTATTATTATTATGCATTTGTTTTTATCTCATATGCAGCAGAGCAGGTGAAATACGGATGAAAAACAGTTATTTAAATATTTCTGTATCGATTTAATAAACATATACAGGAATCCATCAGCGATGAACTGCAAAATGTAGGTCATGAGACTTAAAAATGTAGGCCATGACGTTTCTTTCAATGTTTGTAAATATTATTAATAAGATGACCCAAAATTCTGATTAATACATGCCTTTGATATGTTTCGGTGAACTTGAACATGTGACATAATGCATCATAGGAAATATACTAAACTAAAAAAAATGTGTGCTTTCATTGTTTCTCTGCCGAAAAGGACAGGTTTCCTTTGTGACAACTTACCCCTTACAGTAGTGTGACAAGATGCCCCATTGCTGGGACTCAATGGGAGATTCAAAAACTTTAGATTTCCTAGAAAAGCATGACGTTTAGCCCAGAAAAGGCAAACCTAAGACTGATCTACAAAACAAAGAGAGGCACTGACCTACTTTCATCAATATCATTATTCCAGAAGAAGAGCCATATTGAGCTCCTGTCACTGTCCCGATTCATACAAGGATGCGGTGACAATGTGAGCCCAAAGCATCCCATCATGATCATCAGCTGAGGATGAAGCCCTGAGCGCAACATCATCTTCAGCAGTGATGATGATGGTGCTGATGATGATGATGAAGATGAAGATGTGACACTGGACGTACCTCTCAAAGACCAGCCGGATCATAAACATGCAGAACGCTAAAGGACACGCTAGATACAGATCCTCGGCTTGTGGAAAGGTGGACTCGTCTGTGTTTTTCAAGTCAGCCCAGGTTACGTTGTGCGGGAGCCAGAACCTCTCGTTCCAGAACCACACCAGAATCCCTGCCATTTCTAGCGGATCTGATGCCCTGACGCTCGCGCTGATGTGCAGTCAAAGGCCGATGCGGCTCGCGACGCTGCTGTGCAGGTCCAGTGTGATGATGAGGATGATGATGTTGGTGATGATGGACCGCCCGTTTGTGTTTGTGGGTCTCCACTCTCTCCAGTGTAGGGATATTGAATGTTAAATTACTATTTATAAATGTATAAGCGTAACACACACTCACATACACACATATACAGTAGCGTGAAAAAGAGTTTGCCCACTTCCTGATTTCTTATTGTTTTGCACGTTAGTCACACTTAAATGTTTCAGATCCTCAAACTAATTTAAATATCATTCATAGATAACACAATTAAACACAAAATGCAGTTTTTAAATGAAGGTTGTTGCTTGGTCAAGCGTTTGTGATAACTTGCAATGAGTCTTTTACAGCTGTGGAAGAATTTTGGCCCACTCATCTTTACAAAATTACTGTAATTCAGACACATTGGAGGGTTTTTGAGTGTGAATTGCCTTTTTAAGTTCACGCCACAGCATCTCAATAGGATGTCAAAGAACAGGACTTTGACTGGGTCACTCCAAACTCTTCATTTTGTTTTTATTCAGGCATAGAGAGATTGACTTGCTGGTGCGTTTAGATTCAGCTTAAGGGTCAAAAACAGATGGCTGGAAATTCTCCTTCAGGATTTTTTGGTAGATAACAGAATTCATGATTTCATCTATCACAGCACGTCTTCCAGAACCTAAAGCAGAAAAACAGCCACAGACCATCACACTACCACCACCATATTTTACTGTTGGTATGATGTTCTTTTTATGAAATGTGGTGTTACTTTTACGACAAATATAATGGGACACACACCTTCCAAAAAATATTTTCCCAAAAGCCTTGGGGATCATCAAGATGTTTTTTTGGCAAATATTAGATGAACCTTAATGATCTGTTTACTCATCAGTGGTTTTCATCTGGGAACTCTGGCTTGCAGGGCATTTTGCCCAGTCTCTTTCTTATGGTGGAATCATGAACACTGACCTGAACTGTCCATGTTTTCTCCATTTGTGGATAATGCCTCTCACTGTGGTTCGCTGGAGTCGCAAAGCTTTAGAAATGGCTTTATAACCTTTTCCAAACTGATAGATCTCAATTACTTTCTTCCTAATTTGTTCCTGAGAAAATTTAAAAAAAACTAAAGCGGGTCTCCTGTCCTGGGCCCTTTAACTGTCAAAGCTTATGAAATGGCGCCGCCTGCTGGACGATGAACAATATGTCCCAGCAGCCACTGCAATGCTGGACTTTGTTTTCATATCGTACAGGTTTTACAGACATTAATACAAATAGTGATTATATTGTATTCTATATTAAGTATTTTGCTAAATTCTTTATACATAAAACCAAAAAATACCCAACCTCTTTTCAAAATATTTTTAACTGAAGTGGAGTTAAATATTAATTGTTCATTCAGATTTATAACAACAACAACAAAGACGTTACATTTATTTTTCACCATTTAGCTGATGCTTTTGTCCAAAGCAACTTACACCAAAAGATGCCGTTCACTCACAGAACACAAGCTTCTGGAGAGCACATAAGTCTGAAGCGGTGAGGTAGGGGTGCAGAGTCAGTGGTTGTCTTGTTGGCAAACGTCAGAGCCTTGAATCTGATACGAGCTATTGGCAAGTCCAGTGCAAACCTATGAGGAGAGGTGTGATGTGTGCTCTCTTTACAGCATTCTGGAGCAGTTGCAGAGGTTTGACAGAGCATACTGAAAGGCCTGCCAAGAAACCATTACAACAGTCCAGAACAAAAGCTTAGACATGGAGTGATGCAGCAGGCTCCTGTAGGAAGGCTCTAATCTTCCTAATGTTTTATAAGGCAAATCTGACAGATCTAGCTATTTGATCTGTGAAGTTTAACTGATCATGAATCACAAATGTTCCTTGCTGTGCTGTCTAGAGCTACGGTTGACGGACCAAGTTGAATGGAGATGTTGTGATGAAGCGTTGGCTTGGCTGAGACCACAAGCAGTTCTGTCTTTGCAAGGTTGAAAAGGTGATGGTCCTTCATCCAGCAAGAAATGTCTGTCAGGTAGGCCGAGTTCCGAGATGAGAGTTGTGTGTCATCAGTGTACCAGTGATAGGAATCATGTTTCTGAGTGACAGTGATGACATGTAGATGGAGAAGAGAAGGGGTCCAAGCACTGAGCCCTGAGGCACCCCGGTAGCTATATTTAGCAACTGACTACTAAACGACATCCTGAAGGACTGACTTGAGAGGTAAGACCCGAACCACTGGAGTGCAGCTCTTGAGATGCCCATTGTCATGAGGGTTGACAAAAGAATGCCACTAAATTATTGAGATTACTGGAATTTTTAATTTAACGAATTTAATTTAAAATGTTTGCTTGTTTGTTTAAATTCTATTAAAATGTTTTGCAAGGGTATAAACTTCACAATTCTATTGATCTCTGAAGACAGCATCGTTTATTTGCTCCCTATGATTATCTTTGATAAGTGTGAAATTGTACATATTACAAAAGCTTTGTTATGGATTTATTGTGTAGCCTTTACTGTACAGTAAACCCTACCTTTCTCAGAAACGGTGAAGCTAATATATGCATAATTTGCTGATATTCTTTATTCTTACCTAAGTCTAAATCATTATCAATATATAATATATAGTAATATATATAATACATGTGTGTGCGTCTACTCTTCTTCTTCTTTTTCTTCATTGAATAAAACAGTGACAAACTTAAATATTAAATAAAAAGTAAACGCATGCATCTTCAACAAATTTAAACACATTTTACAGCTTTCTTATTATTAAATACATTGATTTAAGGTATTGTTGAACTTCTGATTTCAAAATTTAAAACAAAGGCTTATTTTCTCCAAATTTACATTTATAAATACTAAATTTATAGCTAAAGGATGTGGCAGATTAATTAAGTGATATTCCTTATATATAATATAAGATTTATCATTGGATAAAAACAAATACAACATTTTTTAAGCACAGCTGGGCGTGATGTGAGCCTTAATAAAATAAGAGTGAAGAAAACTCCAAAATAAATTGTATAAATATAGCAATTTCACAATTAAAGTATGTTTTCAAGATAATAATTACAAGGTTTAAGAGACCAATTTGTATTTACAAGCTTACTAATATCCTCAGGTGACGCTGTAGTGATATCAGGGAGATAAAATTAATATTCATGAGATAAGCCTTTATGGCAAGCTAATTTAGCTTAAAATGTTCCCAGCTTACTAATAATTCCCTTTTAATAATAAATATTCAATTAGAGAGCGCTACAATTCAATTCTTACTCTTAACAATCAGAGTAGGGTGTAACGCATTACTGAATAATGTGAGTTATGCAATCAGACTACTTTTTTGCAGAAATCTCACATGCACAGAAACAGCTTTAGTATTCCTCAAAGTGAATATAATCAGCGAAATGCAAAATCAGTTACACAAACCTCCAATAATTAAATGTTAAAAAACTAATATTTCTATGCATTAAATCTCACTTTACTGACCAATGCACTCGCTGCTGACCTTCGATAATTCAGTTCAACCATAAGCAAAAATGTTAAACTTTATTCTCCTGTGATCCAGAACAGCAGCGGCTGAAACAGCTTTGGTTGAGCTCGACTGAACACACTTGAATCTGCATTTCATTCAGCCTTATTATTTAAATGTTTGTGTAAAAGGAAAAAAAAAAGAAAAATACAATAAATAAAAGGGCCTTTACTTTTGCCCCAAAATATAACATTTTTGCATTGCAATATTACTTTTAAAATCTCATAATTTGTGTAACATAAATAATTATAATTATTAATTCTTATATATGACTTTTCTTAAAAAGTAACTAAGTGATGCAATTAGTTACTTTTTAAGGCAGAAAATCAATATTGCAATGCATTACTTTCAGAGTAATTACATTTACTTTTCCCCAACACTGGTAACAATTATGATTAGAGAGCTCTGCAATCACAACTGTTACTAGTAATAATTGAATTGTAGAGCTCTCTAATTGAATTACCCTTAAAATGCAATTATGACGAGTAAGGCTGGGGACATTTGAAGCTCAAACGGCTTGCCATAAGCCTTCGCTGTAGTAGGATTGGAGCTGAGTGTCTCCGGATGTGTTGCGCTCAGGCGGTAGTGATCCAGCAGCGGTGAATGAGAGCGACTCTCTCAGCAGCATCATGGCGGAGCAGAGCGACTCCCCGGCGGCCGTCCAGACCCCGCAGCCCGCGCTCACCACCAGCTGGCCCATTGTCAAGGAGGCGTACGAGCTCCAGGAGGTGATCGGTGGGTAGTCGCAGACAGGAATTGAGCCCGACACTGCCTGCAGTTTGTTGCTTTGGATCGGGCCTACCGGCTTTTCCCCCCATATGCACTGACAGTAATGCAATGCGGATATGACAAGTGAAAAGCTCCATATGTTTTGAAGCTGTCGGGTGTCATGTCACGCTCAGGACAGCGCGCGTGTTGTGAGTAATGATGCTGCATCGGGGCGTGTGACGCTCTCTGCGATGGTGCTGTTGTGACACATGTAGCGAAGGTTGTTATTTTGGGTGCCAAAAAAAGTGCAAGCAAGTTTGAAGTTGATGCAGATGCTGACCGATATTAAACTAAGCACTAACAGTAAAGACAGCACCAGCTATTATTATGATTTTATAAATGATATGCATCCTGTTTAATGTTGCGAGTGTGCAGATCTTATCAGCGCTTGCACGCCTTCGCACTGTCTGTGAGAATCAAAGGTGTCATTTGCTGCATGCGATGGGTTTGAGTCCTGCTCGCGACGCCCTCTGCTGCTCATTGGTTAAATGTGCACGCCGTTATTTTTTGCCTACTTCAGAAAGTTTCACTCAAAGAACAGATTGCATATGTGTTTTATGTCTTATTTGATACATCAGGGGTTTATGGCTTATATAGTGTGATATTGGTAGAATATGCAGCTCATACAAGAGGAGCAGAAAACTCTTTTATTCAGATGCTCAAATTTGGTGCAGATGCTGATATTTATAAGGGCAAAAATTAAGATCTTTATAATAGACTACTTGCTTAAAATGGTTATAAATGTCACTCTAAATCTCCCAATAATATCTTAATCTTAGTGATATTATATTTAAATTCTTAGTTTTATGTTTAGGTAAAACATATAATGCAATGCAATACAGTGATGAGTGAATAAACGTTCCTCAAATGCCTGATGAATGCCTTTTTGAAACTCATATTTTAACACAAAATAAAAAGGATATAAGGATGTCAAGTAAACTGAAGTTAAACATGTTCGTCAGCTCAGGAAGTGTTTACACGTATAAATCATGAAAGATTTCACAGCAAAGTAATATAGCGATGTAAACATGGTCAACGTCAAGATGTGAGTTTAAAATTTCTGTGAATTACCGTTTCTTTTTATGATTTTGCTATTTGATTAAATGGTTAATGTGAGGTCATAAAAGTATGCAAAGAGATGTTTTAAAATAGTTTTCGATTAAATATTACACACGTAATTTGTTAATCTCTCAATCAATTGCAGTTTACATCAGTATTTGTATAGACTACAGTACAATATATAAAATATAGAACAGTAGTGGAGTTAACATCATAATTTAATGTCTAATGTTATTGTAATCTTCTCCCTTTAAATACTTTGGTAAATTCAAGAATAGTTTATGCAGTTTTATATTATTTATATGAAAGATTATTTATTTCTCTATTCTTGTTCAACTGGTTAAGGTCGATATGGGATTTAGAAGGTAATTAGCAATTTTTAGTACATAATCTAATTTCTCTGTTGAAAATGCAATTAGTAGGTATTAATAAATAAATAAAAAAATATATATTTTTAAATAACTTGCTTTTTAATTAATTAAGTGAACTAAATGCAATGTAGTGTGTTTTGAAACTCATTTCCCGAAGAATTTGTTTCCAGTGGCGCTTTCTCGCTCTCTCATTTCTCTTACAGCGAGTTACACATGAAACTTTCTTCCCTCACTCACTTGTTTCATTCACTCCGGATGAATATTGTTGGTTACCGACCGGGCTTGAATTCTCATTTTTGCAGATTTTGTGTTCGTGCACCAAAAATATACTAAATACTTGCATAATAATGTCAAAATGCCAGTGACAAGTATTCATGAATGATTTAAGTGACCGTATGTTTGACAAAGAAAATGCATGTGTAACTACAATGGATCCGTGTTTCAGGTCTTAAAGTGACAGCAGCCTAATATTCCTGCTGCTAAATTATGCACTAATATTAAAAATATCTAAATGGCAGTTTCTGCCCATAGTATCGATGTGAAAATGCTAAGTGACTAGTAACTTTGTGAGCTGGTGAGTGGTTGGTGTGCAAAAAAGATAATTTCAAGCTATAGACGCACGAAACGTTGACATTTACATTCTAACAGTGTGATGAAAATGGAGTCGGTCTGCGACTGATTCACCCACTGCCTGCAGATTTGAGGATCCCAAAGTAAATAAACTGAGAAACACAGAAGCGCCTCTTCATGGCTGATATGCATGTTAAAGCTGTTTGCTGTCAGTTCCATGAGAGCTAGCTTTAGCGATTAGCTTCTGTATAGTCTCTCTGCGCTTCTTATCACTAATCAGTGCGCTGTGTGTTCAGGACCCCCTCCTTATCTGTCAGCCGCAGTTGGCAGAGTCCCACACTCTTGCAGTGTGAATAGCAGCACTGTGTGTGTGTTTGTGCTTGTGTATTTACAGTTACAAATGCGACGTGTCATATCTATTGTGAATCAGCAAATGGCTATAGAATAAATGTCATTTATTGTCGAGTAAATCAACCAGCGGTCTGTCAAATTCAGTGTAATACATTTTGAGTAGATTTATTGTTGTCAGAATTATATGAAAAAGAAAATTGGGGGGCTAAATACGATTTTTTTTTAATGAAATTAATATATTTATTCTGTAAGGATGCATTAAACTTAAAAAAAAAACTGTAATGACCTTTTACTTTAATGACCTTGGCGGCGGCCATCTTTGAATGTTGAATGTTTCAGTTGCTGTCTTTTTGAATAGGGAAACATCAAATTCTCCAAAGCTGTTCACTAAGCATACGAACTAATGGCATATTTGAAATCCCCAAGTAATTCTGGCAATAACTGTCTCAACCAATTTTGCCTCTAAATGCTCAAATCATGACAAAAAAAACAGTATTTTTCAGACTGAACCAGCCAATGTGTTTGAAGTGGCCAATTGGCGATTGGCTCTTTTACTTAAAAGGCGGGGCTTTTTCGCCATATTGCCTGTTGCACTTTCTCCCATTTCTTTGTAATAAAGTCTTTGGTTTCTGCCTCACTAACCAGTTGAGTCATTGAGTTCACAGACAGTTCAAGGTGCCTTCTAAGAAAAGTTGGTTCAAACTAGAGATGCACGGATCAAAAATAATCTGCAATCGACAAATTATCCACCCAACCCTTCTCTGATTTAGATTTCCGTTCCTGACCTGTGCACTACATTTATTATAATTCTTTAAGCACGGTGACATGATAATATATCACACTGAAGTAGGCTTCTATTTAAATGAGCATTTATTTAAAACAAAAGTTCTTCTTTGGCAAAATTAGTTTTAATAACCTAATATTTTTTTAAACTGTCTTTAAATGGAGAAAGTTCAGCGCTGTGAATGTTTTGCATAAAATCACTGCCAGAGGAAGTCACTGCCGTCCCAAAAAAGCAACACTGCAATTGTGCAAAAAAATCTCCCGGACAGCTTGCTGTCATTGATGGGAAAATGAATTCCCAAGTTTATCAGATTCAGGACATTTTACAGGAGACTGAAGGCCATCTGTCCGCCAGTTGAAACGGGACCCAAAGCACACAAGTAAATCAACAACCTTTGAAAATGTGCCACCTTGAGTGCCACTATGAGTCCTGACCTCAACTCGACTATTGCAGAACTGAAACAGTTTTATTTTCCGGTTTAAAAGAGGTTATGCTGCCAAACGACAGTCAAATCAGTTTACGTAATTTTTTTACTCGCACTATGCAGATATACACAGTGCTTTGTAAAGTAAGGAAATAGTTTGTTGTGCTTTATTATTTGCTTATGCAGATGTAACATAGGGCAGTAAGAGCTGTGTGTGTGTGTGTGTGTAAACCTCATTGTTACTGATGAAATGATAACATTAAGTTGCATTTTGATTTTGTCCTTTATTCCTCTTGTGCAGAACTCGCGATATACACATTTGGTCGTTATTGTAGTAGTTAAAGTTTGTTGAGTGTGTGTGGTCAAACTGTAAAAACAAAAAACAATCTACAATTAGTAGTTATTTACATCATCAAACATTCTCTGCGTCACAAACGCATACTAAACTTTATCAACTAAATGTAACATATTGCATTAACATTTCAACAAGCAACGTAAAACACAGTAAATAGCTACACAAACATAAAAAAACAAGTGTACAATATTAGACGTTTAGGCGTTAATTTCAAATAGTGATCTATATACAGTATCACATCAGAAACTATCAATTTACTTAACATTAATTACTCAACATTATTAATATAAAGTAAATTGTAATTTTGAACTGTAATTGTAGTAAAAGTCTAGCAAGGTTTTAATATGAAAACATTGCTTTCAGTGGTTTTGTTTTCAGTGGTTTTGTTTTCTTTTTCCTTAATTTGATCACCATGGCAACAGAATTAACGTCCTTAAAGGGGCAGCACCCAACACTCACTCCACTGACTTCAAAAGGCATGCTAGCGACTGATAATATAGCACAGCATGCCCGCCTCTCATGCCAGAGACGCTGTTTCGATTCCCCGCTCGGAGTGGGTCTAGTACAGGGGTGGGCAAATTATTTGTCTCGCGGGCCTCATTGGTTTCTTAAAATTGATAGAGGGGCAGGGGTGAGTGTGATGCGCGATTGTTGACCGTGGGGGGTGCGTGTCGCGATTGTTGATGGTGGGGGGGTGTGTGCGTGTCGCGATTGCTGACCAGGGGGGGGTGCGCGCCGTGATTGTTGACCGGGGGGGGTGCGCGCCGTGATTGTTGACGGGGACGGGCCTACTCTCCACCAAAGCTTCAGCACCACTGCCGCTTGCTGCCACGACAGGGAAATGTACAATTAAGGAAGTATAATAGAAGGTAAAAAGCCCAACGGGCCGGATGTGGCCCGCGGGCCGTAGTTTGCCCATCCCTGGTCTAGTATCACCAGTTAAATTTGGTGCCGTGACCCGATGAGAGTGATGTTTAAGGGGATGAATATAATATATGTGTGTGTACCTCACTTCCCTGACTTCAAAAGGCGTGCTAGCGACTGATGCTTAAGGCTGCGGTCTTTAACGTCCTTGTTAACATGCCTGCCTCCCACGCCAGAGACGCTGGTTCGAATCCCCGCTCGGAGTGGGTCGAGTATCGGCAGTTAAATTTGGTGCCATGACCCAGATGGGAGTGACGTTTAGGGGGGTTAATATATAATAGACATAGGCCAGTAAGAGCTGGGCATGTAAACCTCACTCCCCTGGCCTCAAGAGGGGCGCTAGCTGCTGTCTTTAGCAACCTTGTTGACGCACCCGCCTCCCACGCCAGAGATGCCAGTTTGAATCCTGCTTGGAGTGGGTCGAGTAGGACTGGTTACACTGGTTATGAGTTGATTGAGAAACCAGATCAACTTCATATGGTAAAATTCAAATACTTCTCCTTGCAGCTGGTTATTATGATTGCAAATAATATGCACGCACATTTCTATTATAGCATGCAATTTGTCCCCTTTACAGTAAAGCTACTTATCAAAGCGTCACACGCGTCTATTATCAATCCTATAAGCACATCATATGATCAACTGCACCTGCTGCGCTCAAGCTTTTATTTTCCAGAGGGCTTGTTTACTGTCTGCCTTTCATCTAGAATAATGTCTTTGACACGGCGTGTGCTTTGTTCATTACAGACGTGTGTACTGTGTTTTGTAGGTAGCGGAGCCACAGCAGTTGTCCAGGCAGCGCTTTGTAGCCCGCGACAGGAGCGTGTGGCTATCAAGAGAATCAACCTGGAGAAATGCCAGACCAGCATGGATGAGCTGTTGGTGAGGAACAACATAAAAACAGCTGTCTACTCATGCAGGTTTTGCCATACACATGCATATGCATGTAAAGAGACACACACACACACACACACACACACACACACACACACACACACACACACACACACACACACACACACACACACACACACTATATGGAAATGTGAAGAGTGGAAGGTGAATTGCAATTTGTTTGTTTGAGCAGCCTGACTGGACCGGGCAGAACAACATTGGATCAACCAATGACATCAGTTTGGGGCCTGTCATCATTTGGTTCCAGAAGTATTTTTTCCATTCATTTTCATCATTGGCATTCTAAAATAATCTTGGATAAAGAGCCAAACTAACCCAGATAAATCACATCTTTACAACCTTTGATTTAAAGCAAAAAAACAAAAAAGTATGGTGAATGATTTATTCGAGTCAAGTATAAAATGCTTTACAGTATTTGAAGCTCACTGCAAAATATTTCAAAGAAATTAACTGAAAAAAAATGAATATTTTTATGCAGTAAGGATGCATTAAATTGATCAAAAGTAACAGTAAAGATATAATGTTATAAAATATTTACTTCTTACTATTCATAAAAAACACCAAATAATAAGAAATGCAGCCAATCATAATATCACAATGATTTTTGAAGTAATGATGTTGATGATTAGTAATGATGCTGAAAATACATCTTTGCTTCATAGTAAAAAATTATATTTTAGAAAACAGATATTTTAATAATTTCGTACAATATTACTATTTTACTGTATTTTTGATTAAAATTAAGCAGCCTTGGTGAGCAGAGGAATCTTCTTTCAAAAAACGTTAAGAATGTTTTAACCAAACTTAAACCAGTAGTGCACACAAATGCAGATGATTGAGACTCGTTTACTTCATTTGCAATGCTTCATGGGAGTGGGCGATTGCTGGTGAGCTCCTCGGTTTCATCCTGACTTATTGCTTCTATAGAGGTATCAGATTAAATTATGTTTTAAAATACTTGAAATCAGATTAGTTACTTTTTCACGTGATTAAATGTTATTCTCACAGTGTCAGTAAATTACTCATAATTCTTTTCTGTCTTTTACATTTCTCTTACTAAATAAAATAAAAAATGTTCAGAAGGTCTTCCAGGTTTGTGTACACAGATTTGCACGGCATTTGATGTACAGAAATCATTTCACTTTTAACAATTGTTTTCTCAACATTGCAAAACTGCATATCTAATCAGCTCCTTATGAACATTAATTATTATTTGAATTATCACTCAGTGGCTCATTTAACCTTGTATTAATGTCTCTGGAAAGCTTTTGTCTGTCATTAAAATGCATAAATTCACATTATTTACATGCAATGCAGGGATTCCTCAACTTTGTTGTCAGCTGAAACTCTTTGACTTAATATATTTACTTGAAGTTTGGTCAATAATAAGATTAAATCAATAATAATAATAATAAAAAGTCAGTTCATAGTTCTCTGATTTCAGGTAATGGTCACATGACATGTAGGTAAACAAATAAAATATTTTCAAAATCATTAGTAAGTGTTTTATTTTAAAATAGTTTGTTTTAATTTATTTGTCTATGATTTAATTAAACTCAGGAACCCCCTGCAGTTCCATTAACCTCACCTAAAGTGTCATTTTTAATGCACTTTCATATTGATGATGAGAAAGAATGGAACATATTGTCTTTCTCTTTGTATATAAATATAGTGCAAGATTATCCTATTCAAGACAATGTTATAAATGGGTTAGTTCAAAACTATACAGATTATAGCACATTGAATATGTAATGTAATAATTACTTTACTAACTACAATTTTGTCAAGTAATTTGGACTCAGTAATCGACCTGTGTGGTGAGCAGTGTGTGTTTTAAAAAGTTTCACAAAAAATAATTTCCCTATGGAGAAAATGCATGATTTCAAGAAACTTCAACTTCACATTTAATAACTGAATGAATAAATGTGCATGTGCATTATATGCACACGGTAAGTGTCTCAAAAGTCAATTAAATCCTTAATTATTTGTAGGATAATTGATCAATAGCCAACACTTAGACTACCCTAGTTTCTCGTGGATGTTTTATATCTGTCAGAGACACAAGTTTCTTGCTTTTCTCATAGCGTGCTTTACCTACTGTAATCATTTACACACACACACACACACACACGCACACAGCAGCCGTTCACTCCGACACTCTTGACTGAGTTGTTTTCCATTGATCTTTGTTTTGGTGCAGTGAGATTGGAAACTGATGGTTTGATTAATGACTATTCTGCCTCGAAAACAAGTATATTCCTGGAGACGGGAATCTGCTATAAACATCTCTCAAATTTACTCTCAAATTGGCTGACAAGGAAATATGGCTTTGTGTAAATTTATGCTGAACCCGGTCGTACATATGTAATGCACATTTTTCAATTTTCTTCTGGTTTGAATCTTGCAGTGTTTTTATGAAAGCCTTATTATTGGAATGTGTGAAATGACTCCATCAAATGTATGTTGTTGACCTGCTTGCACAAACAAAACCGCTTTTCTTGCATGATTACTGTTTTGAATTTAACTTTAAAACAGCTTTAGTATAGCACTTTACATTAAGGATAAGAATGTATGTTTGTCTGTCTGATATTTTCAGAACTAAAGATTCCGAATAACAAAGTAGATTCAAAATGTTAAAATGTGAAAATCAAGTTTTTAATGTTGTTTATATGGTGCTTTTAATACTTTAAAGGGATATTTCACCCCAAAAGGAAAATGTTGTCATCGTTTACTCACCTTCATTTTGTTCCAAGTCTGTATGAGTTTCTTCTGCTGAACACAAAAGATGATATTTTGAAGAATGTTGGTAATCAAACAGATGAAGGTAGCCATTGACTTCTGAAGTAGGAAAAAAAAATACTATGGAAGTCAATGACCGTCAACTCTCTGGTTACCAACATTCTTCAAAATGTCATCTTTTGTGTTCAACAGAAAGAAACTCGGACGGGTTTGGAGGAACATGAGGATGTTGCAAATTATGACGACTTTAAGTTTTTGGTGAACTATCCCTATAAATTCATCGGCCAACTTTTAAAGGTTTTCTCCTTAAGACTAGTCTTGTGTAGACTTTTTGCATAAACATGATTGATTCAAGAAGGTTTGTGCAAGTTTACTTCAACAATGGAGCTGCGTAGTTCACATACTTTCGAAAATCCAGCGTTTAGTGCTCGTTTCCTCTTCCATGAGGGGGTTTGGCATCGCGACGGCTTTGTTTCCAGGTGGACCAGAAATCCTGTAGAGTTCAACCAATCAAATGATGACTTTGAAACCTCTGTAGTGTTTATGTATCAGACAGTTCAGTGCACGTGATGGCTGAGGCTGGGACTTACTTTGACAGTCTCAAAAACGCAGTTTGAAACCGCCCGTTTCCAAACACGTAACCAATCTGATGTTCTATGATGTTTAAAGCGTTTCTAAGGAAGCTGTCTGACTCTGACTCTTGTATAATATTAGCACAACTAACATCTACTCATTATTAGCTGTTTGATTACATAGTCAAGCAAAAGGCTAATCATTCATTACCGTTATATGTCTGATGTTGTAAAGAGTAATAATAAAACACATTCTCATTCTGATACATCAACTTGTAGACGAGCCTGTATAATTCACTCTTCCTCTTCTTCTGAATCAGTTTCTGGTTCGAACAAATGTGTCTGAATTAAACCAGTATTACTTGCCCTTGTGCAGCGTTTACTACAGTAAAGTTGACTGAGTGAATCAGGTAATCTGAGCTGGCATCCACGTATACTAAATGAAGCAAGGGGGGAAAAGACGTTTAAATGTGTCTTTTTGATTATCAAAGATGAGTTTCAAGGGATAAAGCTATTGACTGCAGGGGGACTATGAATATAATTTAAAAAATACTTTAAAAATCAAATCATGTATATATGTCAATATAACAATACATAGTAACAGATTAGAAAGACTTGCATTAATATTAAAACAGTTTAATACATTTATAGCCATACATTCACATACAATGAATTGTTAGATCAAGACAGACAAAAAGTGAGAAGCAAAACCTTTTTTTAAAGAGCCAACAATATACATTACATAAATGATTTTTTTTTTCCTAATAGGGAAATGAAAATGGAAGGATAAAGTGTTTTCGTTGTTATTTGCATGTTTTATTAGTCAATAATCATGGGCTTAATTTCCTTCTCTCTTTTTGATTTTGGGATGAAATATGACCTGGACAGATTTTGTGAAATTCATTCTCTTGGTGAATGCTGTCTTTTTTAAATCAGTTCAACATCTTCTCTCGGTTTCTTCCATTGCAATCCCGTTGATGTGCATGTGTTATAAAGCACATGAACATTGTTAAAGACGTGCATTATAAAGCTTAGACGCCTCCATCTGTCTCTACAGAAAGAGATTCAAGCCATGAGCCAGTGTAACCATCCAAACGTGGTCACGTACTACACTTCATTTGTTGTGAAAGATGAACTGTGGCTCGTCATGAAACTCCTGAGTGGAGGTGAGAGAAATCACTTAACAGTTACAACAACAAAGTCTTATTGCATTCATTTTCAACACCATATTTATCGTTTTATCATTTAAAATGTTTATGTGAATTGTTTTGCCTGAGAAGTGTGTTTTTGATTTTTAAATGTCAGTTGATTTTATAATGTTATCCAAGGCACAGTTTGTGTGTCCGAATACTATTTTGAGCAACTGTATGTGTTGTGTGCATGTATATTTTTGTAGATTACAAGGCTTTTTTTTCATCCAGGATCAGTGTTAGACATCATAAAGCACACGTTCAGCAAAGGAGAGCATAAAAACGGTGTCCTAGATGAATCCACAATAGCAACCATTTTGAAGGAAGTACTGGAGGGATTAGATTATCTCCACAAAAATGGGCAGATTCACAGGTAAGGAAAAATCAATCCATTAAATTGACCTCTAATTGTCATTATTCCACTATATAACTCTTTTCAAGTCACAGGCCATTTGCTTCACCCAAACATGAACCTGAAGTTTTTCTAGTTAGTGGCATCACTAAAAGATCCGTAAAAAACAAACAAAAAAACTGCTAGCTAAAGTGAAATAGAAAAAGTGAACATAACTGCATATTTCACTTTGCTTTCTAAGTTATATTTGGAGGAACATCAATTTGGATTGAATCAATTTGAAGTTTACACTCATTTTCTGCAGTATTGATTTCAGATTTACCTGGGCCTAAAATGACAAAATGATCTATGGCTGGTCATTTTAGCATGAATTAGCACATTGTCAGCATGACGTAGCATACTGTTTGTGTGTTTTAAGATGTTGCTTGCATGAATTAGCACATGCTAACATATTTTAACATGCTGCTACCATGTTGTGAGCATGAATTAGCATGTTGCTAGCATTATACCACATTGATAACATGATTTAACATATTGTTAGTATGTTTTAGGATGTTGCTAGGATGAATTGGCACATTGCTAACATATTTTAACATGCTGCTAACATGTTGTGAGCATGAATTAGCATGTTGCTAGCATTATTTACCACATTGATAACATGATTTAACATTGTTAGCATGTTTTAGGATGTTGGTTGCATGAATTAGTACATGCTAACATATTTTAACATGCTGCTACCATGTTGTGAGCATGAATTAGCATGTTGCTAGAATTTTACCACATTGATAACATGATTTAACATATTGTTAGCATGTTTTAGGATGTTGCTAGCATGAATTAGCACATTGTTAGCATTAATTAATACATTGCAAGCATGTTTTATAAAGTTAACACGAACTAGCATGTTGTTAACTTGTTTAACATGTTGTTATCAGGGTTCACGTGTTACTAGCATGTTTTAACATGTTGCTACCGTAAAAATAGCTTGGCCTTACTGTTTTAGCATATGTTAGGTTGTTGATTAAATTTGGACATAGATAACATGAGTTAGCATCATCGTGAACATGATTTAACATGCTGCAAACATGTTTTAGCACATTGATAGCATGGTTTAGCATGTTGCTACCTTGTTCTTGTTCTTGTTCTGTTTTTGCACATTACTAGAATATATTAGGATGTTGATTACATTTGGACATAGATAACATGAGTTAGCACATCGTGAACATGATTTAACATGCAAACATGTTTTAGCGCATTGATAGCATGATTCAGCATGTTGCTAGAATGTTTTAACACATTTCCTACATGATTTAACGTATTGTTTGTACGTGTTAGGATGTTGCTAGCATGAATTAGCATGTCATTTAGCAGACACTTGAAGGAACGATCGCGTTCATGCGCATGCATTATAGTAAGTGGATGTTATAAAATAGTATTTCTGATGATCTGTTCCTGTTTAAGTTAACAACTCTTGATCCAAATAAGATGCAAAGTGGCCTGACTTTACGCTGACAGTCAGACGTCTGGATTTGTGAGGCTAGTGTAAAATATGCTGTAATTAAATCCCTCGGCATGTTAAGTGCTGAAAAATACTAATGTGGTCGTTTCCCTACAGGCCATCACTGTTGTAATAATGCTCTGAAAAATTCATAAACATGCGGATTCATTCCTCAGCCACTGGCGTTATTGTTAATGTTTAAGATTATAATAAAGTGTGACGCGTGTGTGCTTTGTCTTGGTTTGACCTCAGGGACGTGAAGGCGGGTAATATTCTCCTGGGAGAAGATGGATCGGTGCAGATCGCAGGTTTGGAACTTTGCTTGACTTTGCTGAAACTTTTCTGTAGATTTTCTGAAATGTTTTTTTAGCCTTAGTGAGTTAAACCACAAACATCCTGGCTCTTTGTAACAGGCCAATTAAAAATGTTTTGGCTCGACAACAAATCCACAGCTTGCAAATAAGTGCTTTATCTTATTTCATGTGCAAAGTGAGCGTTTACATGGATGTCTTAAATAACTGTTTAACATGTTAATTGATGTTAGCAATGTGATTAAACATGTTAGCAGCATGTTACATCATGATAGTAATGTGTTAACATACAACATGCTAAATCATGTTAGTAATTTGTTAAAGCATTTTAGCTAAATGTCAATATAGTTATGCTAGTAACGTGGCAAAACAAGTTAATGATGTTAATTCATGCTATCAACATGTTAAAACTTGTTAGCAACATGCTACTTTATGTTAGTAATGTGTTAATACATGTTAGCTAAGTGCTAAATCATAATGCGTTAAACATACTAGAAAAATTTTAATATATGATATTAACATAGCAAAACAAGGTAATGTTCAGTCATGCTATCAACTGTTCACAACATGCTAATGTATGTTTGCAAAATGTTAATGTTCGCAACATGCTAATTTATGATTTTAATGTGTTATCCTGTTAGCAGCATGATAAAATATGTGATTAAAAAGTCTGTCAATCCAACATAAAAGTTTGTCCCGACAAACTTTACTTTCAAGATTTAAGAGTGAGATGGATGTTTTAAAAAGCTTTACATTATACATGGACCTCAAGGGAAAATATAAAATTATACATATATATATATATATATATATATATATATATATATATATATATATATATATATATATATATATATATATATATATATATATATATATATATATATATATAAAAGATGTATGATTCAAAATATATTATACATTTCTTTGTTGCTCATAACTGATTTTGACTAATACATTTTTAATATTCAGTTGCATAATTTTTTCAGCCCTTTTAGAGGTTATTTATAGCCATGAGGCAATTAAGTTTTCTTTAGCTGTAAAAATCCTGTTTTAATTAATATTGCTTGTCACTCTAAAAAGCAACATTTATGGCCCTTAAGAGGGATTAAACCATGGTAATTAACTTTAATTATGCTAACTATAAAAGCAATAACCTAGCAGTGATTCAATCAGTCAGTCAAGCCAAAAAAAATTCTTTCACTGAAGTTAATTATGGTTTGATTATTAAATGATCATATATTCTCCACTTTTGTTCTCTGTTACATTTTGTTTTGTGAATTTGTAAGTTATTGCCACATAAAGGAGAGCAGACTAACAGGGATTCATTGATCGCGCTGTGGAGAAGTGTTAAATTCCTGAAATGGGGCTTTTTCCGTCCCTGGAGGGAAACGGGCTGATCTAGTTCTAAAATATCGATCGGTTTTATGTAACAGGGGTTTCCGTTAGCGACCTTGGCTCGCCTTTGTCAAGATTGTAGTTCACATCAGAGCTTTTTCCATTGAAATGTTTGACAGACAAATTCATCAAACAATTTCACACAAACAGTCAAGGGTGAATCTCATTAAAAAAGAAATTCTACCCCAAAATAGTATTTTGCATAACAAAAATAGAGCCTATTTTTAGGACACTTAAGGTTGCTTGCATTGTAAAATATTTTAATTACAATTAAATACATTTTCTTAAATTCAATTTTAAATCATGATTGAAGGAATCAGTGCAGACAAAAAGAAGAGTAAAAATGTCGAAAAATCTTTCAAGACCTTAAACATGCAAGTTTAAGCTATAACTGTGACCATAAATACTTTAAAATATTTCAATATTTTTATTTTATATCATTATTTACCACCTTGCTAACATGACTTGGCGTATTGTTAGCATGTTTTAGGACGTTTGCTAGGATTAATTAGAATGTGGTTAACATGAATTAGCATTAACACATTACCATGGATTTGTATATTATAAACATTTTTTAACACATTGTTAGCATGAATTGCATGTTAGTAACGTGTTGCTATCATGTTTATCAGGTTGATTGTATGAATCAACATGTTGTTACTGTGTTTTAGCTCGTTACTAGTATATATTAGCATGTTACTAGCTTATTTTAACACATTGTTAGCATGAATTGCATGTTAGTAACGTGTTGCTATCATGTTTATCAGGTTGATTGTATGAATCAACATGTTGTTACTGTATTTTAGCTCGTTTGCTAGTATATATTAGTATGTTGTTAGCATGTTTTAACACATTGTTAGCCTGATTTTAGCATGATAAACAGTTGTCAAAATGGAAAGATTTCAAAGACAGCCGTTGTCACGCTCTTGTGACCAAAGATAGCCTGCGATCATTACCTGAGAGTGTTAGCAATTTAGCTTGATCATCTCAGTGTGTTTGCTGTACATCTACTGACTAGCCAATAAAAATGCAGCATGAAATGACGTATTGATCAATGTGACATGTCCCTAAAACTAAAACTACTTACCAAAAGCTCCATTTGAATAAAAAAAACCCAAAAAATTAAATTAGATTTTTGTGGTGCAAATGACCTGGAAAATGTTTTGGTGAGGATTCACTCCCAATGAAACCTTTTCTGAAAGCAGATGTAAATATGGCTGTGAAGGATAGACATATAGTCTCTGTTCAGCAGGTTGCTTATTTAAATGCTCTAATTTTCAGATTTTTTTTTTGGAAAGACAAGTTTTCAGTGTTTGTTGACTGAACGAGCACATTTATCAGACTGTATGTCTATCTTTAATTTTCATGCATGTTAAAACTAAATTAAATATCCATTTAAATATTTGCTTTCAACCTAATCAGTCAACCATTTTTTTAATGGATGTTGTTTGAGGTTGTTACTCATTTGAAATGGCTGACTTTGTAGATTTCGGCGTGAGTGCTTTTCTGTCCACCGGTGGAGACGTCACTAGACACAAAGTGAGGAAGACGTTTGTGGGGACCCCGTGCTGGATGGCCCCAGAGGTGATGGAGCAGGTGCGTTTACTCCGAGAACCAGCGTTAAACATGTGGATCTGTTCCAAAAACCTTGTGAGCTCACTATATAAGCAGCGTTTAAATCATCAATAGGTGCACAGCTAACATAGTTGCTGTTCAGAAGGTCAGTACATAGTAGATTGTGCAATTCATGTCTTATAAGTCTTTAAAAGGAGGCAAACATTTACTATCTCGTTGCATTGACAAGCTAAATGGCATAATCTGACAAAGATGGCTGACAAAGCAAAAAATCTTGATCATTCTTATTTATCAAGTATCAATACAAAACTACAGTTTTTACACATTTTTGAAAGAGCATTCTTATGGTCACCAAGACTTTATTTACTTAAAATGATATTTTTTTTTATTGTAATATATTTTAAAATGTAATTTATTCCTGTGATGCAAAGCTGTATTTTTAGCATCATTATATTGTCTTCAGTGTCACATGATCCTTCACAAATCATTCTAATATGATGATTTTCTGAAATATCTCTTATAATTATCAATGTTGAAAACCGTTGTGCTGCTTTATATTTTTGTGGAAACCGTTGTAGAATTTTTCCAGGATTCTTTGATGAATAGAATGTTCAGAACAGCATTTATTCTAAATGGAAATCTTTGTAACCGTATAAACCACTTTTGATCGGTTTAATACGTCCTTGCTGAATACAAGTTTCTGAATTAGACTCTTGCACTATTTTACCTAATATTAATGTGTGCTATTTATTTTATGCTTATTAGACTGTCATTAGAACATAAATATGCTAACTGAATTGAAGCAGAGTTGCCTAAGAAGAAATGAGGTTTTGTAACAGAGCAACATGTTTCTTTCCTCTACTGTAAATAGGATGAACCTTTGCACCATGAAAGTGTTCACAGATAGACTATTTCTAAGAGCTTTTCCTATACTATGAATTATTAATAACCATTCAACTATTCTAGCACAGATCATAGAGATTGATTAAAGTCAGCATAAAATGGAAGTTGTTTTAATCTTTTCTTCTATGTTATGACATATAACCAAGAGAAAAAGCTTATTGAACAAGGACCTGATTTTATTTGGATCTAATGAATGGTTTGCTGTTGGTTATTCTCGTATGAATGACAGGTTGCGCTCCCCTCATGCCAGTAAACACGTCATCAGAGAAGAGATGTTGTTGTAAATCGAGGGAAATATCTTTATATATTAAAGATGAGTGCAGGTGAATAGAAAAACAAAGCAATGATGTGCACAGATAAATCATTTATAAAAAAATACTGCAATATTCCATAAAAATCAAAGAATTTTGATTTCATGGCGACTTTAATCGTTTGATATCTGCTTTGGAAAAAAGCAGCTGTTAATGGCTTATGTGGTTCATAGTTTGCGACGCTTCATGTGACTGCAGGTACGGGGTTACGACTTCAAAGCTGACATTTGGAGTTTCGGAATCACTGCCATTGAACTTGCAACAGGCTCTGCGCCTTATCATCGCTACCCCCCTATGAAGGTAAACAGGACAACTGCCTATTCATGTGATGATTCGTGCTGTGTGTTTTGGTGAAAAACATACTTGGTTTTTATAATAATTTCTATATGTAATTATAACAGTTGAGGCTAAATGAGGCGCTTGAGCTGCTACGCTATAAGCTGCTTGTATCTCAAATATTTACTCGTATCTCAAAGCAAAAATTTGCTTGAAGGCTTGCTCGTATCTCGGAATACTCGTATGTCAGGACACTCGTAACTCAAGGTATTACTGTACTTTCAATATTTTAAAGAAGAAAATTGTGCCTTAGGTTCTACTAGAATAGATTTTCATGCTTGGATATTTTTTAATCAGTAACACTCTGTTTAGTTCTTGTCTCTATGAAGCCCCTCCTTCTGAAAAGCACAATGTGCTCTGATTGGTCGGCTGGACCACTGTATTATGATTAGTCAACTGCTTCGAGCGTGTTTGGGAAATGCCTCACTCTTCGCAAGTTTTGACTCACAGCTAACATAACTCAAACAATCCTTTTTGCTTATGATGTGGACGGTAATTATTTAATTGAGGAATATTGCATTATTGTTCGTTCCTGGGAGAAATCTGAAGCTTAAATCAAGGATGTTTAGGGGAGTTCGGAAACAGTGCACACAGAGAAACCTGTGATATAGAGAATAACTTCCTTTAGAATAACTTTGCAGAGCTTTATCATGGCTAAACAGCAACAATACACACTAAAGAAAGTTGAAAATGTAAACTAAACAAATCTTTAACTAAATAAATGCAAAGTCGTTTTACAGGCTCAAATGGTGAAAGTATAGTTCACAAGAAAATGTTTTAGCGTTTTAAACCATTCCTCTTACCTAGTAGTAGCATTAAAGATTTTCTCTCAACCCAAACAAATATTATACAAGTATTTTCATATGTGATGTTTGCAGGTTTTAATGCTCACGCTGCAGAACGATCCTCCATCCCTGGAGACTGGGGTTGAGGACAAAGAGATGCTTAAGAAGTATGGGAAATCTTTTAGAAAACTTATATCCTTGTGCCTTCAGAAGGACCCCGCAAAGAGGTAATTTGAATCTCCTAAATCATCCTTATTGGTTTACACACTTGAGTAAATCTGTGTCTAAGACTCATAAAGAATGCTGCAAGTTCTCTGTGCGTGACCAGAGAAGTTTCAACAAAGTCCTTTAATACTAGAGGCAAACATATTGATTTGAATTGTGTTGTGTACATTATTGAACGGCAGTTCTCTCTAAAGATAAATCGCTGTCAATAAAAGAAATGCCACACAGACAAAGTAGGTCTGATTACGCTCAGATAGATAAAGATGAGCAAATGCAAACTCAAGACTGTAAATTGCTGCTAGTCCGTTCATCGTCTATAGCAGCGGTCTCATCGGGTCAATATATTGGATATTAGGTAGTAGGGCTGTTGTGGTGGGCAATAATAATTTTATACTAAAATTAAAAATTGTTTATAGTTAACATAATAATAGGACATTAATTTCATTACATATACATACATTTTACATTTATATATATTTGTATTATTATATACTGTGTATAAAATTATATATAAATCTGTGTATTATATATATATATATATATATATATATATATATATATATATATATATATATATATATATATATATATATATATATATATATATATATATATATATATATATAAAAATTTAATATATATAAATAAATAAAGACACCTCAATGCTGATGTATATTAAATTGTATGCAATTATAACAGTGTATATGATTACATTATTAAAATGATCAAATGGATGATACTTTACCCCTACCTGATATACACTTTATTATTAAACACACGTTGGACACTTTATTTTCACCTATTTCTCCATTTTTATTGAAAATCAATTCATTTCTGGTTTGATATGTCATGGGAAAAGGGAGTAGAGCAAGTTTGGAGTGTAAATAGACTCTCCATAAATATAATATCGCATTTGTACTTCAATTTTAAATGCAACTGGAAGCCATTATACCTTCCAGTGACAATATATTAAAACTGGGCTTCAGGAAAATGTCACCAGGTCAAATACAAATCTGAAAAAAACTTCTGGTCCAAAATGGCCAGAACAGAAAACTTCTTATTGTTGAGACCTGAAATATGGCCCTGTCTGAAAATGCTTAAACGCAGCTCTTCTCATCTCCGCAGGCCCACTGCAGCCGAGCTTTTGAAATGTAAATTTTTCCAAAAGGCTAAGGTATGGCAGTATATTCTCTCTCCATAATTCAAAAGCTTTAACCAGTGCTTCACAGCGGTCTGTCACTGATATATGTTATGTATCCCCCCCTCCTGCCTCTGTGTTGTAGAATCGAGAGTACTTGATTGAAAAGCTGCTTACTAAAGGACCAAATATAAGCCAAAGAGCCAAAAAGGTAACGCAGTCTCATTCATTGCCACGTATTTGAGTGTATTTTCTCACAGGCCAGAAGGGTCTCTCCTCTCTCGTGTTCAGCAGAGTGCTCTCTGTATTGATTAAACAGTGTGGCTGCTTTTGATTGAGGGATCGGAAACCGTAATGTTTCTCACAGCAGGACATCTGCCCTTAACACTCACTGAGTGCTCACCCGTCCACTCTGATAGAAAAAGCACTTTAACCTATTTAAGAGCCAGTCAGGGACTCAGTCCTGACCTCTTTCTCTGAGACTTGGTCTATCTATCTATCTATCTATCTATCTATCTGTCTGTCTATCTGTCTATCTATCTATCTATCTATCTATCTGTCTGTCTATCTATCTATCTATCTATCTATCTATCTATCTATCTATCTATCTATCTGTCTATCTATCTGTCTATCTATCTGTCTATCTATCTGTCTATCTATCTGTCTATCTATCTGTCTATCTATCTGTCTATCTATCTGTCTATCTATCTGTCTATCTATCTATCTGTCTATCTGTCTATCTGTCTATCTATCTATCTGTCTATCTATCTATCTATCTATCTATCTATCTATCTATCTATCTATCTATCTATCTATCTATCTATCTATCTGTCTATCTGTCTATCTATCTATCTATCTATCTGTCTATCTGTCTATGTCTGTCTGTCTATATCTATCTGTCAGTCTGTCTGTCTATATCTATCTGTCAGTCTGTCTATATCTATCTATCTGTCAGTCTGTCTATATCTATCTATCTGTCAGTCTGTCTATATCTATCTATCTGTCAGTCTGTCTATATCTATCTATCTGTCAGTCTGTCTATATCTATCTATCTGTCAGTCTGTCTATATCTATCTATCTGTCAGTCTGTCTATATCTATCTATCTGTCAGTCTGTCTATATCTATCTATCTGTCAGTCTGTCTATATCTATCTATCTGTCAGTCTGTCTATATCTATCTATCTGTCTGTCTGTATCTATCTGTCTGTCTATATATATCTGTCTGTCTGTCTATATCTATCTGTCTGTCTATATCTGTCTGTCTGTCTATATATATATCTGTCTATCTATCTATATCTGTCTGTCTATATCTATCTATCTGTCTGTCTGTCTATCTATCTATATCTGTCTGTCTGTCTATCTGTCTGTCTGTCTATATCTATCTGCCTGTCTATCTATCTGTCTATATCTGTCTTTCTGTCTATATCTGTCTGTCTATATCTGTCTTTCTGTCTATATCTGTCTGTCTATATCTATCTATCTGTCTGTCCTTTTATCATTAAATCTGTCTGTCTTTGCTTTTTATTATATGGTGGGGCTGCGATAAGCGACTATTTGAGAATCGATTATTCTAACAATTATCAACATGATTAATTGACTAATTGTTGCTAGTTTCACTGATTTAATTGATTACTCAGCTTTGCAATTACTTCAAATAATGAGAACAGGTAGAATGTTATAATAAGAACTTTTTATTAGGAGTAAAAATGTGAATATGTAATATAGTGCTTTTTAAAAAAAATGCTCCTCTAGAGTTAATTGTTCGAACTAACAATAGAGTTTATGATCACTGAATGGATTTCCTACGGTAAATATAATTTTAAGTGACATTTTGTTTGGACATCTTTCCGCAGTTGCATAAGACATGATTCAGTAAATGATGATTTTCAGTAGGTTGTACTGTATCTTTCAGCTTAACTTCTGATGTTCATTCATGCCTTTTTCATGCTGTAACAATTAGTAAAGAGGAAGAGATGCAATATAATTATATCGATCTGTTATGCTACATTAAAGAGCATCAAAACGAAATTCATTGTTTGAATCTAATAGGAAAATTGACAGAAGTTAAAAGCCTCCACTTTGTTTCATATGAAAAGTAACCTTCTGTGTTTTGTCTGTCGGCACACCTCTTTTGCTCTGATATATTTTTCACTGGGTGAGAAAATGGATGTGGCGTTACAACAGAATGAATTGCATTTGAGTGTGAATATGTGTGAGTTTGCAGCCCTGCATATGACTGCATTTTTTTTATTCTTTATTAATGTTAAACTTTACAAAAGACTGGTGTAAAACTCACTCGCACTCAATGAAAGCGTTGTTTTGGTTCATGCCTTTAGCAGACACCTAATGTCTCTGAGCTCTGATGGGCCATGAAGAAAAACAACAGGATGCTGAGTTAAACCACCATTTGCAAGCCAGACGTCTGTTTTGTTGGGACAGAGAGGGGCGGCCATCAGCACCCCACACCTCTTTCCCACTAAATGAGTGAGAGAAATGGTAGCTAAAGAGCTCTGCACATCAGAATGTCCTGGTGGAGATGGAAGTAGAGGCTGTGACATTGATGAGCTGAAATGATGGGGGGATGTTTTCAAATGTATGCTGCAAACAGAATGAGAGAAATACGCAGGATTTTGCTGGCGATATAAAATATTCATGTAATTATATTCATGTGCTTTTTATTTGGCTATTCATACTGTAGTCCTTGCTCATCTTGAACGTCACAAGATGTTTTAATAGGATTTCTGATTTAAACGTATTAGTTTATTACTCAATAATTGGATGTAAACTATTTCAATCTCGACGTTTCTATGACTTGAACTAAAAGTGTTAATGGAAGTTTCTTTCAAATGTTTTCGTAAAAATGTGCGCTTTTTATTATGCATTTTAAAGGTGCATATAAATGATAAATGTAAATCATTAAATAGGGTTATTTTTATTGTATTTAAATTTTTGCTCTAATTGGCTACAATGGATCAAATGATTTGTCCCTTTGATTAAAAATACTGCTTTTTAAGTTTATATGGAGGAAATAAGTAAAAATGGAGATATATATCACAACTTTCTGACACAAATGACTGAAAAAAACTTCTTTTTTTGCTATATCATCTATCCATACAAAACAACGGAGAACTGAAAGAAACTCTTGGTATATTTGTAACACTGTGTGTGTTCTTTTTTTAGGTTGAATGGCTTACATGTATCCAAAAGGTGTGTTTTGTACTGATAAAGGGATTTACTGCAGAGTAGATGACCAAATGAGTGCACTTATAAACTGCCCAGCAGATTACTGTGCAGCCAGCCACACAGACATATTTAGAGTCTGACTTGTAAAGAATAATCACTACAGCGGATCCATTTAGAATTGATTTTGTTGATGTGTGATGGTGTTTTAGTTGTCTGAAGTGCTCTGGGAAAACTAGACGTGCTTTCAGTAATAGACTCTTTTCAATGAATTACTGTATTAATGGGAGGGAGGGAGAAACCGACTTACGGTCTGTTGTCTGGGTGGAACGGAGCCCATGCATACTTGTTAGATTTGACAAGAGTTGCAGTCAACCGAGGCGTCGTATTCAGGAAAGGGAACCTCTGGGAAATGTAGGTTTAATTAGAGATCTGAAACATTATTTGTAGTACCTCAGTTGTGTAATTGGAGTTGTTAGTGGGATGGTACAGTAGTGAAGCTCATCAACTGAAACTGTGTCAACAAACAGCTTAAAGGGATGTTTACACTAACCGTGATTAAATGGCTGGAGGTCAGCGGGTCTCTGTGCTGTTGGTTTCTACTAGTCGATGGCAGTATCCAACTTTATCAGGTGATGGATCACTGTCTGTCCTCTCATGGGTAGTCGCCGCATTGCGCTGTAGCTCAAAATATCTCAACTGCACTGCAAAATAATCATGTTTTAATCAGTGTTTTTGTCTTGTTTTTCTATAAAACTACTCAAACAACATTTTCTGGAGAATCAAAATGCACAGGATGTTAATGTCAGGGTTCTGCCACATTCTGTCTAGTCATTTTCTTCTTGTTGTGGCAGAGCTGTGACACTACCATAATGTCTTGTGTTTTGTGTGTGCGCGCGGCTTCGAGTGTCGAGTCGCGCGCACTCTTGTCTGTGTAACGTCTTGTGTGCGGGTCATCATGTCCGGTACCGATACTTTGGTCTGGTTCAGTTTCGGTTTTGTGTCGGGATTCGGGCATTCACTCGTGTGTTTGTCCTTGTTGTGAGCGCACGAGAACAGGTGTTTGCTCGTTCTTGCGTGCTCTACGTCATGTGAGTGGGCGTGATTTCAAGCTTTGCAGGAGCATTGTGTGTTATGTTTAAAACGCGGTTTGTGTTTTCATCGGCCGTGTGCTTTTCATGTTGTGTTTTATGTCGCGCGCAGTTTGTGTTTTCACCAGCTGTGCGATGTCTTTGTCTAATGTGAACACGCGGCGATGTGCGTCCGCATTGGCCGCATGTTCATGTCTTGTCATTGTGTTCTTCTCCCTCCTTGTTTCCTTGTCATTAGTTTGATTTGTCCCAGCCATTTCCAATTCAATTACCTTTTCTCCTGTGTGTATTTAAGCCCTTCATGTTTGCTGTCCTGTGTCGCGTCGTTGTCGAATCTGTTCTGTTATTCTGCCTGTCAGTTCTGTCAGTCTTGTTTTTCCCCCACGGGGTAGTTTTGTTTGAGTTTTGTTTTACTGTTAAATATAAAAAGCCCTTCCACCCTGCAATACGGAGTCCTCGCTTCCTGAAACCTGACAGGTAATTCTTTCCATGTCATTTATGAGGTGACTCTTCCCTGCTGACAAATTGTCAGCTTTCCGTGTTTTCACTGTTATACTGTGGGGGGCGCCATGACACATTCTCGGAAAGAGTTCTGAGTCTCTGGATCGAAACACAGGCAAAAAAGAAGCAGAAGCAAGCAATAGCATATGCATTGTAATCATGGCAAAGGGACTCAGCGTCTCGTTCCCTATTCTCAGTGAAACATGGTTTCATGCATAACCTGAGACATTCCCATCTAAAAGAGAACTCGTGGTGCGTCCCTTATGGTTCGCTATGGGGAACGGAATACCCACGCCACACTGCTGAAGTGTGATGATGAAGGATGATGGTCCTATTGGCTGAGCTAAGTCAAAGGAGTCCTCATCCCTAAGGTGCGCCATTTACATTTTATGCAATCAAGGAACACATTGAATCAGTTCTTGCTTTCTGTGGGATCGAACCCATGACCTTGGCGTTATAAACCCCAATGCACTACTGACTGAGTTGGCCAGTGTCCAAGGAGGCTCACAGAGAGCATCGCATCGGGGGTGGGGGTAGAGCGGTAGTCCGCTGAACTTCTGAAGGGGAAGCGAAACAAACCTCCTCACCGCCAAAGCTACAGCGCCACAGCCGCTTGCAGCCGCCACGCTCACTGTTGAATTCGATCCGCGGCCCGGTACCATTTCATCCGCGGACCGGGGGTTGGGGGACCACTGTTATAGAGGACCTAAACAACTTAGCAAACTGAGCTCTAGGAGCGGAGGCCTCAGCATTACGACTCTCCAAATCAAGAGGAGGCCTCACATCTCCCTACACTCAGGACCACTTACAAGGAGTCATAGGCTCACAAAAAGCCTATGACTCGCAATTGCTATCCAAGTGGAGGTCAAAGGGGCAAAGACTTCAATAGAGAAATTCTCTCTTGCGAGAGGAGGCCTGACAACACTCCCCATACCTTAGCAGGCTCACAGAGAACCTAACAACTTGGCAAACATTAGCTGAGCTCTAGGAGCGGAGGACTCAGTCTAATAATTCCCTACTCACCCACACTCAGGACATCCTGCAAGGAGGAACACCTGCTATCCTAGGAGAGTAAGACCTGCTATCCTCTTTTAAGAGGAGGCCTGACAATGCTTACCGTAGCTAAGGAGGCTCACAAAGAACCTAGCAACTTAGCAAGCATTAAGCTTGAAGTATATAACGACTCCCTAACCTGGAGCAGGTCTATGAACGCACACAATGGCCAAGGAGGTTCGCAGAGAGCCTAACAACTATGCCAACAGAATAACTCTCTAATCGAGAGGTTAATGCTCTGCCATACAGATGTGATGTAACTCGCAGCAGTTGAGCTGCGTTCAATGCAGGTTCCTTGCCCATCGAGAGATGGCTGAATTTGATAAAATCTCTTCAACCAGAGGCATCGATGCATATCCATATTCCTGCATACCCTCCATGGATGAACTTCCATAAGCGCTCTACACCTCAGTGTGAAGATCTGGGAGAAAGGAAAGAAAAGGAAGACTCACATGAGCTGGGTGGTTATGACCCGAGTGGAAGCGTTCATCAAGGCGACTACAAGGGAGCAGATCTATGGCAGATCTAATCTATCCGTAACACCCAGCGGCTCTTCATATGCAGGCCAGGTGAGCTGTAAGTGCTCTAGGACATCCTCGATCTCAGCAGCCTCGTTCTGCTCATCTTGGCAACTTGCTCTCGATAAAGAGAGCGATAACTCATCCTCATCAGGAAGCCAACTCATACCAGTGGTCGACGAACAAGTGATATTCACATCCTTCTCAAATTTCACGATTGCAGTTTCCTGCTCGTCTCAGCTGGAGGTCCTAAACCACAAGATGGAGATGGCTGTCCCGATTCCCTTTGAGAAAAGCGACAAACAAGACCAAAGCCTCCTCAGAGGAAAGTGCTTGCAATGCATGTAAAGCTTTAGCACGGATGAACATGTGTCTTCAAACAAACGCTTTGCTGAAGATAAGATATTTTATACTCATCGTGCCAATGGTGATGTCATAGGTGATTGCATGCCAATGTAAAGTTCATTGTAGATTCATGCTTCAGACACCTGTCATACTTGAGATATTCCCCATTACGACCCTAGTGGACACAGCGTAGACTTCCCTTTTGAAAAGGAACTGATCTTTCCAGATAACCAAGCAAAAAAAAAAAAATGTATTCATATTAATACGTTTGGGGAAAAAAAAATAATAATAATAATTCGAAAGTTTGAGATCAGTACGATTTTTCTAATGCATTTGAAAGAAATACATGCTCATTAAGGCTGAATGTACTGGAACACAAATCTATAATATTGTGAGTAATGATGAAATAACAATTATTATTGTTACTATTACAATTTAAAATAACCATTTACTATTCTAATATACATTAAAATGCTATTAATTCAGTATCATTACTCCAGTCTTCAGTGTCACCTGATCCTTCAGAAATCGTTCTAATATGCTGATTTGCTGCTTAAGAACGATTTTCTGATTATTATCAATGTGGAAAAGAGTTGTTCTGCTTCATATGTTTGTGGAAATCGTGACTTATATTTTCATAAACACGAAGTACTTGTATACTGCCAGCAGAGGCAGTGTTTTTCAAGTTTTGGACACAGCCAAAGTGTGAAACCAGAGCATAGCGTACTAAAAATGTGAATTACGAAATTGGATCACGGTCCTCATGAATATTCTTATGAAGGAGGTGTCAGTGTCAGCAGTATGCGCGTGTCCTTTCTGTCACCTGATGTCTGTCCTCATTGCTGATGTGTTTGTGTGATATTGCGACCCTGCCTCTCTCCCACATTATATATCCAGTCAGCATAGCCAGAGTCAGTGGAGAGAGACGGCCGGGAAAGATGCTGTCATGTACGGACTCCCTGACCTGAACAACTCCTAACAAACACCATTTCTCTTCCTTACCTCACTTCCTTTATCTCTCTCTCTCTACATGGCTGTCTGTCTCTCTCTGTCTGTGTTATTCTCTTTCTCTCTCCTCCTCACTGAATATTAGCAGCTGCGTTTCTGTTCAGGGCACTGTGTAGAGAATCAGTATTTGACCTTGGAATTTCAAAGCGTTTAATGACATCCACTTGAGCGTTATAGATTTAAGCAGCATTGCGACCATCATGATGATTTTAATATATTCTTTATTTGGTCTTTGAGTTTTCTAAAGACAGTGTCATTTAAAAAATGAACCAATATCTAATCATACTTTATTTTGACAAATTTAGTATTCTTTTAGCAGAGATCATTTACTCCATTTGATCTGAAAAAACACAATGACCTTGGTAGGTCACGTGATAAGGGCAACATGTAATACATTCAGATTATCGTCACACTACACACACTTATATAGAACATGCTCTTTCAGCAGTCGTCAAGTAATTGCTTATTCAGAATAAGTTGCTACTGAAGAGAGTACCGGTATGTGATTTTTGGACGCAGCCCTTGACTGTGATATTTATCATCATGTTTCATATGACAACAAAATAGCTTCTTCCTGCATGTTGTTTCAACTATGTTTGGAATGATTTGACACCCCCAATTTTTTTAAATTAATAATATAAAAAAGGTTTTCTGTTTAATTACAATAACATAAAAAATAAAAAAAAAAATATATATATATATTATAATTAACCAACAAAAATGTTTACTTCCTACATGTACATTGTATTCTTTCATTAGTTTTATTATATTTTACCAACAATTTCAGCATTTTTTTAAACCTCAAAGAAGAGATTAAATTAATTTTCTTTCAATTTTTTCTGTGTTTGTGTATTTTATAGAATTTTTTGTATGTACAATATCTGAAAATTGTTCTTCATCCAACCTGAAAAATGACCTTTTCTCTGTGTGTTCAGAATGTCTGAAACTTTGTATTGTAAGTGCTCTTATGTGTTTTTGTTTCCTTTTGGACAAATAGCTTCTATACTCCTCAAATTGTAAGTTGCTTTGGATAAAAGCGTCTGCTAAATGATTAAATGTAAATATAATTTCCTGTTTCTTATGAACTATTTGCTCATATATTTTTTTTCAAGTAGTAATATATTTATATATTTTTTAAATGTAATAATAATAATATATTAACATATTGAAAATAATAATAGAAAATTATATTTTTAAACTGCTGCACTATAAAGTGTAAATAGTACAATACAAAGCTTTCATTCATGTTTTTACACACACACACACACACACACACACACACACACATATATATATATATATATATATATATATATGTATATATGTATGTATGTGTATGTATGTATATGTATGCATGTATGTTTATATTACAGCGTTTTAATGTATATAAACCGTGAATATTTTATGCTAGATTTTGTTCAGTCTTTTATCCTATTTGATTATTCTTGAATCTGCCACCTCCATAAAACGTGATCTTCCTGAAGCAAATCTATCATAGAAGAAAGTCAAAATCATGTTATTGTGACCAGAGATAAGGTGTTATCTTATGTCTTCACTTGTAGCGGTAATGAGATTAGATTTTAAATCTGTATAATTCTTCTGTCTACCAAGTGAAAGGCAGTGGTTGTAGTTTGTGTCCAGTAGGGGGCGCAGCTGCATCGGCTCTCGATGAGTGGACGCATGTGTTGACTCATGGTGGAGAAGGTTATTTTGAGTTATTGTCAGCAGAAATTTAAATAATCTCTTGTTATTGATTGCCGAGTTATACCTGGGGCTGAATTACAGATGTAAATCAGAACATGTTGCTATAAAACTATCATTATTTCTCTCTTCTCATTTCAGTCAGATTAGGAAAAGATTTAGCGGCTCGACTGTAAATGTGTACTGTATTTTCGAAGCGTGTACAGTAGATAAGGTGAAGTAAATTAAGATTGAACAGAGTACAGTGTGAATAAATGTAGATGCTAAAATGATGTACTTTGCTTTTGTTTTTCTCTTGCAGCATTGTAACGATTTGTTTTGTGTAATTGAATGTCTGCATCTCAACACTCGATTGCACATTACATTTTCTAAGAGAGCAATTTACCACTGGGTATTTGGGCTTACATAATGTCCCTAAATGACAGCGAGTGTGTGTTCAAGAGCTCTGTGCCGCTGACCCACTCGTGTTATTCATAAGCACACAGCCCGCAGGTGTAGTTCGTCATCATGCGCTCATGTTTGTTTGTTGCTTTGTTTATCTGTGTGTTATTTTGAAGGATCCAGAGCAGAAGAAGCAGCACACAGAGCAGGATGCTGGGAGACGGGTACATGTTATTTCACTTGCTGAACGCTTACTTAGTGCTTCTCGCCTCTAGATGTACTCTAGATGTGTGTATGTGTGTGTACCTCTTGTGTTGAACTAGAAGCTGAGTAAAGCTCCTGGAAGACAATGCATCCGGATGTAGAAGTAAATTTCTCAATCAGGCCAATATGATTTTGTCAATAACTTCAGAAAGCGTCGTTGATTGCATGCTGCCTGATATCCACAGTCTAGTGTATCGTATCTCACAGATGTCTAGGGGATTTAAGGTCTTCTGTGCCTTTTGATAGAGTTATTACTGGTACTGGGATTAAAGGGATTGAACGAGCTATAACTCTTCTAGTCTTGTGACTTTGAACCTCCCACTTAGACCAGAAGAGACGGCCTGACAGACATGAAAAGCGTCCAGTTTGTTTTTGATTTTGATGTGTTATGTAAGGAAAGGTTGAAACAATAATAAGGGTGGTAGGTTAAAAAAATACTGGTATACTGCTATAAATTTGTCAACTGGTTTACTTTGAGTATGTTTTTTTTTTCTATCAGAAGTATGCCTGTTTTCTGCAAGCTACCTTATTTAATTTTATATAAAAAGGTTATATTGTGAATATATAAAATCTATATGAATATATAAATAATACTTAATACCTATATATTTTTAAGAATATATAAGCGCTGTCAAAAGCACACCTCATAATATATATATATATATATATATATATTATTATATATATATATATATTTTTTTTTATATATATAATAATTCATTACATTTATATAGCGCTTTATCAAAGCGCTTACATGGAAGGGGAAATATGTGTATATGTGTATATATATATAATGCTAAAATATATTCTGTTGTGTGTACAAATATGTTTTTTAATATATAAAGTGGCATAAAGAGGAATATAATTAATTTGCCAAAAAGCAACTAGTTCTTTCTGAAAAGCGTTTTTATCATTCTGGTACAGTGTTAGTATGACTTGGTTTCGTGGCGGACGGATAGTAAAACATGTGCACCCTTATTCTCTGAAATTGTGTAAGGCCAGCCGATCAGATTAGGGCTTGCCAGACTGAGAGACAGGAATTTATGGATCTTGTTGAGCAAAATTGCATCTTTTCAGGAGTCGAGCTGGTCGCCTGGCTTGCCATAGAAGGATGTTGAGATCTTGTGGGCCAGATTAAACCTTTAGCATGTTTTGAAAGATGCGTCTTGCTTAAGGGAACAGATAATGGAATATTTCGGTACTGGTTACTGACACCGAGCAAGCCTCAAAAAATCTGGCTCTTTTGTTCAAGATGGGGCCGGGAGAAGAATTAAAGCTCACTTCACTGACCCAGAGAAATAAGCCCTGTACGTTCAGCACAGTCTATATCTGACAAGCTCAACCCCTGCTGATATCGAGGCGTGACGCTGTGCAGCACAACCGTAGGGTTCTGAAAGTACAGATGCCATTCATTTACTCCATAGAAGAATTGATTTTTAACAAGCATTTGTAAACATACTTAGTCGGACCTAGCATGAGCTCTGAAGTTGTTAAACAATGATGGGAACAAGTCAGTATGATTTTAGAAAAATACAATATTATTGTTTAAAAAAAATAGTAGTTTAAAAAGTGGGGATTAAATGAATACATATACATAGATATTAATATTTTGTTATTTAGTCATTTAACTTCTGATTTTTCACATTTTGTTTCAAATAAAAGGTTGTAATTTAAGAGCTGGCTGGTTAGTTTGAAGACCTTTGTTTATATTTTGCAATTCTTATGGAGAAAACGAATGGGATAAATACTTTCAGCACCACGTCTGCTGGAAAAGTGTGCGGTAACTGCTGCGCTCTTATGGGAGTTTGACGCCGTGTCCCGTTTACACCCTCAGGTCAGACGGGTTCCGGGGTCGAGTGGTCACCTGCACAAGACTGAAGATGGAGACTGGGAGTGGAGTGATGACGAAATGGATGAGAGAAGTGAGGAGGGGAAAGCTGCTGTCAACCATGGAAGGGTAAGGATGACATTGGCCGCTGTTTGGCAACCGTTCTTCTAACCCTAATTGATGGAGTGTGTAGCTTTAGGATTTTTAGAGCTTTTGGATTTTCCTAAACAATGATGGCTGGAAGTAGCATCAGAGGATGGGTACATGATGATCATGAAGGGATGGACATGGTCAGATACAATGCTCAGGTAGGCCGTGGCATTTAAACGATGCTAATTGGCACTAAGGGGCCTAAAGTGCGCAAGAAAACATCCCTCACACCATTACACCACCACCACCAGCCATCACAGCGGTAACAAGGCATGATGGCTCCGTTTTCTCATTCTGTTTTTTGATCCAGATCTTGTGTATTCAATGCAAGAGTCCATCACTCTGTAAAGTTTCCTCCAGCACATTCCAAACACTCTCTGGATTGTTTTTAAGCTTAAGGCGATATCAAAATTTTACATCGTGAATGATTAAAATGTCTCCACAAGCTTTTGAAGAAACATCTTACTTTTGTGCTACAGTGCATTCTATCTTTTTTAACTTTTACATTCACATCATGTTCACACAGCGGTAGAGTTATGCTCGCGTGACACTGCAGTTATTCGCAATCACGAAAGTTCATTATTTTCATAATGCGTTTGCATGCACAGTCAAATACACACAAGGGTTACTTAAACAGATGGTTGTGTCTTAAGTGAAAGTAAACATTTGGGAGAAAAATGAATGCATGTCTGTATATTAGATCCGTGCATGAAGTTTTAAAGTGACAGCAGCCTAATAATTCTGCCGCGAGTCCTTAATGTTAATAAAACCACAAAACTGAAAATCGTTCACTGATTAACTTCATGCTCCTCCCAGCCATTATCTCTTTATTTGAGCCTGATGAATCTGCACACTGATGATGTGTTTCTTCCTACATGGTTGTTTAAGAAATGAAAAGCTACACACTCCATCAATTACGGTTAGAAGAACTGTTGCCAAACTTATAACATGCTAAAAACATAATAATCACTGCAATAATGAACCTTTGCCTATTTAAATGCAAATGGTGACTTTTTTTTTGGCCGGAGCGGTTAACAGGATTCTGAATAAGGCTTAAATTAAGTCTGTTTCTATTATCTATCTTATGAAGATGTGTTGTATTCAGTTAAAAAGCAGAGTAGAAACATTTTCATGAGCGGTCTTAGACATTTGGACCTCTCTGTAAAAATAAGGCCTCTATTATGTAATTACGGTTAACCCACATACGAGAATTTGAACGAATGCACTTCCTCTGATGTAGAGCCAAGCGTTTCACCTCAAGCTCTTTTAATATTTGATCATAAACGCTCTGCCTGTATCATACAGGTGACACAGAGCATTTGATCAAAGCCGAAGGCTTTTTTCACTCATAGATGTGGAATATATAATCTGAAATGTCTTCGCCAGGAAGGAACAATCAGAGCCCCCGAAGCGAAGCGTCCGCAAATCAGCGGCTGCTAATGAAGCTGGAGACGTTGTTCTTGTGTTTATTGTTTATTATGGAATGCAAATGAGCAAGCGCTGATTGCACTCCCACACAAATAGCAACATCTGTCTGTCGTACTTTGTGCAAGAGCGAGAACCTAATTGAATCCTGTCTCGTTATTGCTTTTGCAGTCACGCAGGGTCAAAGACGAAAATCAGCATGTAAGTTACAGTTATTCTTTTTTTATCTTTTGATATGCTTGTTTTTTTTTATTAGTTGTGTGGGGTAATGCATCGCTAACTTTGAGTGTGGATTCAAAACTGACCCGGTTTACATTTATAATACATTTCTAATGACACTGGCTTTATTGTGAATGATTCATCTGCACAAGAAATGTTTGTCTTTGCAATCTATTTGAGCTTGTAAACGCCTCGTAACCACATCGATTCCCGAAAGTATTGATAGCCAACCAAGTTCATTATCAACATAGTTCAACGAGTCGCTGTTTCCCGAAACTATAGTTGTAAAGAACATTCGCAGTCAGCATCGCACATTTGTAGTAAGAACAATAGTTTCATCTTTGCATGACATGTAGACTTAATAAATCCTTATCTTGAGGAAACTAAGCAATGCCGTTAAAAGACGGTTGTCAGGATTTACTAAAGACATGCAGTGAAAAATTGGTGCTGAAAAGGCGTGGACAGGTTTTTTATTTTTTTCGGCAGACCTTATTGCATATGCATTTGTAAGAGTTTCCCTTACAGACACAATATTTATGGTAGGAGAGTACAGTAGAACCCCGACTTACGAAATTAATCCGTTCCGAGGTTGGCTTCGTAAGTTGATCTTTTCGTAAGTCGGTCAGGCTTTTACATGTAAATTGCCTAATCCATTCCAAGCCCTACGAAAACATCACATTTAATTTTATAATAAAGCTATGCTTGTTCATTATGGTATGACAAGCACATCCCAGCTTCATACTTCTCAATTATCTCCCTTTTCGTCTCCATGGAGAGCATCCTCTTCTTCTCTTTCACTTTGACTTTCATCGTGAAATGAAATGGGAGAGGAACGCCGCTACGCAGAGGCGGGTGGGAGCGAAATGGTGATGCTGCAGCGAAAGCTAGAGTCAGAGCAATGTTGCCAGATTGGGCGGGTTCCCGGTGGGTTTTAAGCTGTAGTTGGGCTGGAAATCTTCAGTACAATCTGGCAACACTGGCCGGGAGACAGCCAATGGGAAAGCGGGACGATTGGTGCGAGTTTCCGGGTCAGTGCCGCGCGAATTTCAAAACAAAACTCGGAAAACGACGCCTCGGCCGAGATTTCGTTTTTCGCATCTCGATAATTTTTCGTTACTCGGGCGGAAAAAACCCCGAAATCTTTTATCGTACGTTGAACTTTTCGTACGTAGAGCATTTTTTAAGTCGGGGTTCTACTGTATTTAAATGAATCATGCAAGCTGATTTAGAAAAATGTGCGCTAGTCAATTGACTATTTGCGGAATTAACGCAAATAGTTTAAGTGCAAATAGCGAAAGATTTTATTTAACTTGTAAAACTAGCATTCATTTGTAATAAGTGTAAATAGTAGTTAGATACTGTGCGCACCTCAATATTTTTATATCACAAATCTGTTGAACAATTTGTTTCTGATAGTGTGGTTTTGGGAAACAGTCGTGACTAGCAAGTTGATTCTTGAGTGATGCATCGTACTATGGTAGTGAAGTTACGTTGTTGTACAGGAAACGCACACAGGAATGGCCTTGCAACCACATAGCAACGCCCCGGTAACCACCCTAAACGCCTTCAATCATCAAGTTTTGCATCGGAAAACCACATTTGTATTTCTTTTCCTCTATTGACAGCAATGCTTGGACGCTTCAAAATGTTTGTAAAGAACTAAACCATTTAAGCGGTTCAGTCCAAATGTTTTCAAGAGACTCAATCACTCTTATTTGATGAACAGATTTAATTGGTTCAAGTTCAAACGTGATGCGAAACACGAGAATGAACCTCATTGGTTTTCTCAAGTTAAGCGAACATGTTTACCACAACTGAGGTGTCGTATCCATGAATGTTTATTTTTTGGTTAAAACCCTAAATTCAATCCGTTCATCATATTAAGCCATCGAGTGTCTTCCAAAACATTTAGAGTAAACCTCTCAATTCTTATGGATTGATAATAAATTGTTTAAACATTATAAATGTAATATATACAACGTTTAAATTATAATAATAATAACTCACAATGTTACTTTATTTAGATAAAATACATGCTGCCTTGTTAAGCACAAGATACTTGTTAAACAGTTAAAATATTTGCCCTACAGCTAAAACTCTAGAAATCTGTCAAGGCTCACAGACACGGGGGGCTTGACTGACTATGTTTGGCTGTGAATAGATTTAATTAACGTCTAAAGTATCGTTTGATCATTTAATTAAGAGTATCGAGGGATTGCGCTATTTGCTTAATAAACTACGTATTAAATAATTAACAAGCATGGCCTATTTGACCGTATTGGACAAATAGCAATTAAGCAGCACAAACACAGAACTTGTTTCCTAATGCGTGAGTGTGCGTAGTGCTCTTCCACTCATTTTCTCTCCCACTGGATCACCAAATGTCAGGACTTTTTGTTTAGGCTTTGAGGTTGCAGAAAACCCATTTCCCCAGCTGTTGAAAGGACTGTCCTTGAAGGGAATGAAAAGAAACAGTGAGGGGCAGAGAGATGTCTTTCTGTACCTTCCTTCACTTATAAGCACTCCATTTTTCCTCTGCAGGAAGAAGTGAATGCTAACAGTCTCCCGCTAGAGGACCTGTCCATTCAGCATCCCCAGGTGAGGGCCGGTCGGCGCTGGCAGTGTTGCTGTGATTTGTCTTGATTCTGTGGCCCTGATGTTCCTTGCTGTGAGGCGGCTGGTCTCTGGGCTGGCTGGACACGACCCTGGGGGCCGACTGGCCTTGAGGGAGCCTATTAAACGTAATATCTCAAATAAAAAGAGTGAGAGTGGAGGCCTGCTCCAGCTGCATGTGCAGAGTTTCTATTCCAAAAGCTAGCAAGCCGCCTGCGGAGGAGGTACTTTGCACTACGGACAAAGACTGTTTGAAACGGTAGCTTTTTTCTACAGCAACATTTCAGGCGTACTTTGTGAAGAAGGCAATCCTATAATGCATTAGTAGTTTTTTTTATATACTGTTATAGTTATCAACATTTTAAACCAGCTTTTATTTTTATATTTAAATAGATATATTTTATTTAAAACTTATATTTAAAACTTTTTAGCAATTTGTCGTTTTTATTACTCCCATCCCCCATTTTTTTAGCTTTATTTTTTATATCAGTTTTAGTTTCAGTCATTTATAGTACCGCATTTTCCCGCATATAATCCGCACCCTCATATAGCCCGCGGGTTTTGGGGTTTTGTGTAAAAAATCTTTGGCATAACCCACACCCATAGATTGATGAACTTTTTGTGTAAGTTCACATTTCAAATTTTGAATGTTCCTCGCATGACGTCAATTTTCATAACTGTTCAGGCTCGGTACACAGTGGGTGTGTGCGAAAATCAAACAATAAGAAAACAAACACAAGTCAGAATCTGAACAAAAAGAAAGAGCAGTGTCTCCCGCTGTGCAGCAGCTCGTCCCTTAAGAAGTGATTCTACAGGTGTTGATCATCGGATGAGATGAGAAGAGCCCGCCCTCATGCAGCACAGCCAATCACGTCTTCTTGCATGATTGACAGGTCAGACAGCCTATCAGAGTGATAGCACAAGCACCAGAGACAACAACCCTCGCTAGAAAGAAATACAGAAAGAAAATACCGCAAAAAAACCTTATGTCCTTAGAGACGTAACAAATATATTGAAATATTATTACTTGTTAAAAATTTGTGATATAGCCCGCACCCCCCCCCCCCCCGCGGGGTTTTTAAAATCGCGGGTTACATGAGGGAAAATACAGTACTCCAACTTACATGTAATTTTCCTCTAGTAGTTCCTAACCCTAGTGATATCTACTATTAGTTTGGGTTTAGTTTTACAGTCAGTTACAACAAAGACTTTAATTAAGCATTAGATGACTTCTAAGGCAATCTAAATGTAAAAATGCGCAATCAAATATCAAATATTGGCCAAAATAAATATTCACCATCAACTGTTGTATTAAAATAAATGAAAATATTTCTAATAATGGCTAATAACAGTCATGCAATATATTGTGGATTCCTAGTTAATGAATGTTTTACCCAATATTTGTGTGAGTTTGACATAGTTTGACACTGTTTGCGTCTTGGTTCAGTAATGATATGGGTTGACGAGAGTCATTTTATTGCTTTGCATCTCCAGTATAACCCTGATTTCCTCAAGACCTGTGTGTAAGCACCAGCATATGTGGTGTAAAGATCTTTTAACCTCAATTAGCATTAGAAAGTAACTTACCATTATGCTTTGTTTTTCTGTGCAGGTTCAGCCGTTGGAGAAGCCCTCGAGTGCTCAGGGAGCGCTCAATATGGTCCTGAGGTTAAGGTGAGGTTGCCATTGCTCTTTTTTTTCTCTGTCCCTCTTCGTACTTCTTTTATCTCGAAAAAGTGGCTTGACATCTGTGTAAAGTGGCCTGATAGTACAGTTTTTTCATGTGCCGCTGGAAGAAGTGTGTCTCTTTTTAAACGATCTCTTTCTCTCCATCGCTCGCCTCATGTCGTTAATGTATTTTCTCAGTCGCCCTGGGTAAGCGTGGGAAGAGGGCCTTTAACCCTGACCTCGTGTTTGCTTTCCCCTGCCTGAATTTGCGTTTGAACCCTTGCTGAAGACGGACCACAATCTGTTTTCACTTTATATCTAAGTCCAGGAAAGCTGGAGTGAGAGTTTTACGCGTTTAAAGTCAGCAAAGATGTTTAACATGTATAACAGAAGAACAGAAGGTGTTTTTATCTTTATATGCATTTATAACATGGTCTGCCTGAATGCTATATTCTGATTGGCTGTAAGGTGTGCATTAAAACCATTTAATAGACAGGCCAGTTTAATCACCTTACTATATTAATGCAATGTAACTATACTATACTATACTATACTATACTATACTATAGTATACTATATATGCAACTATATGTTGGTTGCACGCAGAGTGCGGAGGTTGAGCTGAACACACACAGAAACATTCATGAGCACAGAGACTTATTGCCACAACGCTGCCCGTGACTTTCATTAATAAACTACCTTCACTACTGAATCCCTACATTATATTACTCAGCAAGGAGTGTTAGATGTAATAAGTTGTAGCTGACAAAAATCCACGGCTAGCTGTGCATTAAACGTTTTGCGCATCAGGTGGTTCTTTGCCTCCATGCCGTATGTTACAATCACTTAATGCACAGCTAGCTGTATTCTAGATGATTCCTTGCATTTTTTTAAGGTCTCCTCTGCTCACCAAAACTGCATTTTATTGAATAAGAAATATTTGTGAATTTTATGAAAAATTGTTTACATTTAAAGTAACTGTTTTCTATTTGAATACATTTTAAAATAAAATGTATTTCTGTAATGCACAGCTACATTTTCAGTATTATTATTCCAGTCTTCAGTGTCACATGAAATCATTGTACGTGGATAATTATTATCAATGTTGAAAACAGTTGTGATCATTTTTATACAATTTATTTAGGATTCTTTGAAATTTCTTTAAAATATAAAATCTTATTCAACCCAAAGCCTTTGACAAGTAGTTCTCATTCTAGACATTTTATCAGATCATGATTAAAAAAAAAAAATGAAACTAATGTACTAATTAATAAAATGTAATTTCCAATGACCAATCAAAAATGATTTCAAAGGACTTTTATCTGTTTATCATCACAGGTCCAGGTCAAAAGTCATATAGCACAAACAAACTGATTTGTCTGAGATGTCAATACACCATTTTTCATATTCAAGTCCATGACGTTAATCTACAAACTCTCTTGTCTGGTTTGTTTTTCGGACAAAATGGCAGATTCTGTGTTCTGATTAGTCAGATTACCTGTCAATCAAACTCCCAACGGATCATTGCTTCTGAAAAAAATCAAACGCAGTCGTATTGAATATTAAGATATGTAACATTAAGGAAGTTAAATGGCCTTTTCATGTTGATGGATTTTGATTTAACAGAATTTGGTTCATGGAGGGCTAAATATTTAGCTAATGTGCTTTCAGAAAACACGTTTTACTCTGTTTAAATCCAGCAGAATCATCACAGAAACTGTGAAAAACGTCCACAGAGTGTGTGCGGTTCATATGCATGTTCCGAACTAATTATTAGATTGAAATCTTTCTGTCTTTCATCTGGTTATCCTCAATAGCCTCAGTTTGGAATGACAGAAAGAATGAACCGTGTGAAGAGCCTTTTTCAATGTTCAGCATTGAAACTTATAAACAACATTGATTCGGTGCCAAAAATGGGAGCCTAATCAAGCTGCACGGACAGCTGAGTTTGAACCCTCATCATAGAGAGAGAGAGCGAGAGAGAGGAAGCTGTGGTAAACAGATGCAGAAGGACAGAGATGAATGGCTCGCATCCATTTGCACAGTGAGGTCAGCAGCGAGAGCAGGTGTTCGGCTCATCAGAACGGATCAGGATAATGGCCAGGAAAGCGAGCGATAGACTTGTTTGTGCATGTTTGCTAAATGATTTAAAATGACTTTAATTAACTCTGCAAATAGTTTTTGACGTAAATGCTCGCAAGTGAATCAATGAACTAGAGGCTGATCGTAAAATGGTCTCTGCTAAGTTTAGCTGAATGTTTGGCTCGATTGTGAAATGGATTTTGGTGAGGTTTTTGTTTGGCTTTGATAACGCTTGAATGAATCTACAGATCCGGTGCAGTGGAAGTGTTTGCGCTAGATACCATCTAAATCCACAGAGTAATGTGAAGTATGAAAGCGCTGAATTACAGCGGTCAAAACTATGGCTGGACGATCACAATGGTGGCTTGTTTAGCTAGGAAAGTTATCAGGTTAGTTTCATGTTCCTAGTTTTCGTTGTAAAAATTGAAATCTCTGGATCCCATCATGAGGTATACAGAGGCATGAGTCTATAAATCTGGGGTTTATTGGGATTCAGCTGGCAGACAGAAAAATGTCTGTGTTTGATAAGATAATAAGTGATGTGTGGAGTGGCTAGGAGTGAATTCTCAAGAGAGAGGATGAATTTCTAGATATTGCTCTGAATGTAGATCCTCTTCATTTCTCTATAGTACCGCCAGTGCGAGAGACGAAACCGGTGTGAGGAAATACTCATTAGAAAGCAGGTAGTTTTGTCTCAGAATTCACCTGAGATGCACATTCTGTATTAATATGCTAGAGTTGCATTAGTGTGCATTTGTGTCAAGGACAACAATATTTACTTTATATTAGTGCTGTCAAATCAATTAACTGTGATTAATCACATCTAACATAGACATTTTTGTTTACGAAATATATTAGTGTGTATGTGTGTATACACACACACACACACACACACACACACACACACACACACACACACACACACACACACACACACACACACACATGCACAGTCGTGGCCGGAAGTTTTGAGAATGACACAAATATTAATTTTCAGTTTTTATGATGGCAGTTTGCATTTACTCCAGAATGTTGTGAAGAGTGATCAGATGAATTGCAATTAATCGCAAAGTCCGTCTTTGCCATGAAAATTAATTTAATCTCAAAACAACATTTCCACTGCATTTCAGCCCTGCCACAAAACGACCAGCTGACATCATGTCAGTGAATCTCTCGTTACACGGGTGAAAGCGTTGACGAGGAAACGGCTGGATGTCATGCTGATTGAGTTAGAATAACAGACTGGAAGCTTTAAAAGGAGGATGAAGCTTGAAATCATTGTTCTTCCTCTGTTAACCATGATTACCTGTAAAGAAACGCATGCAGTTAACATCGCTTTCACTGCATCTTTGCGCAAAAAGGGATTCACAGGCAAGGATATCGCTGCTAGTAAGATTGCACTTAAATCAACCGTTTATCAGATCATCAAGAACTTCAAGGAGAGAGATCCGACTGTTGTGAAGAAGCTTCAGGGCGCCCAAGAAAGTCCAGCAAGTGCTAGGACATCTCCTAAAGTTGATTCAGCTGTGGGATCAGGGCACCACCAGTGCAGATCTTGCTCAAGAATGGCAGCAGGTGTGAGTGCATCTGCACACAAAGCCATTTCTCTCCAGTTAAAACGCCAGGAACAGACTGATAGTCTGCAAAACGTACAGGGATTAGACTGCTGAGGACTGGGGTAAATTAATTCTCTCTGATGAATCCCCTTTCCGATTGTTTGGGGCATCTGGAAAAAAGCTTGTCCGAAGAAGAAAAGGTTAGCGCTACCATCAGTCGTGTTTCATACCAACAGTAAAGCATCCTGGGATCATTCATGTGCAGGGCTGCTTCTCGGCCAAGGGAATGGGCTCTCTCACAATTTTGCCTAGGAACACAGCCATGAATAAAGAATGATACAAAAGAGAGCAACTTAATCATCCAAGTAACCATCCAAGAACAGTTAGGTGACGAACAATGCATTTTCCAGCGTGATGGAGCACCTTGCTTAAGCGGCTAATAATAATAAGAAGAAATGCTTTTTGAGCTTCAGCATAAAAACAAAGAAAGAATTTCATTTTACCAAGTACAGTAATCTTGAATCATATTAGAATGATTTGTGAAGGATCATGTGACACAGAAGACTGGAGTAATAATGCTGAAAATGTAGCTTTGCCACATCATCAAATAGAAAGTAACTTTTTAAAACTCTAAGAAATACCTCCTAATTCTTTGAAGCAATTTTTAACCACGATTATTTTTGGACAAGTGATATATTGAAATAGTGGCCAAATTTAAATGATAAAAGAAATGTAAAGAATATATAAATGAGCAATGCTTCAAACACACAATACAGTAATTTTACCAGTTGAAGGGAAAGTTCAAACAAAAAAAAATTATTCTATCATTATTTGTAATTCTAAACCATTCCAAAGTTCCAGCCAGATGATCTAGAAATATATTTGTATTTATTCTCTTTCTGTCCAAAATGAAACATGACACAAAATTTCATGTTTCCCAAAACACAGTCACACAGGCTTTGAATGGCATGATTTTAAGAGCGTTCTGCTTTGTAAATGCACTGCAGTGAACAGCCTCTCATGGCTGTTAGTGCTTTATTATCATGGCACAGATTTCTCTGTAGGTTGTTATAAAAATCACAAACACTCACATGCAAAAAGCAAACACAAAGGAAAGATTATAATGGACAATCTTTAGAATTCATGTTCATATATATTTATATAAATGAGCCTCAGATTATTTTTTTCCCAACATTCTCATTTGAGATAATGCCATAGAGTTTCTTTGAGAAAGTTTCTCTGCACAGAAGCTGTTTTCGCTCCTGTGTTTAATAGGGTCTGGGTTGATGTGATAACAGCATCTGCTGGCTCCTCCCAACACTTCATTATAGAGCACACAACACACACACACACACACACACACACACTTCCATATGTTCCCTAGACCCCCTATCTTGTGCACAAAGCCCTTGCTCTCTAGAAACAGGCCAAGTGGAGAGAGAGAGCTCAGGGAGGTGTAATTATTCTAACCTTGACATGTAAATGAATGCTTAAGTCCAGCATTACTCTCTGTTCCTGCTGCCTGACTCTCAGCACACACTCATTGTTTTACACAATAATGGATTTAATGATCCTGATTTTCCTGAACTGAAGAAATGTTGAAGTAAACTATAGATTTTCTATCAATACCCAGAAGTTATTGGCCATTTAGGGCTTGTAGAGAGACAGTATAAAATAGTTAATATTGGAGAGATCTTTTAACTCATCCGTCTGTCTGTGTGTATCCATTCTTCATTGTTCATCCATATCAGTCTGTTTGTCCATCTGTCCGTCCGTCAATTGTCTTGGACAAATGCTGCTTTTCTAGTTTTAAATGGGTATTTGAATTTCTCATATATCCTCAAATTGTTTATTTATTTTCCCTCATATCATTCCAAACCTTTGACTTTTTTTCTTCTATGGAAGACAAAAGAAGTTATATTGAACAGTGTTGGTTTCAGTTTCCATCTGCTTCCAATGTACGGTCAAAAGAATAATGGAAGTAAATTAGATTTTTTTTTTTTAAGTGACTATCTCTTAATATCAGATCTCAAAAATCTCTTAAATAACAGTTTACTTTAATATCTTACTAAGACGAGAGTTTTGAGAATTGTTGCAAGCACCGGTATTTTCCAGGAAGCGTGAGTGTTCAAATGTACATGTAACTGTTAGAAAAGTCTGTACAGTAATACCTTGAGATACGAGCATAATCCGTTCCAGGGCGGAGCTCGTAACTCAAATTGCTCATATCTAGAATCATGTTTTCCCATAGGAAATAATAGAAAACAAATTAATTTGTTCTAGATCCGTAACAATGGAAAAAAATTATTGATTCCGTATCGTATCTTACACGAACACTACGCAACTTACGTAAACTTAAATTAACATAACTGAATTTAGCTTACATAATTTCTTTCCTTTAACAGAATTCCTAGGGAGGGAGGAGATTCGAGGGAGATTTATTTTTGTCTCCCTTTAAAAATGAGTGAGGCACGGGTCGTCAAAAAGCGCCGAAGCACGACCAGTAGACGATTTATCAGGGTGTTTCTTTTCAATGAAATCAGAAACCCTCTGCCACATAGCCTTCACTTCCTTAATTTCACTTATAGAAATGTTTTTCTCCGGTTTCTCCTCCTCGCCACTGCTGAACTCTTGCAACACCTGCGTATGTTCATCATCTGCAGTTCGATCAACTCCTCAGTCCACAGTTCCTCCTGATGCTCCTGCTGCTCGATCACTCACGCGGCACCGCGCTCATATTTATCCACAATTCATGCTTCATTTCCATGGTCATCATGCGTTTCTGATTGAATAACTGTACTTTATTCTTCTGATACATTTCATTTTGTGTTGTAGTATCATCTACAACTTCCATATTGAGTGCTGGAATTTCTCCAATGCATTTTTCTTTAAGCGGACTGTCTTCTCCTTTACCACCTCAGATTGTGGTCAGACTTCGCTTTACTGAAGCTAATGTCCACTCACTCCCAGTGGATTTGGGTTTTGGGTTTTATTTTCCTGTTAAAATAATTGTGAGCGATTGACTCCATCTTAGATCCACTACGGCTTGCAACGATAATGGCATCAGGGGAATGCTAAATCTCATGTTTGCAGTCTTCACACACTTTTAATGAACTAGTGGTGTTGTTATCCGACCTGCTGGCTGTGAAGGCATTTCTCCTGTCGCTCTGGCTCAGCTCACGCTCAATGGTTTTAGCTGAGTCTGGTCAGCTCCCATTACCCAACAATGAGACATTTGGCCGATCATCTCTGACAGCTTTTGTACAGGAAAATGATACGGATTTGTCCCTGCTTCACGACTTCGCAGGAGTCTTACTCAAAGCTGTTTACGCGCCACTAGTGTGTAAAGAAGCTCCGGAAGTGGGAGGCTGCGTTCGATTTGATGCTTTGCGCCGAGGCCTCTTTATGGAGGGAGAATTACATTTAGCTGCATTTCACAGTTGTGAATTCAGCGGGTTAGACTGTGTTTTTTTTCTGACAGGCAGTCTAGTGAATCTCTTTTAAAGCGTTTTCATGACTTCTATGTAAATAGGATCACAATTGAATCACAGTTGCCTGAATTTATATATATATATATGTGTGTAAATGTGTATAGTTTGGGTTCCTTGCCACTGTCGCCTCTGGCTTGCTTTGTCCGGGCCACTTAATATGCATCAATATTATTGATTGTTCTGCTCTTCTAGAGCTGCTGTTCAGCCAAAACAAACTTTGTTGCATTATTTTCCTGTTATCTCTGTAAAAGCTGCTTTGAAACCATTTTTATTGTAAAAAGAGCTATATAAATAAAGGTAACACACATATATTACATACACACACATATACACACACACCGCTCAGGGGATGCTTAAATCACACATTGACTCTCATTGAATTAAATATTCAATATGAAATTCTTTATATACATTCTATGATATTTTTTTTAAGAACAACTAAAACAACTACTATACCTTGTGCCATGTCACGTCAGGTTTAAGACAACAGCCAATGGAAATCAAAAGCATCAACACTCTTGAGGGCTGGATTCAAAATCATACCAATCAAATGCACAGCAACTCATAATGTGAATCAGTCGTGTGTTTGGCTTCACGTGTCTGTATTCACTCATGACAACATCTGCTCCTGATGGGATGGAGGATGAAGTCCTATCTCCTCCCAGACCTGGATCAGGACATCATTAACATGCTGGACAGTCTGTGCTGATACTTGGAGGCTTCCGATGCTCTGATATATAATGTCCCAGAGGTTCTCAACTGGATTCAGGTCTGGGGAACGTGAGGACAGTCAATGGCATCAATGCCTTCATCATCTAAAAACTACCGACACGCTCTAGTCACATGAGGCCGGACATTTATCATGCACCGGGAGGAACCCAGAGCCGGTGAACCAGCACCATAAAGTCTGAAAATGGCTCTGAGGATTTCATCCTGGTAACTAACTGCAGTAAGATAACCATTGGATAGCATGCGGAGGTCTGTGAGACCCTCCAAGGATATTCCTCCACAGACCATTACCGAGCCACCGCCAAACCAGTCATGCTGGATGATGTTTCTCGCAGCATAACGTTGCCCGCTGCATCTCACATCTGTCACGTGTACTCTGTGCCAATGGCAGACCTGTCCAGCTCTCCTCGTGTAACGTCTGTCTCCCGCCATCTTCTCCATGCTCTTGAAACTGTGCATAGAGAAACACCAAACCTTCTTGTGACGGCACATATGGATGTGTCATTCTGGAGGAGCAGGACTGCCTGATTGGGTGGCAGGGACTGCCTCATGCTGTAGACAGAGACAAGAACCCAAACAAAACACAAAAATCAATCGAATCAGTCAGGAAGAATAAGGAGAGAACATTTGTTTATGGCACCACCTGTAAAATCATTCCCTTTTGCTATTGTCACTTTCATTTACCCCCAAATAAATAAATATCATATATATATATATATGGGGTTTTCTAAGATGTTTTTATAAAAAAAAATATTTTGTATCTAATGCTCGCCAAGGCTGCGTCTGTTTGATCAAAAATACAGTAAAAACTGTAGTATTTCGAAATAGATTTACAAAAGCACACCAGCTCTCTCATCCCATCAATGCCTAAACAACTCCAGTAAAAACGTCTCAAGATGCTTTTAGAGGGGATATTTTTTTGCCTAAAGTGATTTCTTTCTTTAAAATGCTACTTGGATTGATATGTTTCTAATGTATCTTTAAACATAGCTTAAGTGTTCAAATACACAACCATTCAAAAGTTGAAAACATTTTAAATGTACTTGAGCCAAGGTTTCATTTATTTGATCAAAAATACAGTAAAAACTGTGAAATTGTGAAATATTATTACAATATCATTTAACTGTTTTATATTGTAATCTATTTTAAAATGTCATTTATTCCTGTGATCAAAGCTGAATTTTCAGCATCATTACATGGTCAAATGATCCTTCAGAAATCACTCTAATATGATGATTTGCTGCTCAAGAAACCTTATTATTATTATTATCGACGTTAAAAACATTTGAGCTGCTTAAAAGTTTCATGGAAATTGTCATTTGTTTTCATTAATTTTTTTCCTCCGATCAATAGAAAGTTTAAAAAGCAGCATTTATTTTAAAATTAAAAATAATTTAAAAAAGCTAGATGCTGTGGAGATGAATGTGCTTTAAAGCACAAATTTATACACCTTTTATCTGGAAAAGTGTTTTTTACAAATCCATTATTGTAAATTAGGTTCATCTTTTGCAAAAACTTGGCTAGAAACCTTTTGATTTGTGAGTCTAAGATCACAACCAGAGATTGCCTTCCCATTTTTCAGACCAGACAAAACTCAACAGAGTAAAACCTCATTAGAGCTGGACTTTGAATTAAATGAGCTCCCTCAATTACAGTCATTCTCTAATTAGTTAACAGCTCTTTAGAGGAAAGTAAAGTGCACAGAGAGGAAAAAAAGTAAATGGTTCTAAAGTTAATTGTTCTTGTTGCTGATTGTAAACTAATTGTTCTTAAACGCAATTGATCTTAAAGGTGCACTCAGTTTGGTTTATGTTATAACTGAAATATGATCGTGGGCTGTTGGGTAAATCTCTCGGGTCATGTTTCACTTCAAAAACAGAAGAAATTATGTTTTGCATTAAGAAAATTGAGACTATGAGACACTTTACATTTATATAAATATATAAATTACATTTATTTATATATAAAAATCTTTTTAAGTTACGCACAAAAAAAATAGCAATATTAGTTTGATTTGTAATGTAAACATTTTTATTAAATGTGAATAACCTTCTTTTAATGCCTCAATAAACCCCAAATTACTGCTTATTAATAGCTAGTGGTTATGTTTGGGTATTTGGAAGGATCAAGGGATGTAAAATATGATCATGCAGAATAAGGCATTAATATGTGCTTTATAAGTATTAATATTAATAAACAGCCAGTATCCTAGTAATATCCATGCTAATGAGCAACTAGTTAATAGTGAGAAGTGTTACCAATTATTATAATGGCAATTGTGGTGAAATTGTGCCTAAATATGCGTATTTATCGAATGATATATTAAATAGTGTCATAAACCAAAGTACAGTAATACCTTGAGATACGAGTGTCCCGGCATACGAGTATTCCGAGATTCGAGCAATTTTTTGCTTCGAAATATGATTAAAGATTTGAGATACGAGCAACATGGAGACGCCAATGCTAATTGTTGGAGCACTCGGAGCCCACGCCGCCTCACTCCTTCACTTCACGTGTTCGTTGACTTCCGTACGCATGTCCCGCAAGTCGTCCTGTTGTGTGTGTTATATACATTTATGGGGTAATTACATATGATCTCCACTAGAGGCAGCTTGGTTTTACAGCGGGGGTTACCGGGGGCGACGAGTGATTCACGAGTATTAAGCTGCGAGCAGCACGAGTTATGAGTGTTCAATACACTTCCGTGTTGTGTTTACATTATTTACGGTATCCCTCCTCCACCTCCTCCTCCGCACAAGCCGTCATTATCCGCTACTGTATCGTCTGTCTCGAAGGTAAGAACTCATAATTAAAACCACATTTTATTTTATATCACAGGAATCCTTATATACTATAATTTTCTCTGTGTGTGTATGTCTCTATAGCAATTAAAAAACGTATAGCAATTTTCTCTATATTTTTTCCATTTGTTATTTGCACTAATAATGGAGTTTTTTTTAGATGGCCAGATTAAATTTTTATTTTTTTGGTATTTCTTTTGGGGAAAAGTGATTCGAGATGCGAGCAATTTGAGTTACGAGCTCAGTCCTGGAATGGATTATGCTCGTATCTCAAGGTATTACTGTATCTTAATTGTCCTAAAATGCATCCATTTTCTTTAAGCTTAATCATGACCCTTTATGATTTGGGGTCTGAAGTAAAGCCCAGGCTGGTTCTTGCCAGTTTTCTTGAGCACCGCCCTGTTTGTTTGGCTGTTAAGGTCTTTTGCAGTCAAGTGGTTATGTAGCTGACATCTCCTGAGGGAAATGAGGGATATCAGATCAGTTAGACGAGAACCAGAGGCCCCCGTGAGCACAAAAGTGAGAAAACAGCAGCAGGGTGCTGATTTCCTCTGGCCACAGGGTGAAAATATCACCTCGAGCCAGCAGGAGACAAGTGTCAAGTACGAGGGCTTTCCGTGCCTTGCAGCTCTCTCAAGATTGATTGGCTGGATAATGACGGCAGGCCAAACAGGATGTCGGTAACACAGCAGCTCGAAGGCCGGCCGCTGGTTTTGGGAGCGTGTGTGCGCACCGTTGTTGCTGCTTGTAAGCTCGAGAGCTTGACCTCCGAAAACTGTCAAAACATAACGGCAGTGAGAAAATTGGCTGTAAGATGTCAGGTCACAGCCGCTGGTGACGGCCGCGTCAAAATATCCGGTCGGTGAGGCAGAAGAACAACCTCTTGCACACAACCTGACGCTTAAAGATGCTGCAGGCAGGGCTGTCAGAATCGAAACATTTTTAAACTTTTTATTATTAAGCATATTTCTTGATTTTTTTTTTTTTATTTAACTTAAACTCAAATTGGATGAAACCCAAAAGACAAAATGATTCATAGCAAAATAATAACTAATAAAACTGCTAAACAAAAAATTATATAAAAAATTATTTTGACTATTGTTCTTCAAATTACGATAGACTAACATCTAATATTATATTATTATTTTAAAAATAGATTTCTAGTATTTTTCGTCAAATTATGGTACACTAACACTTATATTATTTTTCTATTTAAATATAAATAAATATAAGAAATAATAGAAAAATTATATTTAATTTCTGCATTCTGAACAATATAGTTGCCTGATATAAAATGTTTTATCTTTTCCTAAATTTTCAAACTAATTGTATACTCATCACAAATATGATGAAATAAATAAATTAAATTAAATAATTATTTAAAATACTGTTTATGTTTAATAATCATTTACTGTTTTAATGGTTTTAACTTGTTTATCATGCAATTAATAAGGCATTTGTCTTTTTAGTTCAACATAATGAATTTAATCTTTTGTGCTGTTGTTTTGAAGTCCATAAAACATTTATTCGTTGGTTTCACCAATATACAGCTCTGGAAAAAATTAAGAGACCACTGCAATGTTTTGTTATTTTTACCAGTTGTGGCTTTCAGCAAATAAATGCTCTCAATTACAATATTTATTTGGAATTTGGGAAAAATGTTGTCAGTAGTTTATAGAATAAAACAAAAATGTAAATTTTACCCAAACACATACCTATAAATAGTAAAACAAGAGAAATTGATCATTTTGCAGTGGTCTCTTAATTTTTTCCAGAGCTGTATAATTACTCAATTTACGCACAGATACTCAACTGATGTTAATTTGATTTGTGTATTTAGCCATATCAGTGTTGTACCTTTTTAAATATCTAGAACACTTTTCGTAGCTTCCCCCCCCCCCCCCAAGCCCTCCAAGAGTTATTTTCTAATACGAGTATATAGAAAGCAATTGAATGATAATATCAAAGCCCTAAACTGAAATTACAAAAGTTTAACATGGCCTAGGAGGAAGATAGACAAAACAAAACAAAACATTAAAATCACAAAATAACATCAGATTTTATTCTATCTGCCTGCTAAGATTACTTCACACCCCTACAGACTACTTTTTATTAGCTCCATAACGGATTTATCTCTGCCAGCATGACAGTTTAGCTTTTTAAAATCCTTTTTAGTCTTCAAGGTCCACCGTGCCATTGACAACCCACTATGCATCATAATGTGGGATCGGCGAACCTCTATATAAACCTCTGAAAATTGGTGTTTGTATATTAGCCTAGAGAAAGATCCCCTTCCTCCAACGATCAGTTAAGTGACCTACTTGAGGGAGGAAGAGAGACGGAGGGGTGGAGAGCAACACCAGTGATGATTGCTGTCATTATAATTTAGTGCTAGAGAAAATGAGGCTAATGCAAGTGTCAATCTGCTAAATAAGTCCACTGGGCTCAAAAGCACAGCTGGAGCTCTGGAGCAGCGTGTAGAGCAGGCGCTGAAGGAGCTGGCGCACACAGTCTTCACCTTTCATAGATCCAAACGGCTCATATACATGGAGTAAATGCATGATCAGCGTCAGTTGTCAAGCACCGTGTCTGAACCTGACGTGACACATGCTATAGTAGTTGTTTATATAGTCAAGTCATTTACATATTTTGCAAAGCAGCATCACAATAATATACATTAATTATATAGAATATAATAATAATAACAACAGTGTTGTTACTGTTAATTACAATTATTAGTAGTATTAAAACAGGAATGAAAGCTAAATTGAAGTATTAAAAATGATCAAAGTACAACAACATTACTAAAACTTCAATAATACTAAAATCAAATATCAAAAAAATGTAAGGCTAAATTAAGAAACTCACTATTTTAATCTTCCCAAAAATGTTTCCCTCGCCCACGTGAATTTTTGGTGGAAAAGTCCTAACGCTCAGCATCTTTGCGCACATTTTTACTGGAAATATCGTAACGACACTCTCACAAAGCCTATCCCCCCTTCACTCGTTCATTCTCTCAGAGTCGCTCGGTTTGGCTGCATCATTCACCACATGATACTTTTATTAGTGATTTACAGCGGTTTCACCTCCTGTTGTTAACATTAGTTGTGTTAGTGCGCGTTACAGTAAAGTACAGTCAAGTATTTTTAGAGTTTAATTGTCAATTATTAATATTTATATTAGCATTTATATGAGAATGGTTATAATTTTAACTGTAATTAATAGCTTTCCTGTTGCTCAATCAGTAGAGCATTGGCAACGCCAAGGTCATGGGTTCGATCCCAGGGAAAGCAAGAACTGATTCAATGTGTTTCTTAAATGCAATGTAAGTCGCTTTGGATAAAAGCGTCTGCCAAATGCATAAATGTAATAGGGTAAAACAAAAAAAATATTTAAAATGGGCATTTATGGTCATAAATCGGCATTAAAATGGGCACATATGAAACGAATCGAGTGATTTTTATTGCATTCTTATGGGGAAAATTGTTTTGGTGTACAAGAATATTGAGTTACGAGCTCTTGGAACGAATTAAACTTGTAAACCGATGTATTACTGTATTAATATTTTGAATTATAAAATATTAATGTAACTATCAGAGCAATTTCCTCTGAGAAGGCAAAAGAGGCAGTGACTTCGCAAAAAAACTGGATGAGAAAATGATTGGTATTACAAAAATAAAAACACATATATTGCTCGTCATTTGAAGTAACACTCGTTTTTCTAAAGCAACTGCCCAACAGCAACACTCAACGGGTGAAGTTACAGCGGGAATCTCTCCTGAGTCCATTGACTTTTAACAGACTCCCTAAAGCGTGCGCTGGGTTTGGTGGGGGGGAATTGAGAATGAATGGGGGAAAGTCACGTGAAAGGAGGATATAATTGGTTACGATCGGTTTGTGCAATAAACCCCTCATCTTGTTTTCATGCTTGTTTGCGAATCGGCCTTTAATGGGAAGACTAATTAAAAAGTTAGTAAATAACTCAGTCATGCAGTATTGATGTCTCAATATAATTTTCTTGTAGTTCTCATTACTGTAATAGAGTAATTTTATTTTGCTCTACAATAAACTATATTTGTCATGAAAGTAATCGTAGCATCGTAACTGGCATTGGAAGATTTTTGTTTAACGATTGTATTTTACTAATCTGACATCACAACACTCCATGTATAAAAATACAAGTTGCACACAAATATTAAGTAAAATAGTCCATGTAAAATAAGCATTATTTTTCTCTTGTTTTGTCTGCCATCGGATGGAATTGCCTCATTTGTGAACCCAAAAAAAGACGTTTCTTGGGCAGAAGCATAATTAATCTGAATACAAATGCTGATATTGCCTTTAAAATGAGCTTATTGGCGTGAAATGTGACCTGGAAGTGTTCTTGATATGACAGTTCATGTTATTCTCAGCGTCCAGCTACTTGTTTGAAAGGAAGTGTTGGATGCAACGAATCACCTGGTGACTTCAGTCTTCTCTTCTGCTTCAATGACTGGGAGCCGGTGCATATTATTTGTGTCCTTTGCCTTTCCCTTGCAAATGTAACTTTTATGTGGTTGTCAGCCCTTGTTGCAGAACAGACTGTTTGATGTTTGAGAGAACAAAGTGAAGGTCTGGCTCAGATCTCACCAAATACACAGAGGCGGTTTATCGTAAACATCAGTGAGAAGAACCAGAGCACAACCACGCGCTACGTGTTCTTGAACATGGCAGAGCCTTGAGGCCCCGATATATTCTCTTTTTCGTTCTTCATTTAGGGGTAAAGCGAGGTTGGAATGACCAACGTGACCAGCGAACACCCCGACGCTTAGATGAATATGTAAATATGTACTGCGTGCTTTCCTCTCAATAACAAAATAAACAACAAAATTGAGAAAACCGCAAGCATTTCTTATTAAAGCATGAGAAATGCATTGATCATAGCAATGTTGATGTATTTGCATGAGCTCTGCAATTTTTTCACGTATATTTTTAGAGGACTATATTCAATACGTTGCTTAAAATTAAACGGCTCAACCGTATTAAACATGAATAACAGTGTCAGTTTTCATTTCAGAAGTACAACTTCATTTTCTATTGTGAAGCAGCTCTCCAGTGTGTTGATGTTTTCACTCGTAGACGTATGACCTTGACGCACTGAACAAGAGAAATGAAGTGGGAAACATTTCTGCATGAAAGAAAGCAGAGACTCAGCTCACACTTACCGTTACATAATCGCCACGGACTAATGATAGTGTAAAGGTGTTTAGCAGCCGAACCCCCGAAACAAACGTTTTTGTCTGATTTTGTTCAAAATCGCATCACATCTGTTCATTCTTTGATTTCACTTAAGGTTTATAGGAGCCTTTAGGATGATGAAGATTCGCTTCATAAAACACCAGACTCCATCAGCTGCTTATCAACCATTATAACACACTTCTCCATCCTACATTTCTTTAGAGGTTATTATAGTTGAAAGATTTTCATTTACCATTATCATCTCATCTTGTAGGACAATTTCAGCAAGTATAAATGTGTAAATATTTAAAACAAAGAAGCAAAATATGTTTTGTGTGTATATATGTCTATGTATATGGGTGATTCTTCAATTAGGGGAACTTTTATGTCCCCAGGTTATACATTCATATTTATCATATTATAAAATAAATAGTTTAGTTATTTAAAATAATATTTATTGCACCAGCGAAAAAATTTATACACTAATATCTGTATGATTTCATTTTTTTTAAATGTTTTAATCACTAATATTTGACTAAATATATTACTCAGGCCTTGTCCCCAACCCAGACTTTAAAACTTATCTGCTCTGAAAATGTGATAAAATGTTATCAGTTCATTAAAAAAATCACAATATATGTTTAAACAATAACTTAAAAAGGCACTTGATGTGTGTATGTATGTATATATATATATATATATATATATATATATATATATATATATATAATATGCATTTGAACTAAAGAAAAGCATTGAAAAAAAACTTGAATGTTGTTTTGAATGTCTATTAATTGGCCAATTTAAAAGTTTGTTTGTGTTAAAATTTGTTTAAATTAGTACATTGATAACTTTAATTTTAGGTGTTATGTCTAGTCCTCCATAGCACTACCACCAGATGATAGTGACACATCAATCTCCAAAAGAGATTCAAATAAACATGAATGATTAGAGATCCATTAGTGGTATGAAGTGCTGTTTAAACACGGATCACCTTACAGTGCAGTGAACCCTTCCTTCACTAAACCAACACAAATGAACACAGCCCTCCTCTTAAAGCTCACCTGAGCGCTAGTTAAAACCATCTCTTCTACAAACCCCTGTAATTACATGAAAATGTTGCTGGTTTACAGAACATGGCCGTATTGCTTGCTTACTGGCACAGGGACATTTTCTTCCGAAATGATTATCTAGAGAGCTCTGAGGACAGGACTCTGCTTAGAGGACTCACTTAGTGTGTGTGTGTGTGTGTGTGTTCTCATGTCGGGCTCTGCAAACACACTCAGTAAAACAGCACAGATGGGCTACGATTGCACTTGGCTTTCTTACAGACAGACAGGTGGATGCCCATTTCTCACCACAGATCTCTCTCTCTCTCTCTCTCTCTCTCTCTCTCTCTCTCAGGAACTCAAGGAAGGAGTTGAATGACATACGGTTTGAATTCACTCCAGGGCAAGGTCAGTGCACCTCATCAGGCATCAGCCACAGTCGTAGCATTATGCTGCCTTCAAGTCCTCCTGGGAAATTCCCACTTACGAGGCCAGGAAACATTATCACGACATGATTTAGGTTGGAATGAAATGGACACAATTTATTTGTCACTTCCTAACAGAGACTTTTGAACCTTTGTTGTAGCATTAGTGCAACAAAATGGAAATAAAGGATGTTTATGCTTTATATATATACTTTTATGTATACAGTAATGCCTTGATTTATGAGTTGAATTCGTTCCAAGAGCTTGTAACTCAAAACTCTCGTACACCAAAACAATTTTCCCCATAAGAATGCAATAAAAATCACTCGATTCGTTCCACACGACCATAAATGCCCATTTTAAATATTTTTTGTGTTTTACCCTATTAATTACAGTTAAAATTATAACCATTAAGATCTCATATAAATACTAATTAATAATTGACAATTAAACTCTAAAAATACTTGACAATTTACTGTAACGCGCACTTTATCTTTGAGTAGCGTCTCTGCTGGCGTGAAGGAGACGAGAGGAGGGTTTTACTGCTTACAGGGAGAATTTCATCCCTTCTGTCTTACTCATCTTGAGGTCATTGTCTATATGCTGTACTGTACGTATATATTTCACTACGTGAACAATAGCGATCTCAATGTTAACAACACGAGGTAAAACCGCTGTAAATCACTTATAAAAGTATCACTGTGGTGAATGATGAAACCAAACTGAGCAACGCTGAGAGAATGAACGAGTGAAGGGGTGATGGGCTTTATGAGAGGCCGTCGTTACGATATTTCTAGTAAAAATGCGCGAGAAGATGCTGAGCGTTAGGACTTTTCCACCCAAAAATGCGCGTGGGCGAGGGAAACATTTTCTCACACTAAGATACAATGCTTGTACACCGATTTAACTTTCCATGTTCGTACACCGATTTGCTCGTATACAAAGTCACTCGTAAACCGAGGCATTACTGTATATACAATTCCAATTTTAATATTATAGTATTCATTTAATAAGTCTGGTAGCAAAGTGATTCTGGTAAATCTTTCAACATTCTTAAAAATAAGGGAGAGGTAAGTAAGTCTACAAAACATTTTTATGTTTACGTATTAACAGGGTTCTAGAGCCGTTCATTTAAAGCATGTATTTATTATTTGCTGTCATTACCAAAACGGTAGTACTGAAGAACATTAATTAAGAATTATTCAATTCCATTTTATTGCTATAGCTCATTTGTTTACATTTTCCTGAAATTAAAATATTTCCATTCGTTACCACAACATGATACCAAACTCCTTGAGATCTTTTAACATGGAAAAAACCTGGAAAAATCACAGTACGCACTGAAAGCGTGACTATGATTAATACCAATTTAATTCCACCATGCCGACACGCCTCCAGCTCTATAAGCCTGAGCTCAAAGAAGAGCCAGAGATCCTACTGGTAATTAAGACATTGTGCTGGCGTTCATGTGCGTCATATAAAAATGATCTTTCCAGAGTGACTTGAAGGCAGCATTAGCAATAGAAAAAACCTTAAGAGGCGCTCTGTGTGAGAGATCTCCGTCTGACTGTGTGTGTTTAAAGAGCGTAGCTCTGGGTGGGTGGCATGAGCACATTATAATTTTGGTCCACGTTAGACATTTACTAACTTTGAAGCTACATGTCAACTAACTCTCATTAGAGCATTTGTATCTGCTAGTGCTTTATTTTGATGGTTCCTCAAAAGACATCCTTTTGACTATAAATAAAGCCCGATTCTCACTGTACGATATTCGCCAAATTTTGCACATCCCGAGAGATCATAAGTTTGGCATGTTCAGGACAACGGATTAATGACCGTTGCGATCAAATTTTGCTTTGAAATTCTGGCAGTTCAGAAGATTTGACTCCCAGTCCTGCAGGACTCAACGGTCAAATTGTGTTTGTTTTTTAAGCCATGACCAAAATGAACTTTAGAGATTTGTTTGTGGCCACCATTTCAATCCAGTGTGCAATGCATACAAGCGTCTGCCAAATGCAGAAATAGAAATGTCTTACATCGACGATCATGTTCGCACAGTCATACAATCGTACTATTATTAATCAGTTATAATATATAGGACTATTATTCCTTTCCTCTAGCTCAAACATTAGAGAGTGGCGCTTGCAACACTAAGGTCATGGGTTCGATTCCCAGGGAAAGCAAGAACTGATTAGAATGTCAATGTGTTTCTTGAATGCAATGCAAGTCGCTTTGAATAAAAGCGTCTGCCAAATGCATATGTGTAAATGTAAAATGTAATAAGTGTGCTTAACGTTTGCCACTGCGTGTCAACTTATTCAGAACCTAACAGTCTACTAATACGCTAATGCAGTGCTTGGGTCCATTGGGGCCACGGACATAATTGCACCATTTTACTGTTTCTACCCTTTAAAGTGAGCGGCGCGTCAAAACAAAGGCGCTCAGGGTCATTTATGGTAATGATCTTTCACCGCAATATCCTCTAATATTTTTTCGAGTCAAACGTGCTTCATTCAAGCCCTTTCCGTTCCACTCTCTTTCTCTCTCTTGCTAAATATTTGAAACCGTAGCAGAAACGCAGTGAGCAGCAAATTAGATACTTTTGTTAAAACGCTGAAGAAAATGAGAATGCAGCGAATAAGCCTACAATTAGTTGTGTCCGTCTGATTAACTAAACTAGGTTTGTGACTAATTAAGTCTTTACATATTTGCCCCCCCCCCCCCCAATACATTTTCCATTATTAATCAAAATATTAAGACAATTTCATAATAAACAATGTTGTAATTTTGAAAAATATTTAGAAATGACAAGGGAAGACAAAAACTTTCTTTAATTTTTTAATTTTTAATTTTTACTAAATTAGTTAGTATTGTTTTGTGCACATGATGAGAGTTTTGATTATTAGATTATGTACATTATTTGTTTTTTAGTAGTTTATTACTTTTTTGTAAAATATAAAAATGGTCCATGCTTTTCTTAAACTCTGCACCCTCACTGCGTTTTCTCAGTCTCTACATATACATATGTTTTCCTAAATATTGGTAATATCAAAATTTCATCTAATCTCATGCTTGATGATTATCTTGAGTGTTTAGGATTACTTTCTTTTACAAAGTACTACTGTTGCCCCAGTTATTCATGGAAATGGAAATGGAAATGTAATAATTGTTGGTTATGGATCAAATATAGACTTATAGACATATGTTGGAGCTGTAATTGAATACCGCTGCTCTAGTTAGAGCTAGTTGACATGTAGTCATCGTTAGAGGAATGTCTAAAGTAGACAAAAAGTAAATACTTTTTTTTTGTTTTGTTGGAATCTCAATGAAACAAACTCTTGATATTTGGATCTTGATGGACACAAATACGATTATTACTGTTTAACAGAAGTTAAAATGAAAATGCTAATCATAAAACTAAATTCTGATTGGATGAGCCACATTTAAAGTTTGAAATACAATCCCTGTTATGAATTGTACTCGGTTGATTGAACTTCAATGTGGCGAATTCTGAATTTATCAACCATAAACATTATTAAGATTATTAGCCATAATATCTGCTTTCTTTCTACAATTGTTTGATACATGCCATGGCTATTTATTTTTTTGATGTATTATTTATTTTTTATATTCCAGTTTATTTTTAGTTAAAGTTTTGGAAATTTTGTTGCGTTTTACATAGTTTGTATTCATTTTAGTCGATTAAGTTAAATTGTTGCTTTGTCAACTGGAGGAAACGGCTAAAATAAATTCTTTAATTTTCACATTTTACTTCAGTTAATGTTTATTTCAAGTATCGTTTTTTATTATTATAATAACCCTGCATCACACCACCCAGCCCTATATCTGACTTTTTATTGCAATTGAGGCCATTATGACTTGTGTTTATGTTTATGAGTGTGTGTTTTTAGCTGTGTGTTCTGATGCTGTGATCATGCGTTTCTCTCTCTCCTCAGACACTGCTGATGGAGTTTCTCAGGAGCTCTTCTCTGCTGGTCTGGTCAATGGTCATGATGTTGTCGTGGGTAAGTTGACTGCGCGTCACATAAAACTCAGTTTTCTTCCAGCTCTTTAAAGCAGGATGGATTCTGATTGGCTGTCAGTGTTTCATTGTTAGTGATTCCAGCTATATTGTTTCTCTGTTCCCTTATTGTGGTGTGAACTGCTATTCTTTTATATTTAGTCTTTATTTATCATGCATGATGTGAACAGGCCTTAATACACTGTTACGTTTATTTGTAAAATTGCATTTAAGGTCTACATTTGAACCCATGGCCTTTCCGTTGCTAACGTTATGCTGTACTAATTGAGCTACAAGATCCCTTAGCTATTTAAAGGGTTAATTCAATGCTGCGAAATGGACTTTCAATATAACTTGACAGAAATTGAAGTCAGTTGCTGCTTGACTCGAGAACACAAAGACAAAAAGATGATGTTTTCCTGCACTGAGCATGATGTTGGCGTTCCAGGCCAGTGCAACCAGTCTGCTATACATACGCTTGGACTGAGTCAAATAGTGCCTTGCTTCTGTTGGAAATACTTCTTAGCAAACTTGAAGACTTCAATGCCGATAATGCACTGGGAATGTTGCCGTCTCAGGCCACATTTAGTGGGAGTGAGTTACTTTCAGGGTTTTTTTAAGGCTCCAAAGAATCATACAAATGGGGAAATTTTGGAACCCCATTTACACAACACCATTTTAATTAAATATGTAAAACGTTTCATGTGTTTTGGCCGTTCATGAATACGACAGCGGCGTTTCGGGAGCCTGAAAATGCAAACATTTATACTGTTGATGTCTCTGTAAACTATAATAGACGGTGAAAAGGCAGTCTTCATGTGCATGCGTTTTACTAGTTCAGTCATAGTTTTCCAAATCACTTTCATAGCTTTCTTGTAGCTCAAACAGTAGAGAGCGGCGCTTGCAACGCCAAGGTCATGGGTTCGAGTCCCAGTGAAAGCAAGAACTGATTAGAATGTTGATGTGTTTCTTGAATGCAATGCAAGTCACTTTGGATAAAATGTAAGTCTCTCATGGCCTGACATGCATAATACAGCGTTTATAGTCATTTTCGGAACGGGTATTGTTTTCCCTGAAGGAGGGAACGGAGACATAAGCTGGTAGCAGCTTCATATACGAGGAGAAAATTGCAAAAGGAAACAATCTCAGGGGTCATTAGTCCACTAAACATGCAGAGCAATATGCTGGGTATCAGGGTAAAATGAGTCGCTCAACTCTGTCTATGCATCACTAACGCCATAACTGCACCAATTAATGTACATAGTTAAAATTCACGGTTACACACAATTTGACTAGTGACCCTCGGGGTAATTTGAGTTCAAGACCCCTGCTTCAAGCCTTTTCAGAGCAAACACATGAATACTGAGATACCATTTGTTTATCCATATTGCTCAGTCCTAATGTCACTATCTTTTCCTAAATGTGTTTTCCCAGTGGCTGCTAACCTTCAGAAGATTGTAGAAGACCCAATTACCTGTAAAGTATTGACCTTTAAGTTGGTGAGTATTCAGGTGCTAAATGTCACCGGGAAGCTTGCAGGATTCCTGCAAAACCTGGGAATACCAGGCCTGGAAAAGCAATGGAAATGAGCTGTAAAATTGTAGTTGCGCTCAGATATTTAATTGGCTTGAAATTGCTCTTTTGTAGCCTTTATAAAATGTCTTTTTCATCCCGTTATGAATGATTGGAAAAGGCCCTGACTTTGTCATGAAGAGAATGCCGTTTGTTTTTGTACGGTGCAGTGTATTTACTTTGTGCAAATTCATTGTGCATTAAATAGGAACAACACACGTCCCTCGGGTCCCACGCAACCATTAATTCATTATTTGCTGAAATCACGTCTTTGACAGCGCAATGAATTTTCATTACATAATTCCTTATTGATTACTCTGAACACATGACAAATCTGCGAGCATATTAGGAGAGTGTTTAATGATGCCTTTTAATGCGCTAAAAAATGACAGAACTGGGATGTTTTGGCAGATACATGAATACCCAAATTAAAATGTCACTGAGTGTTCCTGTTAAATGCATACAGATGAAGGAGGGAGTGCATTAGAGCCCGGCCCCAGCGGCAGGATCCTGTAGGAGTATCTGTTCATATTTCCCTTGGCCTTTTCTAGTTCAGTCTCTGTGGAGGATTAGAGACCGATAGTGGTGATAGACGGCGCTTTAATCCACTTTTAAGTAGATCCCATTATATTGGTTATGGTGCCGTTTGCTCCATTCACATGAAACTTCTGCTGAGATTGTATCCCAATAGATACATGGTCCTCCATGGTGGCATTAAATATATGGGTCATCCCAAGATGGAAGTTTTGTCAATATTTATTGGCCCTCGTGTTGTTCCAAACAATAATTACTGCTTTTTTCTGTGGATCACACAAGAAAATTGGAAGAAAGTACATGCCACATACAGTTAATACTGGCTACTAAAAATATAAATATGGTTTCTATTGGCACAATATTTATATTATATAATATAATATATAATATATTATAATAATAATAACAAATTGAATGTAATATACATTATAATGTTATTATTTTAAAGAAAACATCATAATAATGCTAAAAGAGTATCATGATGTTTTTTTATAATCTCAAAATAGGCCTTTTATGAGAATAAAGGCATACAATTTTACAAATAAAACTAACACTACAAGATTAATAATAATAGAAAGCTTGAATTTTAAATTTAAGTCAAAAGAAAGTCAAAATTATGATTCTTTTTTTTGTAAATAATTATTCTTATATTATATTCTTATATCGTGTGTGTATGTGCTTACAAAATGGAATCAAAGATAAGCTAAAAGTAAATATCTGTGCTTTTTGGAGCCTGGCAGCCACTAGAGTTTGTGATATGCAAAAAATAAATAAATAATAATAATAATAATACACACAAAAAAAAAGTTTATATTTCTACATATTTCTAAAATATTTATTAATTTGTCTTATATATATGAAATATGAACATTGCAATATTTCATATTTCATATATACAGTATAAACAATACTATATTATTTTATATAGGTATTTAAATATAGACTATAAACAATAAATATAAAAATGTATAAATAATTTATATTTGATATAATATTTTGGATTTGTTTCTTTCAGTTTTCAATAAAAAATATAATATCATGTAATAATATTTTAAAAGTAATATGAAATAAAATCCTAAATTAAACAATAAAATAATTATTATAAGAATAATTATTTACAAAAAAAAGAATCATAATGTTTGTATGTATGTATTTGCGTATGAATGTGTGTATGTATGTGCGTATGAATGTGTGTATGTTTGTATACATGTATGAATGTGTGTATGTATGTATGTATGTATGCATGTATGTATGCATGTATGTGTGCATGTATGTATGTATGTGTGTATGTGCGTGTGTATGTATGTTTGTATGCATGTATGTGTGTATGTATGTGTGTGTGTATGTGCGTATGAATGTGTGTATGTTTATTGTTTATAGTCTATATTTAAATACCTATATAAAATAATATAGTATTGTTTATACTGTATATATGAAATATGAAATATTGCAATGTTCATATTGCATATATATAAGACAAATTAATAAATATTTTAGAAATATGTAGAAATATAAACTTTTTTTTTTGTGTGTATTATTATTATTATTATTATTATTATTATTATTATTATTATTATTTATTTATTTTTTGCATATCACCAACTCTAGTGGCTGCCAGGCTCCAAAAAGCACAGATATTTAATTTTAGCTTATCTTTGATTCCATTTTGTAAGGTTCAGACCAGATGCACAGAAGATTTGTAAGTGAGCTGTTGTTGAATGAAAAAGAGCTGTGTATACAGTTTTGGAAGAGTAAATAATGACAGAAATCGCCATCTCACATGAACTTTAACCTGAGAGAACGCTACCTCTAAGAGCGGGTCCCAGTGGAGTGGCCAATACGGCGGTGACTGTGTTTAATCGCTCCTTTAGATGGAGTCGTGAGTTGGTGTAAACAACATCTGCGCGATAGCAGGCGCCTCATTCTGCTGTGGCCTTTTGCTGAGAGCTTTCTCTACAGCATCTGCCAGCTCTTACCCTTAACTTCACCCTCCGACCCTCCACAAACCTCCCAGAATGCATTTCTCAGTCGCACCTGGCGTGTTTAGAAAATCACATTAGGACGTGTGGAGTTTTATTGTTTAATTTGAGCTTGAGCGTCCCTGGAGAGAACTCCACATCATGATTAGAAAACAACTCCACATTAAAGCTGAGAAATCTGCTGGTGTAACAGGATTGTAGACGGCACTGCGTGTGTGGGGAATATCTCCGGCCGCCCGGTCCTCC